>LPNX010185787.1:484407-541236 GCA_001517045.1 Pseudotsuga menziesii | reverse complement strand
AGATTGTTTATTTCTATTGCATATTGGAGAAGATTGATTTCTGGAGTCTAGCTGTCTGTTGTGGTACCCCAAGCCATAGGAATTTCTCTCCGTAACAGGCGTTACCTAAAATCAATCACCAAACCATGGTAATGGATTTTGTTCTTAGGATTAAAAGATAAGGTGTCTCATTAATGAGCCAGCTGATTCGTTTCTGATGATATTTGTGAGTGACATTATCTTATGGTTACCTAGCTAAGACAATGATTCCTTGTTTTATAAAGTCTTAAATACAATAGCAAAATTTATCTATAATAAGATGGAGCATGTTACTTTTATTTTTCAGAGGAATAAGTTGGATATATATTTATACTGGAATTTTTGGGTTATCTTTTATTCTGAGTATTTGGTTTTGATGAGATTCTCTTACCTAGTTTGTCTATACATGAAAATTTTTATTAGCAGCACATGGGAAATTTCTGAAAGTATTTGCAAATGTGAAAATCATAAAATACAGGTTTGCACTAGATCGAGATTACCTAATCTCTCAGTTTGATTCTAGGACCATATCTTACTCGATTGTTAGAAACAAGATGAAAAAAGATAACTGGTTTGCCCAGCATGTTGCCATTTGTTGGCACTCCAACAACTCCCCTTGATTTTGTACGAAATAAAGGGGTCCCCATGTAATTTTTTTTTTGTAAATACTTTCTTTTGATCTTATCTTGCTTGATTTTTTAGGTTATTTCATGGTTTTCTTCCTTTGATTCATACTCTCCACTCTGCTTAACTTGGTTTTGATGAAATTAAGAATGGGTGGTTTTACTGGTCATTGTCATCTGACTCTATTGGTTTCCTGGTTGCTTAACAATGATTGCATACTCTTATTTGAGATTGATTGATCACATAACTTGGTTTGGTTGAATTGGATTACACTCATATTTCGTCACTCTCCAATTTTCAGTTCATTGAGCATAATTGTCTTCACTCTTTGATAAATGAATCTAATTATTTTCTCTTTTGGAAATAATTATCTAATGACCAAAGCGTTATTTTCCTTATTTAAATCTTTGTTTTATTCGGTCATGAGAATATTTTGAAACATGTGATAACAAAAAATAATCTCAAAATAGTATTAATCGATTGAACATTTAAACATTACATAGTCAAACTAATGTTTCTTTTGACTAGTTATTTAAGAAAGTTATAGACATTTATATAAATATAAGATTTTATGGTTTTTTCTTAAATAATTAAATCATACTTGAAATATTATTTTTACCAAATATAAATATTTAAATTATTCAATTAAAGGATATATAGATTATGAAATCTCAATGGTATTTCAAATTACCAAAAGTGAAAGTGGATAGAAAAACATCATAAATCTTAATGCTTAAAGAAATCAAAACACAAGTTTTATTTAGAACATGTTAATAATACATTTTTGGATATCATTAAAGTGTTGACAAGGTATGACCTTTCGAAATATTTGAATTTGGAAAGTAGTGGAAGATGACTATACTTAATGGATTTTGGATTTTCCTTAAAAGCGTTATAAGATTAATTCATAAAAACCTATATGGGAGACTTTATATCTTTCATTTATTTTATTATGAGAGAAAATTATTATTGAATGACATATCTTATACTTTTGGATCTCACTCTCATTCATGCCAAGTGTTTAAACATAAACATCAATACAGTATCTCTTGCATATGATTTAGGTGATATTTTAAGTTCTCTTCTTGAGATTCCTATTTGTTTGGCATGATATCAAGCCACTAAGCTAGCGGAAAATGAAGTTAAAATATCAACAAATGTTTGTCTAAATTTAACATACTCTTTGTGGGATTAGTGATCAGAAAGAGATACTCATGTTAAAAATGAAAGTGATACCTGGCATAACAAGGAAACCATCAAGAAAATTATTTTTCCAAATAATAACATCCATGCCAACTCAGTCACTAGATCGTTTCCAATTCATTATTAATTCAATGATATATGTGAATGATGTGTCGACAAAAAGGGAAGTAGGTCACAGAAGAATGTTGGCACGTAAAAAAGAATAGATCAATAAATGTTGATATAATTATATCAGGACTTACCCCTAAGTCATTTTAATCCTGACGGGTTTTGTTTGTCAATGAAAATTTTGGGCTAAGTCACCATCAGATTAATGAAACAAGAAAGGCTATGCATTAGTTTAAGGAAAAGATGTTCATCACCATCCAGACCGAGAAGGGTTCCACGTTTTCACTGTACTAAAGGTTTTCCAAATATAATATTTGTTTTGATCGTTTGGTAGCAACAAACAGATAGAATGGCACAGTGACGCCAAGAAATGTGCAAATATGGTTTCTGTTACTCATTTACTGGAGTTCTACCAAATTTAATTAATTTATACATGCAATATTGCTAGCAAATAATTACTATCAATTTGAATCTAGATCATGTTTCTTATACCGAGTCATTTTAGCAAGATGAGATAGTGTTCGTTTCAAAGGAACACGTGACGACTTAATATGCTATGGATGCAACAGTTTAAAAAAAAAAAAAACTTACTCTTTTATGTAGTCGTACAACAGTTTATTTCCTGATTGATAAAATCTTGGCATTATGAATTAACTAATCTAGATTTTGCTTTGATGATAGGATGAAGGTGAAATCATTATTGATTGATGAAAGGATATTGGAAGCTTAACTAAAATCCGCCAGTAAAAGCAAAATTTACAATGGTTGAGGTAGACGGGAATTATGAAGCTCATATTTTTTGCAAATAATGTGTGCACTTGGTTGTTCAGTTCATTGGAGACTACCTACAAATGGAAGTACAAGCATTGATTCGCCATATTAATAAGAAGAAACAAATGTGCTCTATTTTCCAGTGAAAGAAGCTGTTCTACTAAGCTGCAAGTATATCTCTAGATCGTAAGAAATCATATTGATGATTTGGTTAACACACAGCATGGAGGAGTTAGTTCTATATTTTTCTTTGATGATAGGATGAAGGTGAAAACATTATCGATTAATGAAAGGATATTGGAAGCTTAACTAAAATATGCAAGTAAAAGAAAAATTTACAATGGTTGAGGTAGATGGGAATTATGAAGCTCATGTTTTTTGCAAATAATGTGTGCACTTGGCGGTTCAGTTCATTGGAGACTACCTACATATGGAAGTAAAAGCATTGATTCACCATATTAATAAGAAGAAACAAAGGTGCTCTATTTGCTAGTGAACGAAGTTGTTCTACTAAGCTGCAAGTATATATCTAGATCGTAAGAAAGCATATTGATGATTCAGTTAATACATAGCATGGAGGAGTCAGTTGTCATATATATAAACAACCAAAGATTGACTACATAGCGGGGGAGCATATTTTTCCATTTTTCTATATGTTTCTTTGTTAGGGATGGTCTCCATAAACCAAAGAGACGACTATGTTTCTCTTTCTGTTTTGCTTTCTTGTTCCTATGCTAAACTGAGTTTTTCTCACAGAACCAGAGATGAAGGTGTTTCCTAAGGCTGATACATCAAAACTCTTTTGAAGCTATGGTGCTTTGAATGGACATTGGAACCTATTCTCATAGCTTTGTAAAAAAAAATTTATGGAGTAATTGAAGCAGATTACTTTTTCTATTCATCATTATCTTCTATGGGATTGAAGCAAACTGTAAACTTTGCTTTTAGTTTATGCTTCATTTCTTATGATTAGAGTCTTTTAAAACTTATTTTGAAATATAGTGATTGTTGTTGCATTTGATCTATCAGCTGATATTGATTTACATTGCAGAATTAAAAGCATCTAACATTTTTTTCATGATCTTAATCCGTTAATTTGTAAGAGCTTTTAAGTTTTTTTTTAGCATGTAATAGTTTGAATTGAATTAATTAGTTTGTTGTTTATCTTTTAAATGCAATCTGAATTAATATTAATTTTAAATCATGCTCTTGGCCAAGATAGGTAGTCTACATTTAGGTTATCATAGAATAGAATTAGGAGCTACTATTTTCTGCATTTAGCTTAAGATAATCTTTAGCATTAGTTAGTCATTAGGTTAAATTTCTCTAATTTGTTAGCAGTTTGATTTGAGTAAACTTGGCACACATCCACCTTAGAGAGACTCTCAATTCTAAGAGCACATCATACAGGCAACAAGGCCTTGATCCTATGAAGGATAGTTACTTTAAACACATACAAGATTGCATTAAGTTGAGTGTGTGGATTGTCTTTCCATAAGTTGGCCTAGGATAGTTTTCCCAGCCAACAAGACTTCATGTAACCAGTTTTCCAGTTTTCCAAAGCCTCCCCTGAGTCGGATGTGTAGGAACTAACACTCTTCCATCTCAGGTTTACATCCATTGTTGGATTGATGTAATTTTATTGCATGGCAGTGACATTGTAGATCTAGTCAAGGTAGTCGCCTTGTCCTTCATTATAGATAGGCTCAAGGTATCTTTGTACTTCCAAAGGATCAATAGGCGACACTACCCTCATCTCATTATCCTAAAATGAGAGTATTATTTTCTTGAAGTTGATAATCATTTCATTGTCTATGGCCCAATCTATTCCTAGTAGCACGGGATATGGGTTTGTGTCATCAACAATGTTAATGACTTCAAAATATGCAAATTTGCATAACCATTCGATCTCAATAGGGACTTGACTCAACCTACCAATTGGGAGGACCTTTGCCTGCTTGGAAAGTCACAACTGGATAGGAGACCAGTCCAGGCATGGCTTGCCCATACTTTTCCAAGTTTTCCATGTCAAAATATTGACATTAGAGCCCACATATAAAATGATATAATCCATATCATAATCCCCTATCTACGCAGTAATTCTTAACTCACATCTTGTTTTGAATTTCTTACTGACCTGGTTAAGTTTCTTTTGAGGTTGTGTCTCTACTTGTGTTTCTTCTATCAGTGAGTGTAGTTCTGCAATAGCATCCTTATCTTGTATTAGTGCTAGGCAACTTGACAGGAAGGACTTGAGTTTACTAACCTTGTGTCGGACCTTCTTCTGAAATATGTGTTGGAATCGTTCAAGAATTTCCTTGACTTCTTCTCATGTCGTTGGTTCTTCTAGATTCGTAAACTCATGTCACACATCCATGAATACTTGCTTCTATTTTTGGACGTCGATCGACAGCTTCTTCTACATCGCGGGTCATACTTGTGGCTGCAGTTGTTCTTGTGAGGCCTCCTGATTAGCTTCGATCACAACACCTCCTTGTACTACGATGTAAACATTCGGATCTCTTGGATCAACAACAATCATCTGAACATTAAAGTTTGGATTCAGGTTTGGGTTTGGATTCTATGCAGGGTTAGGACCTTTGATGGTTCTAGCCTGCCACTTTGCGATCAACTGGGGAAATTGCTCCACATTATGGTCCTGTCCCTTATAGTATGAACATGCCTTCACAGGTTCTAGGAAATCTGTGGCATAGTGACCTGGTTTTCCATAGTTATAGCATGTAACTTAACCTATTCCTCTACCAAACCCTCATCTGCCTCCTCATCGTCTGAAGTTCCCACCACCCCTTCCCTGAGGATGTGGTTGCCACAGGGGGTATTGATTCTGTTGATATTGCGGCTAATAGTGATTTTGCTACATGTATGGCTATTGTGGCACATACTGAGGCTGGTACTCATTCTGATACTGATTTAGTTGGAACTGCACAGGCTAATACAATGTTTGCATGGGTTCATCCTGATTCATCCCATCGTTCTTCATCAAATATGTGTCTACTGTCATTTTCTTCAAGAGCTGGTATGCTCTGTAATTCTTCTCTTCATTCCCTACTGACTTTCAAAATTTACAAAATAGGTTTGTTGGGGTACTTATAATCTTTTGCAGGTATAGGAAATCCTCGTCACAATGTCCTCTAGTCAAGCATATGTGACACTAGGGTAGTCCATGGCCATTTAATGGGTTTGGCACACTATATGAGACATAATTTATGAAGGTCGGATAGTTATCCTTAGTGTGTCCGTTTGTTTTGATTTTCATGCACCATAAGTATTCATGGGATTCCTTACCCTTCTTAATTCCCTAAGGTTGTATCATTAGATTAGGCAACTGTGATTGAATCTATACCATGCCTACAACACCATCACCAATTGGTGAGGATTCTAGCTTCATTTCCAATTCTAGTGCTTCCATCTACAACTTGATCTTTTGTTGCATCAATGGGCCTCAAATGTGTGGCAATAACATAACAATAAACCATTCTTTATGCTGAACATCCGACATTTGTAAACTTACTTTGGACATCAAAGTTTTAAACCATTGGTAAAAGTCCCATACTAACTCTGCTAATGCTTGCTTTATCTCCTTGATCTCGGTGATACATTGCGACTCATATTTAGGTTTTATGAACTTAGAGATCATTGTGGTTTGTATTTCTTCAAGGGTCTTCTACGGTGTTCCTAGAGGTACTATGTAGAACTTCATAAACCAGTCGAGTGCACATTCCCTTAGAGTCGTGATCATATATGCTTTCTTCAAGTCTATGTTATGAACTAAACGAACCATCCAAATAGCTTCATAGATGAACCAATGCTACTCTGGATCCTCTGCTCAATTTCCATTGAATGTGGGAAACCGAATATCATGTCTGACCATTGAGTTAGCGTTGGGGTTATTCAATGAACAATATAATGGAGGTTGTTCCTCTTGTGTGCTAGTCGCAGTACTAGCACTATCAATATTAATAAATCTTTCAGGAGATGAGAGTCTAGACCTTACTTTGGGTGATACTCACAGTGTGATGTAGTTGTGTTAACCTTAGTGTCTCAGTGGACTCTTTAGATTCTTCTGATCCTTTTGAAATCGGGCTATAGTCCTCCTATTCATCACAAGATCCTTTGTCTACCTGTGACTGAAGTTCGGGCTCACTCTCTTTGAATGGACTAGGAGCTCGTCAACATTCCTCTGTCTTTCTCCTCTTCCTAGATCTAAATCTCCTTCCACTCCATAGGAATCCAACCTCTAGTTCAGGTTTTGTACTTCTTGGGAACATCTCAACTCATCATTTCCCATTTTCTTGACAGGTCGTCTGTGACATAGCCTTCCTCCGTGGTATGTGACTCAACTACTCAATTGTAGGATACCCTTCTCATAAACGAGCATCTTGATCCATGTACTTATAGATAACATATACCGTCTTCATGGTCCTCGGAAAATTTTTCTTTTAGCCTCACTAAATGAGGTTATGGATTCTACTGCAAACTCAGTAATATACCCTTGCAAAATACTATCAACCCAAAAATAAACAGCTCTAGAGATGGTGTTACTTACACGGGTTATCTCATGCACCAATCGATCATTCCACTTGACTATTTCCTTTCTGTAGAAATTTGTCTTCCTTCTTTCCAATATTGAAAACCACTCGTACAGTACAATGGGAAACTTTGCAAAGAATATCTCGTGAATATTAGTGTATATGTACTGGTCTACCCAGTTTTCTACGCTCAACTGAGATCCTGCACTCTCTTCTTGCGTGAATGCTTGCATCTTGGACTCCATCCAATACTCTATGTCGTTCTTTGTCGGATGCCACAACATTTCCCTCGACTCAAATGGCTAATGATCCTGGCAACGAAACCATTTGTTGGTTCTTCTTTCTCTTTCTTGTCTAAACCCATGGTTAAAAAACAACACAATACCGACAAGACACCAAAATACATCATCCCGACAGAGCAATCTTAGTCGAAAATGTCCATGAGGTAGGCACAATATCACCTGAGATATCTTAATGGCTAACTTCTAGAACCATGTTTCCACAGTTGGTGAGGGATTATAGTCCCTTGGTGCGAGACCAAGGTGCTTGACAAAGACGATGGGTTGGAGTCTTTCACTTTGCGATAGCGGCACAACTATGTGCCACAATCCACTTGCGTGACACAATAGTGTCTTTAGGCCTTAATGACTGGCACAAGGGTGCAATGAACCCAACCCCTTATACTCTATAGATAGTGCACGACTTATATTTATACTTAGCAGGCTAACCAAGAACTTCTACACAACAATTCATCAATACTTTTGAACAGTCATACATTCATACTGTGACATTCATATAGCACAACTATAACTATAATAATGTAATATAAGCAAACATCCACATAAACATTCACCATTCAACAACATTCATCCATATAATACAAGAAATAATGTGGAAACCCATCTGGAAAAAACCACCAAGGTGATCTTCATTTGGCATGAGAAACGGATGTAGCACGTTGTATCTTGTAACTTGAAAACTGTTCTTAAGATATGTCTTTTTGACTCAATCTTCTTTCTCTCATGCTCTATGGTTTATTCTTCTATCTACTCCTACTAATTTGCACACAGCCTGGATTGACGCTTCTACTATACTAGTGGTCTTCACACATAGCTATAATATCTGTGGCTCAACAGCCCTCTAGTTCTATTGTCTAGCCAACTTACTTAAATTGCATAACCTTATGAACCATTATATAGAGCAAGTGTCTCCTACTTATAGCATCTATGAGACCAAGTAGGGTCTACTGAGTACTGTTTCCACCTTTCACATACCTGGGCTATGTGGCAGACATCTTCAAGCCACTTAGTGTGTCCTTGGGGGCAAGTCTCAAGTCAAGGCTGTCACCTTGTTCTTGACTCCTCCATTCAGGCTAACTCCTAACAAAGCCAAGGGGGGTAGACCCTATTAAATTACTAAGGCTAATTACTTAGTGTGATGGTGTTATATTGATTAAGTTGTTTAGGAGTTTTGAAATTAACCAGTGGAAACAAAAGATAACAAGATGCAAGATTTAAAGCAGATAAGCACAGTAATGACACTCAATATATATATAATTGAAAGAATTGATGAAATAAATCGCCAGTGCCTTAAATGGAGTCAATAGAGAAAATAATGTGCTTTCATGCGCTTGAAAGAATGTTTTGCAAATGTCTCTTGGTATATTTTAAATTAATGTGGAATGTAAATGAATTAAATTAGGCAAAAAGGGAACTCCAGATATACCCGATGGGTACTTGGAGTATGTCCAAAAGTGAACTTTCATGGCTATCCGCAAGGTATTTGTGGGTTGGAACAGAGTCTCGGAGACTATTGTTCATAATGCACCTTTCAAGGTGTGATAGAGATCGACACCTTGAGGTCACTTTCCTATTGTTCCCACTCCTTTGGGTATTTTTCCACCGCTTAAAGTTTGTTCGAGGTGTTGGATTTTCACCTAAGGGTTTGTCAATTTGGGAGGTGAAGAATAATTAATCTAGTCACTTGAGTGCTTTTGATGCAGCTTCACTGATCCAATTAATCACAGCCAAGTGCAGAGCATACACACTAGAGTCTTGTCAATTTTAGTAAATTTTAAGAGTGTGTTCTTGTTAAAAAATAAGACCCTCCAAGATTCTCTTTTGGTCCAAGTAGAACTCAATCAGGAAATCAAATAGGGGTTAATTTTATTGATTTCATGTGAAAAATAACAATGAAAATGGAATCAGAGATACACAACACCGGTTTTCTAATCAGTCCTACCACGCATCTCTTTCCCCTTGCGGGTCAATTGGGAAGTCATGGGGTAAGTAGCATGATTAATTTTGAATTGAAAATATGGAATAATGAAAAATGTTATCAAAGTATACAATCCTTCATGTCAAGACTAAACTAGAACGAAAAAAAGAAAAAAATGCAAAAAAATGACACGGATGCAAATACCCCCAGGGGGGATGGTGAATAGGCTCGAAAGAGCCTATTTGAAGAAATTTTTATTTTTATTAGTAGCAATTACAATATCAGAAAACTGAAATTAATACACTTGGTCCTTGTATGGAATGAGACCAAATGTTTACAAATTACAAAATTTTGAAATTTTGGGAAGACGGAGACCCCCTGGGGGGTTTCGAATGGTCCAAAAATGCTTTACGGGAAGCACCTCCTCATATTTTCTGTTAAACCTTATAAAAACCAGAAATATTATCACATTTAAATATTCCCGATGAACAAACGTTTTACCCAAAAATTCTAAGTTAAAACTAGTTTTTAAAGAAGCAGAAAAAGATCCAAGGAAAGCTTGGACTGATTTTGGGGCAGCCAATATGAAGCACTTAAATTTATGAATATAAATTTCCAGATTCTAAGGAAACAACCATGCATTCAACAAGCTTTAGATCTACTTTCACAGCCTTGAAAAATGACAATTTTCCCTAAAACTAGATCTAGAATGCTTGTAAAATTTCTTTAGGAATGAGATCTAGTTCATGAGATTTAAGGCAGAAATATATATGTAAAATGATTTTGGAAATTGATATATCTAAACAATTCTAAAGATTCAAAACAAGTAACTGGACCTATTTTAAGAAATTTGAAGGAGGAAGAGGAACATAAGAGCGCTTGTTGCTGGAATGGATCTACAAAAAAGACTAGTTAGTGGAATGTGGAGGGACAATGCGTTCACAAAACAGTCAAATTCCAAGTGGATTCAATCTATATCAATAGTTCGTCCAACCCATTCTACCTGAAAACTAACAAACAATCCTACACAAAAAACTTATGAGATCTGGATAGAGATATACGAAAAAAGAGAGGGATTACATGCAAATAAACTTATTTAAACATGTACAATCTGAATCTTCAAACATATATACTATGAGATATTGAAAAACAAGTAATCTTACTTGACCAACTATACTCCTATTGATTCAACTGAATCATTTAGGCTAGACATGATTTAGATGCAGAAATTGAGAGAAAGACACTAGTAACAGAAAGCTGCAAGACAATGTTAATTCCACACATATAAGAACATTACACCGTTTTAGCCTCCAAAGTTTCACTTTATTCCAATAGAAAAAGATATTACATAGTATTACAACAGCAATATCTCCTCAATCCAACTCTAGCTAACTCGGAAAGGAGGCAGCCATGCTTTATTTATACCAAAAAAATTGAAACCCCGGCCCAAAGGGGGTGCAAATCCCAAGGAGATAGACAACTGCAATTGAAGGAGAGTCCCTCAATGCCTAATTTGAAGTTAAACTAAACTTCTACTGAGTATTGGGGGGGTTATTGAGCTAACACATCAACTTGTTGAGTGAATCATCAACCACAGAGCTCCCAAAAGATCCCACACATGTGGAGGAGAGAGACAGGGCACAATTCCCCATAAAGGAGGCTGAAGTTCATCTCTGGATTTGCCATGATTAGCCCCTTCAGTCAAGGAATTGCAATCTCTGGTTAATATGGTGCCGATGAGACTGATTTCAATCAAATCGGTTGAGAATCCATTGATCTAGGATTTTGGATTTGCTCCATTATTCATCAATTTATTAATTAAAATAATCAATAATTGATTTTTTGGGGCTTTCTCACCCGAGTGATGGAAAATCACTCAAAACATGGAAATAGTGGGTCTATAGGTTTATTGGGTGCTCTTAGATTGAAAATGAGCACCTACATGACTGAAACTGATTATTGAGCCCACTTTTATTACAAAACCAATTTTTTCGATTAAGCTATTAAAAAATAGCCTAAGTTTTGGAAAAATTAAATTTTAATAAAAAACACTGAAAAAATTAAAAAATTAAAAAAAATTAAAAACCTAGGGGAACTTAGACATGTTCAGATGACTCGACCATGATGCCTAGCATGTTTAAACATTGACACGTAGACTCTAATAACCTCAATGGGCCTAAATGCCAAGCTGAACACCCCAACTTTGGAGGTATTGAGTGAAAAACTCATAAATTATCAGTTGTTTATTCAACAACAAATAATAACCAAGGGAAAAAAAAACCATGGGCTGATTGTATTGACAAATAAAGTCTAAGAGACCGAGTCTTTTATAGACACTATCATGCTAGAACATTTATTACAACTCCCCCAAGGGGGTATGAACATGTGATATAGTACAACAAGCACTTCCTAGAAGCAATTCGGAAGGTCTTCTGACGTCCGAACAAATCATCTTTGTCAGGTTCACCAGGCTCACTTGATAAAAAAACCACTAAGTACAACTTTGGTGGTAACATCTTGCTCCAACTGTGGGATGTGTGCTTCATATGGTCATAAGACAAGGAGAGGATACGAGAACACCATAATCTCTGGTTTATACACCCTGTAATAACATATCAACTTGACAAGAAAACCTCAGTAGCACAAGCTTTATATAAAAACCAAATGAACCATTAGGCTGATTTATTTAAACAAAATAAATGTAACTAACTAATGAAAAAAAGTTTTATTATGGCTAAGCACAAAACAAAAATGCAGAAAGTAAATGCTCTCTTTTAGGAGCTTATTTTCCTACTCTAAGCATGATATAAAAAGGGTTAAGTGTAATCAGAAATCCAATGTAACCACCTAAGTATTTGATTAACATAAAAAAAAAATTCATTGTCTTTGGTTACCATCCAAAGTAAGGATACCTTATTTAGAGATTGCAAACCTACGTGATGATCCAGAATGGGCGGGATGGTTGGGAGATCATAGGCATGACTAATGTCATAAAAATTCTTCCCAAACTGGTATGTGCTCATGTAGGATGCTTCTATCCAAGACTAGATAAGACTAATATACCAATCAGTATGATGAGGCAAACTGACTACATCATCATACTGATCATTGGGGCTTATCAAATGATAACTCATTGCATGAGCCCCAAGTAGCTCCAAATCACAAGGAACCTCTATATGTGAAGAAGATGGCTGAGACGGATATTCTACTGACTACATCACATCTAACTTTTCATAGGACTGCTTCTCAATGTATTCATTACTGCTGACTTTGTGCAGCTCTGCATGATATGACTCTAATTGATCATGTGAAAATTCTGAATGCTCCTCTTCCATACTAATATTTTCCCAGGTATCCACACTCCCCTTGCTAGACATATCATGGATGGGATTCTCAATAAGATTTTCACAAGTTGGATTATCTATGAAATTCCAATAGTCATCATTCCCATCCATTTCATATGTGAGAGAGTCTTCCTTGCTGGTATCACATCCTGAAATATAACTACCCTTCTCCTGTTCATAATAATCATCCTTCAAAGTTTTGGTTGCAAAGATATTATGAGAATTTAAACTTTCCAAGACTTCATCCTTAAGTGATGAACATAGAGGAGTGTCATCACACACATTATAAATTTCTTCATAAGTGCCGATCTCTGTAATGGTTTCCTCATGAGGGCTTTCTGGACAAATATTAGCATTGCAACAATCTTGAGAAAATATCAAATATTCAATGTTTTCAGCTATGGTGACATGAGGAGAGTCTTCAACAATGTGTTCAATCATGGGATCCTCTTCACTTAAATGTTCAAGAAGTGATTCCAAGTCTTCAATACTTTGTATCATGGAAAAAGGTCCATCATATGTTTCCATGTGATACTCTATCCCAAATAGGTAGAAGGTATAGAACTTTTCAAGGAACTTTTTCAAACCATTCATACTACCCCTACCATCATGCCACTGCTCTAAAAACATCCAAAGGAAGCTTGGAAAATAAGTTATACATTTATTAGGAAGGCCTTGATAGAACCAACAATAGGACTCACCCCAAAAAGTACCAGCAAACATTTCCATCATATTGTCTTCATGAAGCACATTGGAGTCAGCCATCAACTGAAGGAAAGATTTGACATGCCAGATGGATGAATCACCATAATTTCCATGAAATACTGGAAGCCATTTATATGCATCCCCCACACCATCACAACGGTTAGGAAAACCTGGGATGTTTGAGAAATCAATAGGCTGAAAAAGTCCGGTTATCTGGGCACCATATTGCTCCTTTAATTCATCCATATCAAAAATTAATAGTATGCATTTTATATAACCATTAAACCTTGTACTGAAAAGGTGGAGCTATCAAGTGATGAGGTTTAAAGGTTTTAACATGTTGCACGGGCTCATCTGCACACAACAAAACTTCACAAGTTTATGAGATAACAGGGTTTTATCCCTTAAATGGAGTCGGCACGTGAGAATAAAAATATACATTTAAGAACTCTCACAAGAATATTTTCTTCTTTTTTCTTGTAAAAATAAAAACTGAAAGAAGTTAGTGGAGTTGCCAGATGAAAATTAAATATTTACTCTAAGAATCCATCAAACAAAGCAAAAACAAAAAGGGATGAAACAAAAAGTCGTATTCCAGGAATAAAAAGATTTATCCCTGGAAATGGTGCCAAAATGTGTTGCTTCCTTTCACACACCTAGGTTACGTGGCAGAAATATTCAAGCCACTCGGTGTGTCCTTGAGGGAAAGTCTCGAGTCAAGGCTGTCACCTTGTTCTTGACTCCTCCATTCAGGCTAACTCCTAACGAAGCCAAGGGGGCTAGACCCTATTAAATTACTAAGGCTAATTACTTAGTGTGATGGTGTTATATTGATTAAGTTGTTTAGGAGTTTTGAAATTAACCGGTGGAAACAAAAGATAACAAGATGCAAGATTTAAAGCAAATAAGCACATTAATGACACTCAATATTTATATAATTGAAATAATTGATCAAATAAATCACCAGTGCCCTAAATGGGGTCAACAGAGAAAAGAATGTGCTTGCATGCGCTTGAAAGAATGTTTTGCAAATGTCTCTTGGTAGATTTTAAATTAATGTGGAATGTGAATGAATTAAATTAGGTGAAAAGGCGACTCCAGATATACCCAAGGGGTACTTAGAGTATGTCCAAAAGTGAACTTTCACAGCTACCCGCAAGGTGTTTGTGGGATGGAATGGAGTCTTGGAGACTATTGTTCATAATGCACCCATCAGGGTGTGATAGAGATTGGTGCCTTGGGGTATTTTTCCAGTTGATCCCACTCCTTTGGGTATTTTGCAACCACTTATAGTTTGTTCAAGGCGTTGGATTTTCTCCTGATTGTTTGTAAATTTGGGAGGTGAAGACTAACTAATCTATTCACTCGAGTGATTTTGATGCATCTTGAATGATTGGATGAACCTCATCCAAGTGTAGAGCATACACATCGGAGTCTTGTCAATTTTAGTAAATTTTAAGAGTGTGTTCTTGTTAAAAAAGTAGACCCTCCAGGAATCTCTTTCGGTCCAAGTGGACCTCTATCGGGAAATCAAGGAGGGGTTAATTTTATTTATTGCATGTGAAAAATAAGAATGAAAATGCAATCAAAGATACACAACACCGGTTTTCTAATTAGTCCTACCACGCATCTCTTTCCCCTTGCGGGTTAATCGGGAAGTCGTGGGGTAAGTAGTATGATTAATTTTGAATTGAAAATATGGAATAATGAATTTTTTTATCAAAGTATACAATCCTGTATGTCAAGACTAAACTAGAACAAAAAAAAGAGAAAAATGCAAAAAAAATGACACGGACGCGAATCCCCCCAAGGGGGATGGTGAATAGGATCGAAAGAGCCTATTCGAAGAAATTTTTATTTTTATTAGAAGAAATTACAATATCAGAAAACTGAAATTAATCCACTTGGTCCATATATGGAATGAGACCAAAGGTTTACAAATTGTGAAATTTTGAAATTTTGGGAAGACATAGACCCCCTAGGGGTTTTGAATGGTCCAAAAATGATTTCTTGACAGAAACTCCTCATTTTTTATGTTATAAATTCTAAAAAATAGAAATAATATCACATTTAAATATGCCCAAAATTACTTTGAAAGTACTTTTGGATGAACAAACTTTTTACCCAAAAATTCTAAGTTAAAACTAGTTTTTAAAGAAGCGGAAAAAGAACCAAGGATAGCAATATTTCCTTGGGATCTTGGCCTGATTTTTGGGAAGAAAATATGAAGCACTTAAATGGATGAATATAAATTTTCATATTCTAAGGAAACAACCATGCATTCAACAATCTTTAGATCTACTTTCACAGCCTTGAAAAATGACAGTTTTCCCTAAAACTAGATCTAGAATGCTTGTAAAATTTCTTTAGGAATGAGATATAGTTTATGATATTTAAGGAAGAAAGATATATGTAAAATGATTTCTGAAATCGATAGATCTACAAAATTGAAATATGCAAAACAAGTAATCAGATTGATTTTAAGAATTTTGAAGGAGGAAGAGGAACAGAAGAGCGATTGTTGCTGGAATGGATCTGCAAAAAAGACTAGTTAGTGGAATGCTGAGGGACAATGCCTTCACAAAATAGTCTGATTCCAAGTGGAATCAAGCTATACCCATAGTTCGTCCAACCCTTGCTACCTAAAAAACTAACAGACAATCCTGAACAAAAACTTTATGAGATCTGGGTAGAGATATATGAAAAAAGAGAGGGATTACATGCAAATAAATTTATTTAAACATGTATAATATGAATATTCAAACATATATACTATGATATATTGAAAAAGAATTAATATTACTTGCCCAACTATGATCCTATTTATTCAGCTGAATCATTCAGGCCAGACACGATTTAGATGTAGAAATTGAGAGAAAGACACCGGTAACAGAAAGCTGCAAGACAATGTTAATTCCACACATATAATAGCATTAAACCATTTTAGCCTCCAAAGATTCAATTTCTTCCAATAGAAAAAGATATTACACAGTATTACAATAGCAATAGCTCCTCAATCCAACTCTAGCTAACTTAGAAAGGAGGCATCCATGCTTTATTTATACAAAAAATTGAAACCCTAGGCCGGAGGGGGCGCAAATCCCAAGGAGATAGACAATTGCAGCTGAAGGAGAGTCCATCAATGCCTGATCTGAAGCTGAACTGAGCTTCTACTGAGTCTAACTGTCAATTAGGGGGCTGATTAAGCTGACACATCAACCTCCTGAGTGAATCATCAACTACAGAGCTTGCAGAAGAGCCCACACATGTGGATGAGAGAGAGAGGGAAATTCCCCATAAAGGAGGATGAAATTCAACTCTGGATCTTCCTTGATTAGCCCCTTTAGTCAAGGAATTATAATCTATGGTTAATTTGGTGTCGATGAGACTGATTTCAATCAAATCGGTTGAGAATCCATTGATCTAGGATTTTGGATTTGCTCCATTATTCATCAATTTATTAATTAAAATAATCAATAATTGATTTTTTGGGGCTTTCTGACGTGAGTGATGGAAAATCACTCAAAACTTGGAAATAGTGGGTCTATAGGTTTACTGGGTTCTCTTAGCTTGAAAATGAGCACCTACATGACTGAAACTGATTATTGAGCCCACTTTTATTACAAAACCAATTTTTCCAATTAAGCTATTAAAAAATAGCCTAAGTTTTGGAAAAATTAAATTTTAATAAAAAACACTGAAAACTTTTAAAAAAATTAAAAACCTAGGGGGACTTAGACATTTTCTTATGAATCGACCATGATGTGTAGCATGTTTATACATTGACACATAGACTCTAATAACCAAGGGAAAAAACACCCTGGGCTGATCGGATTGAAAAATAAAGTCTAAGAGACCGAGTCTTTTACAAACACTATCATGCTAGAACATTTATGACAAATCCCCCAAGGGGGTATGAACATGTGATATAGTACAACAAGCACTTCCCAGAAGCAATTTGGAAGTTCTTTTGAATTCTGAACAAATCATCTTTGCTCGATTCACCAGGCTCACTTGATTAAAAAAACCACTAAGTACAACTTAGGTGTTATCAAGTACAATGCAGTTATTACAGACTCAACAACTTACAAAATATCTCTGTTACATAAATGTCGAACCATACCTAGCCTTGAAATTCCTGTAAGACATTAACCACAACTTCAACTAGCTGTGGAAATATCTTTTAGCTTGCTTGTACTAGTCATAACTAGTCGCAAAAGCTATCATTCCATCTTCTGCTGGTTCATCCTTCCACCGTCTTCCTTGATTTCCACCTTTCCATCTTTAACTCTTCTAGCTTCCTCTTCCATCAACTCAGATCTCCCTTCCTTATCACAGGTATCCTCGTCGCATCTTTCCTTTCGCTCTTCCTCTGTCGTGTGCATGATTTATCTTCCTGCGATGGTTCCTTCATTCCCTTCTTGACCTATTTTTACCCTGCCGCACGGGCAGTTTTCCTCTTTTGCTTGTGCATCCTCTTCTTCCTTGTGCATTTTTCCTAGCCCTTTTCGTGGCCCAACAAGTCACATGGGTGTATCATCCAAATAATTAAGGAGAATTCTATGCACGTTGTCGATTAGATATCACATCAAATGGTATTTATTTCCATAAGGATAGACGTGACCAAAAATAACGTTGTCAAATTCTCTCAGACTTTTGAAATTAATGACATCTATTTATCATATATGTGACTCCCATTCTTCTTACGACATTGTCTCACTCTTGGAGACCTATTTTTTTATTTTAACAGAGTCCTTTTATTGTGACAAACTAAGTGTCTTCACGCTGAATTTTTGGTATTCGCCAGACATTGAGTCTGCAAGACTTCACTTCCTTTTGTAGAAGACTAGCTATCTGCAAACAAAATATTTTCTCTCTTTTTTTGTTTTGTTTTATGCGATAAAGTCACTTCTATCATGGTATGGCTTCAACAAAATTTGATTCACCAGTCCTTTGACTTTTGTTCCATCTAACTTTTTGAATTTCACTTCTCTTCTGTCATTGATCATCTTGACGATATGCGTTCCCAACCAATGTGTTTTCATCTTTCATTAAAGTAGTTGGAGTTGATTACAAGGTTAAGGGATAGCTTGAGTTAATTAAACTCTAGGTTATATTAGGTAACATATGAGGTTTTATGCAGGGAATCACAATGAGTGTCAACATGGTGGTAGGTATGGCCATTGATGATTTCCTAAGCTGCGAGGATGATGCAATGCCATGCATGTGACCAAAGACATAATCCCTTAACCATGATTCATGACGACAAATTTGACATAGGAATGTAGTATTTCCTTCGCACCCCTACCATTTTAGGCATTTGCCTCAGCATGACGTAAAAAATGTTTACGAGTGAAGAAATAAATAAACTTCCACTCAATATGTAGGTATGAGTATATTTTTAATTGTGACCTGTATAAAACCTAAACCATGTAATAACAATGATTTATTCCATGATAATGGATCATTATGGTGAGGACACGAGAATTTCAAGGATGAGGTGGGGCGACGGTTCCTGAGCATAATTTTTTGGCACCATCGCTGGAGACAGTTCTCATTTTGCGCTCTTTTGAGGAAATAAATGAGACACTCATGGGACTTCAAAGGGGAAGTTATACATCAAAGTTAGAGGCAAAGGCCTCACTATTGAGGGAGGGTGATCCTAAAATACCATTGAGCCTATTTTAGAGACCTCCTGATAAAGACATCGCAAGGGAACTTCAGAAAATCAGGCTTCCAAATGTTTTTGGTGGTCGCATAGGGGTACAAGAAGATACATGATTGGAAGGGACCACTAGGTGTTTATAGTTTCATAAATACACTTCCACATCAAAATCCAAAATAACCATATTTCAGTTGAAGGATAGTGCTTTAAAATGGCAGGGAAACCAAGAAAGGAAATTGCGCCTTACCCCATAAATGATCCCATGGGAGATATTTATGGGTAAGTTTAAAGGGAAGTAGTATTCGACCTTCTACAAGGAAAAAGATGAAGGATCTCTTAATTCCTTGGTATAGGGGAACCTACCAGTGGAGGAGTATGAGGAAAGATTCATGGAACTCATTAAGTATGTCCCCTACTTGGACATCGATTAATGCAATACTGAGCATTTTGTGTACGGGGTTAATCCTAATATTTGGGCCCAAGTATGGATGTGGAAAATGAATTCAATAGCCAAGGAAATCGAATTTTCTCTCTATACTAAAGAGATGTTGGTTGTAAAACAATTTAGGTCATTCAATACTAAGTAGTCAGGGTTCATAGGGAAGGACCCTCAAATATACACTAGAGAAGGGTATGCAAGGCCACATCCTTATGGAAACAAGTATACACCCAGAGATGCAGTAGTAGATAAATCAGTGGTAGCTATTATAGTATCCTAATATATAACAAAGATGCCTTAGAGTGCAAGGAATTATTGAGGTCCAGTTGGTAGAGGAAGGTTTTATAGGGGAAGGATTCCCTCTTATAGGTCTCAGTATTTTAGCTCACCTCCTCCATCATAGGTTGCTTGTTGGGGTTGTGAGGGCCCACACTATCATCTTTACTATCTTGAGTTGCGATCTAGTATAGTGCATCGAGAGGGAAAGGTCCCAATGAGGAGTGGAGGAAGTAAGCATCAAATATATGCAACTATGAATAACAATCAAAATAAACATCAATCCAATGTGGTGGAATCATCAAGTAAAATCAATAATGTTAAACATAGAATCTTATTTTATTCTAGTTATATAGATATTTTTGTTTCTCCACATGCATTAGATAAATGTGAGTTGGCATCCTGCGAACACAATGATTTAAACTCAGTTGAAATGGATTCAGGGGTAAAATAAGTAGTAAGACCTAGTGTCGACAATTTTATGGTGGATCTTAGGGTGTGTGTTACAGAAGTAAAAGTCTATGTCACCTACCTTGGGACTTATAACCTTATCATAGGTATGAACTAGATTAAGGAACCTCAAGGTTTCCTAGACTGTTAGGAAAAGAGGGTCATTTATTTTCATGATAAAGTTAAGGCCATTTATATTTAGGGTATCAAATCGAAGTTGTCTCTACATTTCATATCGATGATGAACATAAATGATGTATGAGGAAAGTATGTCATTTATATATTGTTTAAGTAGTAGGTAATGAAAGGGACCCTCCTTAAATTAGTACCCGATGTTAGCTAAATTTTGTGATGTCTTTCCCAAGGAACTTCCGAGGTTACCTCCTTAGAGAAAACTTCATTTTACCATCGAGATTAAACTTAGTTCATAGACCACATCAAAGACACCTTACAGGATGATGGCCCCAAATCTTTGCGAGTTGCAAATGTAGCTAAAGGAATTGTTGCACATAGGTTTCATTAGGCCAAGTATTTCATCATGGTGTGCACTCGTAATATTTGTAAGGAAGAAGCACGGTTCCTTGCATATTTGCATAGATTATAGAGATTTAAACAGAGCCACAGTGAAAAATAGGTACCCAATACTTATAATTGATGACCTCTTTGATCAAATGCAAGGGGACACTGTATTTTCAAATATTGACTTGCAATCAAGTTACCAGTAACTTTGGATCAAGGATGGTGATATACCCAAGACAACATTTCAAACTCGCTTTTGGAACTATGAGCTCGTAGTGGTAACCTTTAGCTTGACCAATGTGCCAAGAGTGTTCATGAGCCTCATGAATAGTGCATTTAGAAAATACATAGATCATTTTGTGCAATTCTTCTTGGATGATATCCTTATATACTCCAATATTGAAAGAGAGCACGAGGAAAAATTGTGAATGGTGTTGTCATGCTTAAGAGAACACAAGTTGTATGGTAAGTTGTCTAAGTGTTCTTTCTATCAAAAGGATATCCATTATCTGGGGCATGTAATTTCTGGAAAGGGAATTTCCATGGACCCAGAAAAGGTGAAGGACATAATGGATTGGCCCATGCAAAGGAATGCACAATAGGTAATGAGATTTATGGGTTTAGAAAGATACTACAGAAGGTTGGTAGAAGTATTATAAGAAATTGTGAAACCCAAAACTACCTTATAGTGTAATGGAATTAGATATGAGTTGAGCATTGAATGTGACATTGCATTCGCTAAACTGAAAGGATTATTGATGAGTACACCAATTATATGCATTTCAAATATGGGGAAGCACTTCACAGATGCCTCGAGGCATGGTTTGGGTGTTGTGTTAATGCATGAATGCAAAGTAAGAGAGTATGAATCAATAAAGTTAATACCTCATGAAGAGAATTACCCTACCCATGATATAGAATTAGTAGTAGTAATGTCATACCTAAATATTTTGAGAAATTACCTTGTCGAGTGAAGCTTTGATCTCAAATCAAATCACCAAATCCTAAGGTACCTCTTTTCTCAAAGAGACCTAATTCCAAGAAGATGATATGGAGTGAATTTAGGAGTATTATTTTGGTATTTCCTACATAAAATGTAAGGAGAATGTAGTAGTTGATGCCTTAAGAATAAAACCAAGGATTTTCTCTCTCACACATTTAAAGGTTTATTTGAAGGAGAGAGCATTGGGGAAAATAGCCAGATATAGTTGGTACCTAAAGGTCTTGTTGTCACTCCAATACGGGAGGAAAGTGGGAAGTTATTTCTGTTAGATTTTTAACATTAAGCTAGCATAACATTAGGATATTTAACTCAAAGAACAAAAAGCACAACAATAAAACACAAGAGACAATGAACACAGTGTTTTTCCTCAGGGAAGCCATAAATGGAGAAAACCCCACAACTTCCTTAGAGATATAATCAACACCAAAAGTGAAACCCAAAAATAGTAGGATGATCTCCCAACAGAAGTAACCTCTTTCTTCCTTTCCCCAATGTCTTTCTCTTCCTCAACTATGCACTACAATTGAGTGTGAGTGAGTGTGTGATAAATAGAGAGGCTAGCTCTCTATTTATACTAATTCCCAACTTGACTAAACCCAACTAGGGCTGAATTCACTAGGTGATTCTAATAACCCTAGTGCCCCAGAACTGCGGGCACTTTAACCCTTAGACAATAGGAGGGTTACCCAGCTTGACTTGGAATGACTTGTTTGCATTACAGAAACACCCGATAGGAACCTTGGGGCATGACATGACTCAAGTACATTACAAATACATCCCAGAATAAACATCAGGTTACAATACATAAGAAATACAAGTGAATACATTTCAAAGTTACAATTACATCAACACTCCCTCTTAACTAGGAAGGTATTCTCTCGACAAAATTTATCAGCACAAGTCTTCTTCTCTGTATCATCTGGATCATCATCGAGTCTTCATCATCTTCACATTCAACTCATCTCTATCTTCAATTCACCTTCATCTTCAAGTCATCTTTACATGGATTTGGATCATCACTCGATCAGGATCATCATCACTGGATCTAGATAATCCCTCGATCTCGATCATCTTTGGAGCATCATCTCTGGATCTAGATCATCCCTCGTTCTAGATCATCTCCGCTGGATCATCATCACTGGATATTCAAGGCTTCTATCTCATGATTCTTCTCATCACAGGAAGTTCTACAGATCCAGCCCTTTTTCATGCTAGTTGTAGGCCTAGCCTCCATGTAGGTCTTCTTTAGCGCTTATATCTGAACCTAAGTCAGAATGGACTTCCCAACACTTACATCTGATCATGTAGGAACCAATCCTATAATCATATCAGAAACGCATGCCTAACACTCAAATATTACCATGTGGGAACACCTCCCACAAAACTGTCAAAAAGGCCTAGCACTCACATCCATTAACCAATGTAGGAAAGGCTTCAGCCATGTGAGGAACCAATCCTCCATGCCGAAAGGATCTGCACTTACATCTGAAAAACAATGTCAGAAAGGCTCAGCACTTATATTTGACCATGCAAGGAACCAATCCTTCATGTCAAAAGGGCTCTTCACTTACATATGACAACCAATGTTAGAAGGGCATGCACTCACATCTGATCTTGTAGGAACCAATCCTATAGTCATATCAGAATGGCCCCCAGTCATAGACTGAGCTACCCGGTAACTAACCAGGCACCTCCATTCCAAGAATGGCATTCAATGCTTACTTCTGATCATGTAGGAACCAATCCTACAGCCACATCAGAATGCCTCAGCACTCATATCTGACATGGAAGGAACCAATCCTCTCACCATGACAGAATGGCGCAGCCCTTACATCTAACCATGGAAGGAACCAATCCTCTCACCATGTCAGAATGGCTCTGGGTCTCATCATTTCCCCTTAGAGGAAACCTTGATCTCGAGAACACCAAGCTTCTCCCTAAAGTACTCAAACTTCACCCTAGCCAATGACTTTGTCAACACATCAGCTATCTATTCCTCTGTCGCAACATACTGGAGCTTCACTGCTCCCCTCTGCACCATATCCATGATATAGTGATACTTGATCTCGATATGT
The DNA here is from genome assembly GCA_001517045.1 of Pseudotsuga menziesii. Taxonomy (NCBI): domain Eukaryota; kingdom Viridiplantae; phylum Streptophyta; class Pinopsida; order Pinales; family Pinaceae; genus Pseudotsuga; species Pseudotsuga menziesii. The sequence goes on along the minus strand of LPNX010185787.1, from coordinate 517,269 downwards.
TTCGACTTGTCATGGAACACTTGATTCTCTGACAACTTCACACAACTCTGGTTGTCACAATGTATACAAGTATCATCCTTCTAGAGATCAAATAAATCAGACAGTATCTTCCATAGCCATACTTCCTCACAACTAGCTGAACAAACTGTGACATACTCTGCTTCAGGTGTACCGAGTGCCACATAAGATTGCTTCCAGCTAAACCAAGAGATAACACCTGATCCAATACTAAAGCAACACCCTGAAGTGCTCTTCCTATTAATGGCACTGCCTGCCCAATCTGAATCAACATAACCCTCCAAGTTAATCTTCTGATTCACCTCATACTTGAGCCCATAATCAATTGTACCCTTCAAGTACCTTAGAATATGCTTTGCAGCAATCAAGTGAACATGTCTTGGATTTCTCAAGAATTAGCTCAAGGTGTTCATAGCAAAGCAAATGTATGTACTCATGTTCGTCAAGTACCTCAAGGACCGAATCGTCTGATGATACATCATAGCATCAACCACCTCTGATGAAGCATCACTCAATAGCTTCATGTTTGATGCCATATGTGTGGTCATGGCCTTGCATTTCATCATCCCAAACCTCTTCAGGATCACTACTGTATACTTCCCTTATCCGATGGAGATTGCATCTGCATTCTGCCACACCTCCATGCCTATAAAATAATGCATCATACCCAAGTAGTTCATTTCAAACTTATTAACAATATTTCTCTTCATATCAGCAATCAATCCATCCATACCTATTACAAACAGATCATCTACATACAGTAGTAGCATCACTGGGTTGCCATCTTCAACCTTGTAGTAAATTTGCTTTACTCCTGCTAAAGCCCAAACTGAATAGAAAGTTGTCAATTATACCATACCATGTCCTAGGTGCATGTTTCAAATTATATAGGACTTTCTTTAGTCTACACAAATGAGACTCCCTGTCATGTGTCTCAAAACCAAGTGGTTGTTCTACATACCCTTCCTATTCCACTACGCCATTCAAGAAAGCAGTCTTGACATCCATTTGGTGTATCTTCCATTTCATCACTGTAGCCAGAGCAGTTACTGATCTGATGGAAGTGTATATGGATACAGGTGTAAAGGTTTATTCATAGTGTATTCCTTATTTCTGGGAGAAACCTCGAGCCACAAATCTAGCCTTATATTTCTCTATGCTACCATCTGCAGCATGCTTGATCTTGTAGATCCATTTGGAAGTTACAACCGACTTTCCTTCTGGTCTTGGGACAGCTTCCCAAACATCATTCTTTGTGATCGATTGATACTATTCGATCATAGCATCCTTCCATTCTTTCCGTTCAGATTGGAAGGTTCTTCATTGATAAAGTCACATAGTAAAGCTACATATCTGGAGCAGGATCTGGTTCTCTTTCTTTCTCTGTGATTCTCTTCTGGAGCCCCATATCTTTCCACACCTTGGATAATTTATCATACTCAAGCAAGTTTCATCTTGTCAGGATTCTTCTCCTAAGGTGGATCTATAGGTCTTTGTGGTTCTTCAAATTCTCGATCTTCTTCTTGAATTTCTTCATTCATTGTTGTATCATGAATTCTGGGTGCTTCTGCTTTGTTAGGTTCTTCAGCAGGTCTCTTTCTGTATTTTTTGTAAGCTATGTCTTCATCAAATGTTAAATCTCTGCTGATGTCAATCTTCTTGAATCCTGGGAAATATATTCTGTAATCCTTCAAGCTTTCAGAGTATCCCACAAATATACCCTTCTTTCCTAAGGGCTCTAATTTTGTTCTCTTCTCTTTTGGTATGTGTATGTACACTGGATAGCCAAATATTATGAGATGGTGGACTTTTGGTTTCTTGCTAGAAAAGACTTCTTCAGGTGTCTTGTTCTCCAGTACTCTGTGTGGAGTATGGTTATGTACATACACCGCTATTCTAGCAGCTTCTGCCCATAGATGCATGGGAAGATCCTGAGCATGAAGCATTGCTCTTGCAGCTTCCATGATAGTTAATTCTCCCTTTTTGCAACCCCATTCTGTTGTGGATTATATGGAGTGGATAAATCCCTTGTAATCCCTGATTCTTTGTATAAGTCTTTGAATTCATTTGATGTGAATTCTCTACTATTATCTGATCTAAAGGTCTTGATCTTCTTTTCTGTGTGGTTCTCGATCAAGGATTTGAATTCCTTGAACTTGCTGAAAACTTCATCTTTGTTCTTCATGAAGCAAATCCATGTCTTCCTAGAAAAGTAATTAATGAAAGAAACATAGTATACATACTTGCTTAGTGAACTTGATGACATTGGTCTGCATACATTGGATTCGATGATTTCCAAGTTTCCTTTTTCCTTGCTCTCACTACTTGGAAATGTCTTCTTTGTATTCTTTCCTTTCACACATCCTTTGCAGACCCCTTCATTTTTTGCTTGAATTTATGGAAGACCTTCAATATCTTTTCTTGCAAGTGGTAGTGCTCTGTAATGTACATGTGAAATCCTTCTGTACCAAAATTCACTTTGCTCTATTGTGTCATGGATCAAAGCTTGTTCTGGATGGCCCTTCAATTTGTATAATCCTCCTTCTTGTTCTCCAATCACTATTGCATCGTCAATAGTCTTTCCTCTTGGACACATGAGGACTTGTCCATATACAAATGCAACCCTCATGACTTTTGCATCCAATGTTGATATGGATAGAAGATTCTTCTTTACTCCTGGTACAAACAATACATCCTTCATTTTCATAGACTTTCTAGATTCTAGCTTGTAGAAGGATTCACCACTACCTTTTATGGGATATTGGTAGTCATCCCCAAGTTTTACCTTAGGGGGTGAATTATGTTCGGATAGTTTCTCAAAGGATTCCTTGAAACCTGTCATGTGTTTGTAAGCCCCATTTTCAATAAGCCAATATTTGCTTCCATGAGTGATAGTTCTCATGAGAGCGAAGATCAGAACATATTCATATTCACTTGAAGAGTCTTCACTTTCTTGTTTTACTCTCTTCTTGGGAGGATCATCATCCTCAGTAGTGTGAGCATGATGTGTTATTTTTTATTTCTTCTTCTCCTTGGATCCATTCTTATTCATGGGACTATTTCTAGTAAAGTGTCATATTTCATCACATGTATAACATCTAAGTTTGGATGGATCCCTTCTTACAGGATTGTTTTTCTGATGAGAATTCTTACCTTGGTGATCATGATTTTCCCTTCTTCCTTTCCTAGAGTGTACTATGAGAGATTTATATTCACTTCCCATCTTTTCTTCTCGAGCTGCTATGAAAAATTATTCTTGTGAACATTCTTCCCATAGTCTACTGAACTTAACTAACTTCTTCCTAGCACAAATTCCTTGGATGAAAGAGTCCCATGACCTAGGGAGGCCATTCAAGTGTTGAAGCAGGGTCCTGTAGCTACAGGAAAAGATGCTATATCAGGACGAGAAAGTCAAAGGAAACAGTACCTAAAGCGGCCGAGAAGAGAGAGCTCAACCACTGCACTTAAGGTAGCGGTGAAGACAGGAGGGCTCAGCTACCCTCATAAATGGAAAAGGAGCAACGGGCCAAGGTATTGAAGACAAAGGACAGAAGGGGAGCGATCGAGGAAGCGGCACCCATACCCAAGATCAGTACCGAGAAGCGTGGAAGACTGCAGAAAGCTGTGGTGTGATGGAAAGCGGTAGTTCAAAGTACAGATAGGCCGATTGTCACAGTTAGGGTTTTTAGGTTACTGTTGGGAAAGGCCCACAGTGTTGTAACAGGGCGATACCTTCGGGCTGCATATATAAGCATGTAATTTGTATTATGTAGGGTTAGACATCTAGATATTTAGATACTTAGACAGTGAGCTAGCTAAGTGTCTCTAGTGTCTCAGTATTGTAAGAGTCGAGCTCTGGTTCTATATTAAACCTATAGTTATCTTACTATAACCAGTAGCTGGCTCCTTGAGTATGAATGTAACAATCTGCAGCGGTTGAACACTCTGCAGGGATTGAGAGAGAGAGAGAGGAAGAGTATATTGTAAGAGAAGGAAATATAGGAAGAGAAGAGATCTAAGAGAGAAGGGCTCCCGGTTGTGTGCGCGGAGTTTCCCAGAAGATCTCAAGCTGCATAATAAGTTGCAGGAGAACTATGTTTACTCTCTCGAGATATAATTTAAAAACCAGTTCCTATGGACGTAACTTCCCCCCCTTAGAAGTGAACCACGTAAAATCAGTGTGTTGTGCGACTGTTTCATGTGATTGTGCTTTACTTATGTTCTATCTGTTATTCGTTACATGAATGTTGTATATCAGTTAATGAATGCATGTATGCTACCCTTCAGTTTACAGTAACTAAGAAGGTTAAATGCGAGTTGAATGTATCAAGTATTCTGTATATGAGTTTATCAGTGCTTGATTCACGACGGTAACAGTTACAGAGTTAAGTGGCTTCTGTATATTTAGTTCAGCAAGCTAAGTGTAATAGAGGTTGAGCGTGTTAAAATGTAGAGCTTAAGAGAAGTTGTTTGACACCCTTAATGAAGGATAACTAAGCTATTATACCTGAAGAGATAGCCTTTGGACCTTGAGAGTAAACTTGAGTCTTACTATAGAAGGTATCGCAGTATAGAAAGGCGATATCGCACCGTCGGAGGAGCTGCGGTGTGAGATATTACAGGTAAAGAGTAAAGCAAAAGAGAAAGTTGCACATCGTCTTAGAGGCTGCGATGCAATAAGAGTCAGTTACATAACAGAGGCAGCTAGGAAGAGAGAAACATCACCTCGTAGAGAGATCCCACTGGCTAAGAAGAGATAAGCAGCACTAGGATGCTACAGAGCCCGATTGACGACACCTGAGTCTTCAATCGCCCCATCTAGGATCACTTCGGGTGAGACTTCAGGATGTTCTGCAGTATGTCACTGAAAGGGCTAGTGAGCTAGGGGTTTTTTTGGTACAATACAGTAAACCCAAGTCTGCCCATGTGTACCCAACAAATGGTTCCGTTGCCGGTTTTGAACAAACTGAAGAGTTAATGTTCTATTGGCATCCTACTAAAGAAGAACTTAACTAGTGGGTTGAGTCTAAGGAGAGAGAATTTGCTGAAAAAGAAAACAAGAGTCCTAGATTGAGTACAGAGGATTGGTTACAAAAACATATCTTCACAGACCTGCATGAGATATTTTTTGCGACCTATGCAAATGAGTTGTATGACTGGTTATCAAAGTTGACTGATAAGCATATATTCAAAAAGAAAAGGAACATTGTCTGGACACCGGAGCTAATTCACACCACGAAGGGCATAGATCACCCCATTTCGTAGGCAGTAGACTTCTGGCTTGCGAGTGTGCTAGAAGGCTTCATCATAGAGTTTGCAGTTGATCAAAGAAAGAGTTTCAGCAAAGCAGAGAGGTACTTCTTCAAAGGATATCACGATAAGTAACTAAACTCTTTACATTTGTCTATTAAGATGTTATTACATGAAAAAGGAGTACTCTATATATTCTCAGATGAATAAGTTAAAGTAAGTGTAATGTCACAAGAATTTGAGAGTGATTTTGAAGAAATTGAATGTACACGTAGTGGTAAGAAATATAAAGTAGATTTCATATCTTCTCTCTTCGAAAACAGTTCAGATAGTACTAGAGAACAGAGTCATAGTAATATAGAGAGAACAATAGGGAGTATCCCTTACCACCCTTACACGCCACAGAAAGCAACCGGGACTCAGAATAATCCCGCAGGAACTACATCTAGTAGTTCACACATGGAACATACTACCGCTGCATCACCTACATATACACCGCCAAGTGGTAGTAATACAGCAACTCAGAATCCTCCACGTAGAAACAGAATGGGGGATGACATGAAGTTACCTACCTTTAAGGGTACAGGGGCAGAAGACCCGGAACAACATTGGTTCCTATGTGAAGCTGTATGGACCATTAAAGGGATCCAAGATGATAATACTAAACTTGTCCAGTTGGCCACTACGCTTAGAGAGAGAGCTTTAACATGGTATATAAAGTATACCTCAGCACATATCAGAACACTTGTACAGGTCAGGACCACCATGATCAAAGAATTTAAGAAACCCAAGTCTAAGTCACAATGCATCACAGAACTCAAAGACATTAAACAGCTACCTACAGATTCAGTATGGGACTTTGATCAGGAATTTAAAGCTCTCATAGACCAAGTCAGGTTTGAGTTTGCGCCAGAGCAACATAAGGAATGGTTCATCATAGCACTGCTCCCTCACATCAGACTTCCATTAATGCAGCAGAAACTCCATACGCAGGATGACACCTTGGAGATGGCAATGAAACTAGATGCTTCACCTCTAGTCGATACTAGCACAGGTATGACAAACCTGTAGAATCAGTTAGCTAACCTCACCTTACAGCTACATGAGATTAAGAAAGGAAAATAGGTTGCATAAGAACTGTGGTGTACAAAGTGCAAAGGATAGGGCCATACCAAAGATAACTGTCCAGTATTTGTAGAGTACTTAGCAAGTGGGGCTCCTAACCCCTTAATACAGAACCAAGGGCCATGGTGTGAACTTTGCAGAACAAGAGGACATAGACCCCAGGAATGTCCTTTACTTTAGAAGTATGTATGGAACCCTAATAACTTATACTGTAACTTCTGTAAGTCAGTAGGAAACGATGAAAATAACTACAAAGCTTATGATCTCATGGTTGAGAGAAAACATGACTTATACAGAGTCCAGTCAGAGACACCAGGTCCAGCAGCAGGACCACAGCATGAACCGACTCGTGATGGCCATGGAGGACGATTCAGAGGATGAGGCCGTGGTGGAGGTTTTGGCCGTGGTCATGGACTGATTACTTGCTAGGGACTGTCAGAACCCTACTACAATATGTAAATATTGTAAGTCCTATGATCACATTATAGAAGAATGTCCTATCTTGATAGCCAAGATTAGGGAACCCTAAGCCAGCAGTACACCAGAATATTCAACTTATTGCTACTAAGAAGAAAGAACCAGAACCAAGCATCAATGTTGTGACTCACAGCGGTGCTTCTACTAGTACGAAATCACAGGATGCCGAAAAGAATATAGGTCTGGAGTGGGTGCGTAAAGCCACTAATAAATCAACACCACTCGACCTGCAGAAGAAAAAAGAAACGTTTCAGCAAGCTAAAACTTTCTTTGATGACCCTACACCATCAGGATCGCAGGTACTACCTTGTAGGGGCGTATCGTAGCAAACACCTTGTGGCGTTAGTCCTGTGTAGACATCGCAGGCTACCACATTGGGAAGGTGCGATGAGGATGAGTTGAGAGGAAGCATACAATCCTTCCTACGGAGTTGCTTAAAACTTGTGAGAAATAAGAAATCTATTGGAGAGATTTAGCGCATCATAGACCAGTGTTAGCAGTATTCTTTCGTGAGCAGTGTGTAGCATGCTGTTCATAATATTATGGGCCATATGAGAATAGGAAGAGAGATGTGAATCATAGCACAAATCAGAGAATTTGAAATGGATGAGGTAATCCTAGATTTAGGATCGGAAGTAAATGTTCTGACTAAGTAGACATGGGAATAGATGGGTATCCCTAAGCTATCCAGATCACCTATCCATCTGCGATTAGCTAATCAACAGAGGGTATCGCCACTGGGTCGATTACCACAAGTGATAGTTGATATTGACGGAGTTCGCAGCTTTACAGACTTTGAAGTTATAGAAATAATTGGCGATAGTAGACCATATCCAGCTCTACTAGGTATTGATTGGGCAATTGATAATGTGGCTGTTATTGATTTAAAGAAAATACAGATGACCTTTGAGGAAAATCAGATTCGGTTCATCGCACCGTTGGATCCTTTTCAGGGTCCTAGATACATTGAACCTATTCGAGCAGAGGAAGAGGTACGTAATATGGAGATCCTTTATCAGATGATGGGTAATCAAAGTGATTATATCAATCCGACCATAGAAGGAAATATTAGTTGGCGATGCGACAACTCATACGCATCGGATTCGGAGGTTGGTTTAGAAAATTGGCAGAATAGACTTTATGAAGTCTCAGCTCGCATAGGTGTGTTTATGACTAAGTCACTGCGATGGATTGGTGCAGAGATTAAGGATATTCCATCGTTTGATGGCATAGCAGATGTTGATGAATTTTTATAGGATTTTGAGTGGGAAATTCCTCATGAGCATAGGATGTCATTTATTGACCTTGCAGTAAGAGCCACACATGCAAGATGGTGGCATGCGCATAAAGAACATATCGCATCATGGAATGATTTTAAGAGATTGATGGTGATCAGATTCTCTAGTGACAAGGAGTGGTTCCAGCAGAAATATACAGAAGAAAGTGACCCCAGGTCACATATTAAGAGTTGTGAATAGAATTGGTTGGACATTCCTGAGGATGAATGGGTTCACCTATTCATTCACACTTTAGACACAGTGCCAAGGAACTGGTACACTGAGACTGAGTTGCACAGAGGATCCATTACATGGCCACTTATGATAGACAACTTTGAACTCACTTTTGCTTTTGAATCTGAGTATCCAAGCATTGATCAGTCTCTAGACATTACAAAGGTTAAGATATTTGATGACTGCACCCTGGCAGTGCATGCTCAGCCTGATTGGGCCATCCAGTTAGAAGATGCACTAGAATGTTACAACTTCACAGAAGAGTCAGGTGATGAGGATGAGAATCCTCATAGTATCAACATTCCAGAGTTAGAAGCGACTCGTGATGTTGATGGACCGAAGCTAGAGATTCTAGCTATCACAGAGCCTCTCAAGATTAAAAAGATCAATACTAGCATAGAGACAGAACCAAAGTTTGCCTCTATTGGAGACTATTGGGATGATGAAACGGAAGGACACATCGCAGATCTGTTACATGACTACCAGGACTTATTCCCCACTAAGTTTACAGAGATGAAGGGAATATTAGGAGATTTGGGAGTCATGAGGATACCTTTGAAAGAGGATGCTAGGCCAGTTAAGCAGCATCCATACAGATTAAATCCTCGTTATAAAGAAAAAGTTAAGGATGAGATTGATAAGATGCTAGCAGCAGGCATCATTGAGCCAGTAGAAGAAAGTGAATGGGTTAGTCCCATGGTTGTGCAGGAAAATAAAACTAAAGGAGAAATTAGGATTTGTGTTGATTTGCACAAACTCAACGACGCATCGCTTCATGACCCATTTTCGACACCTTTTACTGATGACGTCTTAGACAATGTGGGAGGATAGGAGGTATATTCCTTCACTGATGGATTTTTAGGCTATCACCAGATAAGAATCCATCCAAAGGATCAATATAATACCACCTTTGTGACAAAATGGGGCTCGTTCCAGTATACGGTAATGCCCTTTGGTCTTAAAAATGCACCAGCTATTTTTTCAAGAGTAGTAGCTGCTGTATTTAAGGAATACATCCATAAATTCTTAGAAGTCTATTTTGATGATTGGACTGTATTTGGATTAATCAACAAAAATATAGGATATTTAAGGCTCATGTTAGAGAAATGTAGGAAATATCAGATTTCTCTTAACTTGAAGAAATGTATATTCTGTGCGCCATTTGGTATTTTGTTGGGTCATATTGTTTGCAGACAAGGCTTGATGGTAGATCCTACAAAGATTGCCATCATTGTAAATCTTCCAGCACCCAACTCAGTCAAGCAATTGAGGACAGTGCTTGGTCATACCAGGTACTATAGAAAATTCATAAAGGGTTATGCAAAGATCACCGCACCTATGGAAAAGCTGTTAAAGAAAGACGTGAAATTCCTATGGAATGAGGAATGCTAGCACAGCTTAGACACACTTAAAGAGAAGATGGTTACAACACCCATCTTAGTATTTTCAGATTGGAACAAGCCATTTCATGTACATGTGGATGCATCTGGCATCGCACTGGGGATTGTATTCACATAACCAGGAGAAGGAGGTATCGATCACCCTATCGCATACTCAAGCAGAAAGTTATATACCGCAGAAAAGAACTACACCACTATAGAAAGAGAAGGATTAGCTATGGTGTATTCTCTACAGAAGTTCAGGCACTGCCTATTGGGTGCCCCATTCAAGATGTTCACTGACCATTCCGCTTTAAAGTACTTGGTCAATAAGCCAGTGTTAGGAGGAAGGATCTGTATATGGTTACTCCTATTTCAGGAGTATGATTTTGAAATTATTGTAAAACCAGGGAGATTAAATGTCAGACCTGATCATCTCTCATGGATAGACTCAGGAGAAGAACCAAGTAATCTAGAAGATAATTTGCCAGATGCGCAATTATTTTCTATCCAGATCGCAGATGAGTATCACACATACGTTATTCAATTTCTCACTACAGGGTGAGCTCCAGCTGAGTTTACTAAGAAGCAGAAGAAACAGTTGGTTGTTAAAGCAGCAAACTTCACTTTGATCGTAGGACATTTATATAAGCTAGGTCCAGATGAATTCCTACGCAAATGCATTATACCGCATGAGAAAGAGGCCATTATCAGAGAAGCACACTCAAGTACCGCATGAGGTCATTTCGCAGGAAACCCGACTACGTAGAAAATTCTAGCTGCAGGATTATGGTGGCCTACTTTGCACAAAGACACTAAGGAGTTTTGCAGATGCTACGATATCTGCCAGAGGGTAGGAAAACCTTCACGAAGAGATGAAATTCCACTGCGACCATAGATTACACTGCAGGCATTTGACAAGTGGGATATAGATTTCGTGAGTCCTATCAACCCACCAGGAAAACGAACTGGTGCGAGATAAATCATCACAGGAACATACTACCTCACCAGGTGGGTAGAGTCTAAAGCAGTAAGGAATTTTGATGCTGCTATAGCTGCATAGTTCATTTTTGAAAACATCATAAGTAGATTTGGATGTCCAGTAATTTTGATGAGTGATCAAGGCACACACTTTCTAAATCGCACTCTTCAGGCCTTGATGGAGGAATTTCAGATACAGCACCATAAGAGCACTCCCTACCACCCACAAGCTAATGGCATAGTGGAGGCCTTTAACAAGATTCTAGAAAATGCTCTTACTAAGATCTGTAACAGCAAAAGAGATGATTGGGACCTCAGGGTTAATGCTGTATTATGGGCTTATAGGGCTACATGCAAGAAACTTACAGGATACACACCTTTCAGCTTGGTGTATGGACAAGAGGTTGTTATGCCTATGGAATATATTATTCCCAGTTTAATAATTGCTCAGATTACCGAGATGGCTAATACATATACGGTGAATGAAAGACTAGCACAATTGCTTTCCTTAGAATAAGATAGATTCATCGCAGGATTTGATCAGAAAGCGCAGAAGGCACGAGAAAAATATTTGCATGACAGGCACATCAAGAGCAAGAGTTTTCAGATAGGAGACCTAGTGCTCCTTTATGACAACAAGTTTGTTAAGTTTCCAGGGAAGTTAAAGATGCATTGGTTAGGGCCATATCAGATCCAACAAGTTACAGAAGGAGGTGTCGTTCAGCTCAGTAAACTGAATGGGGAGCTTGTTCCTACCTGGATTAATGGCAGTAGGCTTAAGCTTTATAGTGATAACCACTCCACCTCCCAGCCCTAACTCAGACAGTTTATGAGATGTGCAGATGTCCAGTGTAGTTGAAAGGAGGCATCGCACCGATAACTAGTCTACACATAAAAATAAAAAAAAATAAAAATAAAATCCAAGTATGAGGAATCGCAGTAGCAAAGTTTATTTTGCGCAAGTTTTTGAATGTTGCGGAGTTTCATGCCAACACTTTGGTTCGGGACGATGTGGTGTGACATCGCAGTGATGCGATGTTTCCCATGTCACGTGGATGATTTTGAAAAGGGACAGAGGGCCAGTCACTTCGCCTTCTAACAAGCAGTTAATGTAAATATGACAGGTATACGTTGCCCTAGATTTGGAAACAATACAGTGATTTTCCTAGATTTGGTAAATCTTGGTCAAGATTGCCGATGCCTGCACACAACTTTTGAGGAAAATTTGATCGGATTTCAACACTTAATGAGGATCGAGATGACGGATGTTGTCTTATCCATGCAATAAATGCCGCCAATGGGTCTAGTCTAAGTGACCGTTGCTTCAAATATTATCGCCTTCATTATAAATACACAGATCATTCACACAGAAGGGTTAATTTTATGATTTCTGAGAGCTATAGAGTAATTTGAAGAGTTTTCCCTGTGCAGAGATACTCCAGTTACAGAGTGCTAGTTTTCCCCAATTTCGCAGCCATTTCCAGTCTAGACTATTGCACCGAGTGGTGTATGTTTGAGGAGGAACCTTTAGATGACATTGTGCAACGATTCCAGCATGGTGGCCTCGTGTCTGCTATGACGACGCCGCCCAAGGTTGTGAAATTAGGTGCACCACAGGTCAGACAGACGTCAAGGATGAGGATTCAAGCTCAGATAGTAGAAGAGTCCAGCCCAGAGCAGAGAAGAAGAAAGACGAGAAGATCACTAAAGATAAGAACACAGAGAAGAAACGTGAGAAAAAGAAAGAGAAGGACTTCCGGCTGTGCACATGGAGTTCCCCAAAAGATCTCACGAAAAGAAAAAAGGACCAAGAAACATGAATCCAAGACTCAGAAAAACAAAAGGAAATGAGAAAGGAACGAAGCAGAGATGTTGAAAATGAGAGAGATACAGAGAATGTCCAAGAAGGTAGTTACATTAAAGCTAGAAAAGGACATATCTCCTCATGGAAGTTTTACCAATGTGCATATCAACTTAAAGGTATGCTGAAAGACATCTACTTTCCCTATATTCAGAATGATGATGGATTTAATGAGTCTATTCGAACAAGCACTCCAGTAGAAGTTGAGGTGCATGGTACAAACCTGACCGAGTTAGCAGAAGATGAGGTCGTTGAAACAAACTTAGCAGCCTATAAATGGTCCACCATTTATTCTAGAGTTCACTACAAGTAAGAGTGAAATCGATGACAAAGAAGACTCCATAATTAGTTAAGGTATGCTTGAAGTGGCACAAGACAGTGTCGAAACTATGAATAAAGAAGTCGCAGGACTCAGAGAGAGATTCATAAGGACTTCACAGGAAGCCAAGGAGAAGCTATAGTAGGAGAATCCAGCTGTTAGTGGCTCAGGGATGAGCCACAAGTAAGTGTTAGGGGAATGTTGGAGCAGGGTCCCACAGCTATAGGAAAAGCTACTATATCGGGATGAGAAATTCAAAGGAAACAGTACCTGAAGCAGCCGAGAAGAGAGAGCTCAACCACTGCACTTAAGGCAGCGGCGAAGATAGGAGGGCTCAGCTACCCTCATAAATGGAAAAGGAGCAATGGGCCGAGGTATTGAAGACAAAGGATAGAAGGGGAGTAATCAAGGAAGAGGTGTCCATACCCACGATCAGTGCTGGGAAGCGTGGAAGACTACAGAAAGCTATGGTGTGACAAAAAGTGGCAGTTCAAAGTACAGATAGGCCGACTGTCATAGTTAGGGTTTTTGGGTTACTGTTGGGAAAGGCCCACAGTGTTGTAATAGGGAAATACCTTCGGGCTGCCTATATAAGAATGTAATTTGCATTATGTAAGGTTATACATCTAGATATTCAGATATTTAGATAGCGAGCTAGCTAAGTGTCTCTAGTGTCTCAGTATTGTAAGATTCGAGCTCTAGTTCTGTATTAAACCTGTAGTTATCTTACTGTAACCAGTAGCTGGCTCCTTGAGTATGAATGTAACAATACGTAGGGATTGAGAGAGAGAGAGAGGAAGAGTATATTGTAAGAGAAGGAAATATAGGAAGAGAAGAGATCTAAGAGAGAAGGGCTCTCGGCTGTGTGTGCAGAGTTTCCCAAAAGATCTCAAGCTGCATAATAAGTTGCACCGGAACTGTGTTTACTCTCTTGAGATATAATATAAAAAATAGTTCCTGTGGATGTAACTTCCCCCCCTGGAAGTGAACCACATAAAATTAGTGTGTTGTGCGACTGTTTCATGTGATTGTGCTTTACTTATGTGCTATCTGTTATTCGTTACATGAATGTTGTATATCACTTAATGAATGCATGTATGCTACCCTTTAGTTTACAGTAACTTAGAAGGTTAAATACGAGTTGAATGTATCAAGTATTCTGTATATGAGTTTATCAGTGCTTGAATCATGACAATAATAGTTACAGAGTTAAGTGGCTTCTGTATATTTAGTTCAGCAAGCTAAGCATAACATAGGTTGAGCATGTTAAACTGTAGAGCTTAAGAGAAGTTGTTTGACACCCTTAATGAAGGATAACTGAGCTATTATACCCGAAGAGATAGCCTTTGGACCTTGAGCGTCAACTTGAGTCTTACTGTAGAAGGTATCACAGTATAGAAATGGGATATCCCATTGTCGGAGGAGCTGCAGTGTGAGATATCGCAGGTAAAGAGTAAATTGAAAGAGGAATTTGTGCATCGTCTTAGAGGCTGCGATGCGATAAGAGTCAGTTCCCTATCAGAGCCGCGAGTAAGAGAGAAATAGCCCTCGTAGAGAGATCCCACTGGCTAAGAAGAGTCAAGACGCACTAGGATGCTACAGAGCCCGATTGAGGACACCTGAGTCTTCAATCACCCCATCTAGGATCACTTCGGGTGAGACTTCAGGCCGTTCTGTGGTCTGTCGCCAAAAGGGCCAGTGAGCTAGGGGTTTTGTTGGTACAATACAGTAAACTTGGGTCTGCCCATGTGTACCCAACATCAAGGTTGTCATCACAATTTCTACATTCTCCACTTCTTCATCTACTACTTCGAGCTATTCTTTGATCTAGGAGACCCTTGTGAAGTATGACTGGATGGTCCCCTCATTCTAGATCTTGAAATTCTTCAACTGGTTCCTTAGAGTCATCTTTCGATTGATGTTCTTCCCTTCAAACATTTTGGTTAGGGAATCAAACATGGCTTTAGGTTTCTTGAGGGAGGACACCTATGGTATGAGGTGATCCTTGATAGAATTAGTATTGATCCTCTTTTCCATAACCAACTTCTTCTTATGTAAGGCCTTGGCCTCATCTCCCTCTGGAACTGGAACCTCCTCATGGATGTAGGAGTCCAAATCATTTTTTTTAGGACCAGGGATATCCTATACTTCCAGGCTCGGAAGTTATCAGCTCCCTCAATATTTTCATCAAGCTTGGTATATTGAGACATATTAACTGAGAACCTCAAATGGAAATACAAAAGATTTAGATCTTACCAGGTCAACATCTAGCATCTGGATTTGGAGCTGAAATCCTGTAGTGTTGGTTCAGGAGCAGATTAGGGTTTTTCTTTTCTTGAGTTCTGTCCAACCAAATGTTTTGCATTTGATCCCTAAGTTCGATTTTGGGGAGGATATCAATCCAGGACTGGGATCACTTAAAAATTCCACTTCTGTGAAAACCCCTAATTTCTGACAGTAGTGTCAGGTCCAAAACTGAAAAACCTCAGAATTGGATTTTTCTTCGACAGAAAGATGCGCCCTAGGGAGGATAGTTATTCCACCCTACTTTTGCTGAAAATCTGTGGAGAGAGATCCAAAAAATAGGAAACCCTAGTTCCCACAGCTACATAGTGTCTTATTCTCAGGTTATCTCTGATACCATGTTAGATTTTTAACATTAAGCTAGCATACCATTAGGATCTTTAACTAAGAGAACAACAAGCACATCAATCAAACACAAGAGACAATGAACATAGTGTTTTTCCTCGGGGAAACCATAAATGGATAAAACCCTGCAACTTCCTTAGAGATAGAATCAGCACCAAAAGTGAAACCCAAAAATAGTAAGATGGTCTCCCAACAGTAGTAACCTCTTTCTTCCTTGCCCTAGTGTCTTTCTCTTCCTCAGCTATGCACTACAACTGAGTGTCAGTGAGTGTGTGATAAATAGAGAGGCTAGATGTCTATTTATACTAATTCCCAACTTGACTAAACCCAACTAGGGCCGAATTCACTAGGTGATTCTAATAACCCTAGTGCCCCGGAACTATAGGGACTTTAGCCCTTAGAAAATAGGAGGGTTACCCACCTTGACTTGACATGACTTGTTTACATTATAGAAAGTCCTGATAGGAACCTAGGGGCATGACATGACTCAAATACATTACAAATACATCCCGGAATAAACATCAAGTTACAATACATAAGAAATACAAATGAATAGATTCTGAAGTTTTAATTAAATCAACAATTTCAATGGAATTCGTGGTAGGATTTCCTCTTACCTCTCATAGGCATGATGTTGTTATGGTCATTGTGATAGCTGATTTTACCACACATGGTATATCACATATATATGGCCTTCCCTATCCCTCTGCATACTCTTTGGACCCCATGGACTATTTTTGTACCTTTGATGTTTCCAAGATCATCCCTAAAAACACCTGTTATTTGCTGTACGCAACTTTTAATCCCTTTTCCGTGTATACACGAGGATATTACCCTTAAACCCGTGTACATTAGGATGTGTGCAAAAGGCAAAATATTTTTGGAGTTTTCCTTGATGTGGATCCGAGTCACTTGTCTCTTGGCCTTCCATATGCCTCGAGATCGCTCGAACTTGACCTTCCATTACCCCATTGAAGCACTATATAAGGAACCCTTTGGATACATTGAAGAGGAGGAATTGAAGAGCAAGAAAATTGTACTCCATTGTTGCCGTAGCTTGCTTATACTTGAGTCTGCATCCATTTGTCCCTTGGAGCACTTTGTGTTCTTCCCAAGATTGCCTTTGCTTGTGAGCTTGCTATCGAGAGATGGAGGATTGAAGTGGTGGAGGCCCAAGTGGAGGACTCAGTTTCTTTAGTTCACAGATGTGTCGACAGAGGTGTCACTCATGTAATATTTGATTTATATTAATAGAAATATCTTTTCCTGTCCAATGATGTGCATTTAAATGAATATTGAATCCATGGATTCTTTTAATTGTTTATACATTATTGATTATATATGCTAGAGTAGGTCTAACACCATTATATAGCATGCTTGTCTTGTTTGCTGGTGTTGAGAGAAAAAATTGCTAACACAAGCGGGATTGGAAAAAGCTCAATGATGATCCTTTAGTGTTAGATGTTTATTTCTCTTGCATATTGGGAAGGGAATGATTTATGTAGTTTCTCTATTTGTTGTGGTACACCCCAAGCCATAGGAAGTTCTCTCTGTAACATAATTGGAAACCATACTGGGGAGGTTCCTAGTAATTTCCTTTGGGGATTTTTTCGGCATTCAATGTGCTTGAATTGCTCTGTTCTCTGTTTTTGAGTTGGGTCTGGGGGCATGTTTACCTAGTAGTGTCTTACAGGAGTAAATTTGGTCTCATCTTGTCTAGTTTCCTTCTTTCTATCTCTCTTTCTTCCTGTATGCGTGTTTTTCTTTCACAGTCGCATGTACATGTGGGTTTTACCTGAATAGTCGTGTGTGTACGCGGATTTACTGAGAACATTCATGTATATCCTGATTTTTTAGCCTTTTTGGGAAGATTAAGTGTTGTTGGGTGAGTTTGGATGATTTTTGAGTCTTCTTGGATGCTTCTAGAGTCTGTATACATCCCTATTTTGTACCAGAGACACCTTGTTAGTTTAAATTTTTGGAAATGTTATTGTCATTTCATTTTCTGTTTTTTTTTGGGGATTAGTGCATTAGGTATCTGTTGTAGCTGCAACATTTTCCAAAAAGTTTAAAAAAAATTGGGACCCTCCTTTCATTCCATTTTAATAAGCTCCTTGGTTTTGTTTGATGTTTGCTCAAGAATTACATTTATGAAAGCCATGTTTTACAGTTTGTATTGATTTTTCCCTTCCATCGGAAGTGTTTTATACTATTGAATTGAGATTCTAGTTATCTGAGCACCCGCTGTTGTGGAAAAGAATGGGACATCAAGACCAATCCAAGGGTTATTGGTCTCCAATGTGCTTTATTCATCGGCGGTTGTATTAAGATCCCATCGAAACATTTGTCTCTACGTCTTTCGTCATTGTGGAGGAGGTATTGCGAATATTTCTGATGGTTGTATTATCCTCTTCTGATCCCCATCATTTTGATTTGCATATCCTTAGGCTTTCAGCTTTCGTTGTTGCGGCTTTAGAAAGCACTATCCTTCTGATGTAGTTTGTTTTGTTTTCCACTTGACCAATTTTTTGTTTTCACCGAAGTCATGTTTATTTTTTACCTCTGATTTGATTGGTCTGCGGAACTCGGTGCCTTTATGGTTTCTGTTGTTGCGACTCTTCAACTAACTATTGGTCTGAGGCCTTAGCTTGGCGAGCTTCGATGTGAAGTTTTATGTGTTTCTCTTGCCGACACCATTGTGGGTCTTCTAACTATCTCATCATCTGCCATTGCGGAGGCAATACTGACAGGATCGCTGATCCCGTAGTCATTTTGCCACTCGATTGATTTTTTTCCCGCCAATTATGTGTTGATTGTGGTGTATATATTGGGGTTGGGGTTATTCTTTTTTTATTACTATTTTGCAATTTTCCCATGCTGTCATTGTCATTTTGAGTAGACCATCGTACTCGCTATCAGTACCCCGCTCCTAGGTGGCTCCACCGTGGCGGTTTTCGATTTTTCCTCGACCAGTCATGCAGCACATTGCCAAGTAGGCCTTGATTCCCGTTTTACTTTTTTCGTTCAATTGGTTGGATGGGGTTTGTTGCCCTTAGTTAATTCCCCACCTGCGATTAATGGATACCTAGATTTTCGTTTTTAGCATGCATATATAATTTATTTGGTGGTATGGCTTCCCAGTGGGGGGGGGGGGGGGCTTTTGTTTTGTTTGATGATTGAATCCGTAGCCGTTATGAGCTTGTAGCCTACACTCGATTGTTTGGGGAACCGGTGCAGACGGCCATTACGTTGTCCACACTAGTTTCCCCCAATCTGTGTTTGGCCATCCGGGGAGGTTAGTCCCTGTTTAGTTGCTGGAAGAGGGCATTTCTGGTTTATTTCAGAGATGCCGGGGTTGTGGTTTCCTAGCACGTATGGTCACCTGCATTTTCTTGTAGGATAGGGTAGCATTTTGAAGTTGTGCCCCACTCAGAATGAGATTGGTAAATTTGAACACAAACCACGGGCCAATGTAGGGTCCAGAATGCATTATCTATTCAGATTTTGATGCGAGTGTTTTTTGCAGGAAGTAGCTTCCTCTCATTTTCCATGTCCAAGCCTAATGTATCACATGTTTAAGAGGCACCACCTCCATTATATTATGTTTTCTTTGTTCAACCACCTTTCTATCCATCATTACCACCAACCTTAAGCATACAGTGAGTTAAGTGCACTATCACGATGTAGTATCCTTCACTTGGGATTAGGCATCATATTTTCCATGTAACGATTTAGTTCATAGCACCAAGAGGGAAATTGTTCTTCATTGAGAAAGGCCATGATATTTTGAGTTGATTCTATGAATGTTGGTTGTGAGCTGGTTTTAGCTTTTTGGCAGATTGATTTTATGTAGGAACATTTGGTTTTGAGTATTGTTTGTGTATTCTCATAGCTGCAATCATGTTTAGCATAAACGAGGTAAAATGCTCATACAGTTTGTCTCCATTTTTGAATTATATCTAGGAATGGCCCAACAGAACCTAAAGGATTTTGTGTATGATAGGGAAATTCTTCAGAATTTGAGATGTCTAAACAGTAGAAGAAGAAGGCTCCCATAGTAGAGGAGGAACCTGAGGTTGAAATTGTCACCATAGTTGAATACACTTATGAAGATACCAAATGCATAGTGGGTGTGGAACTCGAATATAAACGGGGGGAAGTTTACAGACTGATAACACACCAGGAGGTACAAGACATAGGTTTTGAGGAGGAAACCATAAATGCAAATATAGAGAGATCTACGTTGATGAAAGTTGCTACCAGACCTGAGATTTTTCCATGCTCAAAGGTGACTGGGTGGATTCTCTCGAGGGCAGATGTAACGACCATGATTTTGGAAAATGTTGAAAAACAGGGTTATGCTGCTTATATCCCTGGGTACGTATCATTGGCCTACCACTTACCGGAAGCACAAGTGTACTTGACTGAGGACTGGTTAAAAACAATTAATTTGGACCTAGTTGAGACACTGAAAAGAATGCTTGTGCCTGGCAAGAGCTTTAGGACTAAGCCATCAAGGGAATATGATACTGCCACTTTAAGGACCCCTTACAGGTTCATTTCCCTGATGCTGAACAATATTTTTGGGAGGGTCCACAATAAAAGCTTTAAGTTGGGGTGGGTGCCTATCATCTTCTATGTTGCAACATAGGGGACAGTGTTCAACTGGGAAAACATTGTGTCCAACAGCCTCTCATCCTGCATTGCTTCAGCATTAGGAGGGGTGTCCCAAAAGAAATCAGAGTTCTACATGAGCTCTATACTGATTGATTGCATACTATGCAACCAAACCTTCCCAAATATGAGGTGTTTCTGGGACCAAGAGAGAACACCAGTCTACTCAGCTTACAAGCCACTGTGGGCACACAAGTACCACCGTCACTATAGGGAAGTGTGTGAGCACTTCATCATGCCATTATATACATTGATCTTCTTAAAAGAGTGCAACTGCTTGTCGGAGGAAGCATTGCGGGTTATTGAGGAATATGCAGATTACTACTTAACAAAGGATGGATTGTATTTCAGAATGTATGGATGCTCCAGAGCACCCTCACTACTGCCAAAATATGCCACTGATTATCTTATACACAAAGAGGCAGTTAGGAAAGTCTTCTTAGATGGTATAGGAATCTTTTTATTTGAACATAAGAACGCAACTTATCCTCCCTTACCATTCAGGTTGGGAAGCTATAAGTTCACAAGAGTGAAGAAGGCTGATGAATTTGTAGAAGAATTGGGGAAGTTCCATTTTGGGAGAAAAATTTCCATAGGAATGATTCCCAGAATAAAGTGGTCGAGCATTGCAAGGAATCAAATGTACATTTTGAGTGCACGAGCCACTGGGATAAAGATGAATCCATTTTCTGAAGTGCTAAAAATATAATGGCCTTAAGAAGAATATTTAAAAAGAAAATCACTACCAAGGGCGGGAAAGGATAGTATGAGCAGAAAAAGGCAGAGGAGGAAGAGGCTAGAAAAAGAAATGAAGATGCTAGGAGACTAGCATAGGAAGCCAAAAGTTGGCTCAAAGGAGAGGAGGAAGAAAAGAGAAAAGCTGAACAAGAAGTAGCTAGAAAGGCAGAAGAAGCTGCCCGGAGTGAAGAAGAGGAAAAGAAAAGGAAGATGGATGAGGAACTGAGGAAGCAGGAAGCAGAAAGACTAAAACTGATAGGTTTAGTGATAGAGCAATAAAATTCTGATCCTGTAGACATCCAGGCTTAGGACCTAGGTAATCCTAATATTCAAGATTCTGAGGTGGCTATTGGTAGCACAATAGGATAGGCTATGGTCCCTACCCTGAGGCTAATCCCTTTCGAGCAGAAGAAAGGGGAGGAGGTACCAGATTTCAACACTATTTTTTATGACAGGGAAAGAAAAAGAATCATAAAGAGGACCAAGAGAAAGGTTGATACTAGGGGGCAGTTGGGTAAAACGATAAATAATACGATCGTAGTATATGGGACAGACAAGGACCCCATATTCACCATCAGAGTTGGGGCTGCATTGATCCATGCTTCTGAGGACAATGTAGATTGAATAATGACTGATCTTGAACAGTCAAATAAGTATACTGCCCAACTAAAGGATACCCTGAGAAGAGAGAGAGAGGAAAGTAGCATATTGAAAAGAAAGTTTGAAGAAATACAACAGGAAATAAAGTCTTCAAAAGCTGAGCTCCAGTTCCTCCAGGTAGAGAAGAGATCTCTGGAGGCTTTCCAAGGAAGTATGGAGAAATTACAACAGGAATGTCAAGGGTTAAGGATAGAAAAGGATGAGTTGAATATGGTATGTGAAATTCTTCACATAGAAAAGGAGCAGCTACTAGGTAAGATAGGGGAGTTGGAGCTACAAAAAGCTACCTTGGAGGAATCTGAGAGGCAATCTCAGGGGCAGACTGTAATGCTTAAAGAATAGGTTACCTCATTAACAGTAGCTCTAGAAGAGGCCATGGAACATAAAGTCAACCTTCATCCTTTCAAGGAGCATGTTCTAGTACAAAGGAGCAAGATGCAACAATTGCAAATAGCCATAGAGGAAGAAAGGTGCAAGATCTTGTAGGTAGACAATCGGCTAGAAGAGATTTTGGAAACCTCTTCATATTTTGTAGACAGATCGTAGGATATTTTAGAAGTCCTAACGTGAAGGATGGCAAGGTTAGAAGTGAATGAAGAAACCCCTGTAGATCTACCATCAAAAGATCAACAAGCCCTAAGGCAAGACTATGATTTACTGGAGTTTGCCATAAACGTAGCCGAAGAATTCAAGAAGGCTATCAAAAAGACAGAGGTAGCTTGTGTAGAGTTCTTCAGGAGACTTTTGATTACTTATAATCGTTGTCAAGTTGAGGCTGAATAGAGAATTGATACCTTTATAGACCACATCCTTTTTTTGGATATGTTGCAAAGAATATATCATGAAGATGGGAAAAGGATCCAACACATGAAATCCCTAGACGAGCAGACCCTGAGGAATGAAGTAGCTCATTTCGCGGTTAGTGTGCAGTTGCTAGAGGACCAACTTGGCCTGAGCGCAGCCAAAATAGAAGTAATAAGAAATCAGGCCACTAAATTTGAAATCAATATTCATTTCTTAGAACCTTCCAAGTTTGAAAGAATTGCCTCAGAGGATTCAGCATGGAAGAAGTTCTTGAATAGTCAAGCGGGACCCTCCTCATGAACACGTTATTTGTGTTATTGTAATATATTGTAAATTATATAAGCACTTAATGAAACAAAAGTGTGGGAGGTGAAGAGTTAGGGAAGCCCAAGTGTTAACACCCAAAAAAGGTTCACTACCTCATCTACCCCACTCCATGGCTCATTTGTCCATTTTCCTACCATATTTCCATCAAAAACCCATAAAACCATCTAAAAAGCCTCCAAAAGGATTAAAATGCCTCCAAAAGGTCATAAAACCCTCTTTTTCTCCAAAAATATCCAAAATTCCTCGAAAAAAACAAAAATATCCAAAAAGGAAGAAAAAATATAAAATAATGAGGAAAAGGAGGAAAAAACCCTAAACAGCTGAAACCCTAACCCTAAACCGACACTCCACCACTATAAATAAGTGATGGAGACCCCTTATTTCAAATCCACAATCACAAGTATCCTGCCTCTGCCAAAATTGCTCTTGAAACCCTAGCTCACCCTTGAGCTACTTTCACCGTGAGAGCCCCTTTTGGCCCATTTCCACCATTGGAGAAAGAGAAGGAGCAGCTGGAGCTCGGAGCAACCTCTCGGATCAGCGCAACGGGCTTCACCAACCTCCACATTTGAGGTCAGATCAATAAAAAATCATTCTTTACTTTTTGTTGTTTTGTTTCATGAACATGTTTAGATTATTTTTTATTACTATTTAGCATCATTTATTTCACATATTATTGAACTGATACTAAGGAATCCATTCTCCTTAGTAGGTGCCCATTCGCACAAGCTAGGGGTAAAACCCTAGCTACAGTTTTGGCAACTCCGCTGGTTTTTATTTTTATTTTATTTCCTGTTTTGTCCTTTCGGCTGTCGTTTTCGGCCGCCGTAAACCGCAGTTTTTCCCTTCGTAGTCGCGTCCCGACCGCGCCTTTCCAGCTCTTAGCTGCGACCCGACCGCGCCTTTCCATCTCTTAGCTGTGACCCGACCACATCTGTCGTCCCTTCTCCTGCGGTTCGACCGCGTCCTTTTTCTCTGTTTGCTACGTTCCGACCGCGCCTGTTGGCCGTTTTACCCGCGTCCCGACCGCACCTTTCCAGCTCTTAGCCGTGACCTGAGTGCGCCTATTTCCTTCAAACCCGCGGTCCGCCCGCCTGTGTTCTCCAGAAACCCACGACCTGTCCGCGCCTGTTTCCTTTAAACCCGCGGTCCACCCGCCTGTGTTCTTCAGAAACCCGCGACCTGTTCGCGCCTGTTTCCTTCAAACCCGCGGTCCGACCGCCGATCCGATCTGACTTTTGCACTTGTTCCTACTTTTGAACCCAGCCCCTCTGCTGCCATATTTTCTGCACCTGCACAGCCATCTGTTCTACCTGCACTTTTTTCCCCTTTACAGAAGTTTTTAAAAAATTGCAGCATCGTTTATTCAAATAAATTTGCATGGTAATTTTTTATTTTTTTTTCATTCAGTATTATTGATATTTAGGAAGTTGCCCTGGCACTTCTCTTCTGGGTTCATAACCTCACGAGCACACAATCTGTCACCTAATTCAAGTGAGACTTAAAAACTACTTAACTCAACCAACATTCTAACCCCACTTGGGGAACACAAAAGAATTTTTGTAGTTAGGTAGGATCGGGGGGATAGGCTTCCAAAAACACCCCTCGGTTACTTACACTTGAGACATAGTTTTTGTCCATTAGGGAACCAAAATCCCCTAGTATTTTTTGACACGGTCACAACCGTTTTATCAGAGGGCCTCTCCCTTAGGAGGGTTGAAGTCGTGAGATTGGTTCCGGATGTCTGAGTGGAATACTGAACTCCATTCAGTAACTGAAGGGCTACCTTTCACAGTTCTCGGGATATCCCTGTATAGGGGTATTGCGGTTAAAGGACCAAGAGGCAGATTTACCTTTCTGGACATGTCATGAATGGGGTATCTTAGTTGCCATTCTTCTAGGATTTGACTACCCGGTGTCCCTCCCGGTAGGGGGATACCTTAGCCACTTGGATTTCCTATTCATATTGTCTGACTTGGATTTCATCACCTTGCAGAGGATATGTCTAGTTGAGTCATAATACTTCTAGTTAGGTGTTTGCATGATCCCTTACCTCCTTTTGGTCTAGTGAGTCCACCGCTTTTTATTTTTAGAAAACCTGCTGCTTGTTGTTATTCTGACCATTTCTGTTGACACACCACCTATTGTAGCACAGCTGTTACAGTGGGTGTTTTGACTTGGTTGTTGGCCTGAGTGCCCTATTTTTTGAGCTCTCCTTCTACACACTCGGTTGCATTAGGGTTTTTGAGATGTTTTGTAGTTACCTCAACCCACAGAGATTTGAATCCATTTGTCACCATTGAGTCCCCGAGACATTCTCGGCGCCTCAGAGGTGAGCCCCCACAGCACGGTTCACTTGACACCACTCGTCATCGACACAGATCATCATCACTTGATACCACTTATCATAGATCTCGAGCCTTGTCACTTGACTCCACTCGTCAGCCGCATAGGACTCCGTCACCAGATACTGACGCCCCTTATTTTACCTCTGATTCTGAGCCAGAGTTTGAGAACCCCCTTTACACTGCCCCTACTAGCCCCATGGCTGGCGTGACTCCCACTCCCATCTTGGTAGGGACCGTTGGTGGCACATCCACCACTACACCAGTTACCACACCTGCTATGGGTATGCCCTCCATGGGGCCCCCATTTATCGTTCCCCCCACGGCACCTACTCCCACAGCAGGAATACCTATTCCCACGCCATCAGTGACTCATACCACCCATGGTGGTGCAGGTCCATCCTATACCACCTTAGTTCCCCCACTTGGGGGCAACCTCCCTCACATTACCCCTCCACTTGGGGGCATCGGCCCCAACTTAATCCAACCCACTACAATGTCACATTCTTCGTCTAGTTTTCCATTCATGGCTAGCCTCAACCTGCCTGACCTAGCCAGATTAACCAACGACCCCATCCGACACGACCCTGCGTGGCCTCACATGCCCACCAAGCTCCACTCTGACATCCCTAAGTTCGAGGGCAAGGAAGGTGAGGACCCACAAAACCATATCATGTCCTTCCATCTATGTTGTTCCTCCAACTCCATAGTAGATGACTCTATTCGCCTCCGTTTATTACAGCACACTTTCACTGGCTCTGCTGCCAAGTGGTATATCGAACAACCCCATGGAACCCATGCCACCTTTACTTCCCTTGCCTCGACCTTCCTGCAGTTCTTCTAGTTACCTGTCCGCTATGATGCAGGCGTTGAGATCCTACTATCATGTAGACAAAACACGGCTACCCACATCACGGACCACATTCATGAATGGCGTCGACGTCGTAGTTTATGCAAGATCAAGTTAGACGACCGTATCTTCCTAGACTGGTTCCTCAAATCCCTCCTTCCTATCATTGCTAAGGATGTAGCATCCGAATGACCCCAGTCTGAAGAAGAGGCCATCCTTAAGGCCCAGCAATTCGATCTCATTTACGCCTAGTCAGGTTATCTCTATACCATTATACTTGACGCCCCTCGCGACAATTCCTCCCAGCACAATGTGCTGGGGGCATCCCACGCTGCCGACGGAATCATTGGCCGTGTCTCATCGCAGCCTCAACCATTTTCCATAACCCATCCTACCCCTGGCCCTGACCCTTCGTGGGCTACCTCACAGTCTGGAGCAACCAACCCGTATGCTCCCATGACACATCACCACCATTCCCATGGACCCTCATGTCCACCTAAGTGTTTCGGTCATATGACTCCCGCTTACGCCCCTCCGGTCGCACCTCAGCCCTACTATCACCAGCAGGCTGCACCAGCTCCCGCGCCGTCACAAGCCCAACCCGTTTACTACCCGCCACATCCAACCCCTGCGGCAAACCCACAACCCGCTCCACAGCACTATCAGCAACACCCGCAGGTTTCTGCACCTGCGCAGCCTCCACCTACATATCATCCACTGCAGCCTGCTCCAGCCCCTACGCAACCTCAGAATCCACCTGCTGTCCAAGGGCAAGTTTACGCTCAACAAAACCCGCAGCAAAACCAGAACAACCAACACAACCAGGGCCAACAAAACCGTGGCAGAGGCCGAAATCGTGGGAACAACCAACCGACCGAGCAAGCTGGTCAACACCCTATTCCCCCCGCTAGTAATAATGCGGCCCTTGCTAACCAAAACCCTGATCGCCCGCCCAAGAAGGCTAAAAACCCTAATTTGCGAACAAACTACCCTTGTTCTGTTTGCGGGGTCTATGGCCACTACACACATTTTTGTCCACATATGGAGCGGGTTCGGCAACTTTGGGCTACTGATGTACAACGCCAAGGGCAGGCGGCTCCTCAAGCACCACCCAACCCGCCACAACCTCAGCAGCCACCTTTGGTGCTACAAAACCCCTTACCAACCCAAGGCGTAGTGAACACCCAACCGTTGGCTCCCCCTCAAGCCAACGCGCCAACCCAACAACAAATCACTTATGCTGCTCCTGATCAACCCACGCTTGACTCAGGTACCCACCACTTGTTGATGATGTCCTCCGATGAGGTCAACCTCCAGACCCAGCGGAACCAATATGGATCCACCCCTGAAGCCCCTCCCACCGATAAACTTACTAACGCTCATCCTATTGATCAGGCGTTATGTATACCTCCACCACTAGATGGCGCTCCCAAAGCGCCCCGTTTCCCACTTTGCCGTATCAACAATAACCCCAATGCACGGGCTACGTCAAACTACAACATTTTTGATGACTTAGCCCAACCCCCCGCAGCCATGTCTACGTTAGAAGTCTTAAAAAACTGCCCTTCGCAGCGCAAGAATTTACTCTCAGCCATTGGGGCTATCGATCCAAATGATTCGCAGTTAATGGCATTTGATTTGGACCAATCCGAACCCTACCTACCTTCCACTTTGGCATTCCAAGTTTCTGTTTCCATTCAGAATTTTGTCGTCCATCGATGCATTATTGATGAAGGTGCCTCTACATGTGTCATGCCCACCTCCATCTAGCAGAAAATGGGATCCCCCCCTCTCCAGCAGTCCTCTACTACGTTGCGAGCCTACGATGCCCATTCAGCTCAACCAAAAGGCCTATTAACTAACGTCCCCCGTCCAACTGGCTAGCAAAATTGTCCTCATAAACATCAAGGTTATCAATGCACAGCTTGATTACAACCTTTTACTTGGCTGTAGCTACATGTATGCCATGCGGGCAGTTGCTTCTACCATTTTTCGTACCATGATGTTCCCCCATGAGGGATGCGTGGTCAAGGTTGACCAACTCACTTACCATGATCCCAATGGCCCCGCGACACCCGAAAATGTTCTCCCCATGGTTGAACAACCTGTTTCGGGTGCCACCACCTCTTTCGTTTCTTCTATGGGGCCTGGAGTTTACTCAGACGCACCAATGACCTCGACTTTCCCATCTCTTCCACCCCCGTCACCTGCCACTGAAGTGTCTGACCTATGTACCCTGTCCCATAACACGTGAACTCCTACTAATCAACTGCCCTTGTTGCCTCAACCCCCTTTGGTACCTAGTCACATTGGTGCTACACCCATCCATACCATTCCTTTCCTCTTCCCTCCCTCAGGAGTAGTTAGCGCCCCGGTCATGGCCACCCTCAGCCTTCCTGGGTTAACCTTAGGATTACCCGTTTGGTATCTTTCACCTCCTGGTCGTCCGCCGACACCAGATGTCGTCCTGCAACCGGTGCAACCCATTGTCACTACTAGTCAACCACCTCCCGGTGTCGCTACCCCGTCATCCTTCGTAACACCCCCCCCTCCTCTTACCAAACCCACTGGGGGCAGAGGCTCCCAACCTTACACTGTTGTCCCACCTCCTAAGATAGTCAGAAATCCCCTTGTGTTTTGTGCTCCTCCCAAATGCGCACTGTGCGATGCGTTGGGCCATGCGACTCACCTATGTCCTCAGTTACCGGCGTTACAGGAATACATGCAACTGCTTGACGACGACCCCACTATCCCGGTTGTCCATCTAGATCCAACCCCTATGCCTCGCGACAAATCCCTGCGCACTAACCACTCCTGTGCCTTATGCAGTGTCTACGGGCATTACTCACATCACTGTCCCGATCTCCCCGAGTACAGAGCAGATCTCTTTGAAATGAACAATCTGGATCTTGAGACGGCACCACCCACCATTGTGGAGATCCACCCCCCAGACTCTTCCTCTTCCGAAGAGGTTAATACCATTTATATGATCTCTTCCACCACTACCCCTTCGTCAACCGATTTGACGACACAAACATTCCGTTCGGATGAGGAGATTCTTGAGGCTCTCACTGCCCCGCATTATCCTTGGGATGACATGCACCATCATTCCTACTTCCTCCCAGATGAATCTTCCTCTAACACTGCTACCCAATTTGCAGTTGAATCCAAAGACTTCCTTCCCCCCAAGGTCGACTGGTTCAAGGACCTTATTCCTACTCCTGACGCCTTCAAATAGGGTAACATGGCCAACATCTCACCTGTCATCCAAATTGATATCGCTGCCCCCGGAGGCACCCCCAAACTCATCGCTTTAGGAGCTTCTTGCACTGAGCAGGAGATTGAGGAATACAAAACACTCTTCAAAGAATTCCGTGATGTCTTTGCCTGGTCCTATACCGAAATGCCTAGTCTTGACCCTGCCATTATAGAGCACCACATTGACACATGGCCTGATGTACCCCCCGTTCGTCAGAAACAGTGTCCCATTCATCCCTCAAAACTCCCAGCTGTCAAAACAGAGATTGAGAAACTTCGCACGGCAGGATTCATTTATCCTATTGCCTATACCACCTGGGTTTCAAACCCTGTTCCTGTCAACAAGAAACAAGGCACCCTTAGAGTATGCACTGAATTCCGAGACTTAAACCATGCCTGTCCCAAAGACAATTTACCTATGCCATTTATTGACCAGCTCATTGATGCGTGTGCGGGGCATGAAGTCCTCTCGTTCATGGACGGTTTTTCTGGATACAATCAGATCCAAATCCGAAAGGAAGACCAATACAAAACCAATTTTACTACCCCATGGGGCACCTTTGCCTATCACGTCATGCCTTTTGGCCTAAAAAATGCTGGTGCCACATTCCAGTGGGCCATGACCTATTTCTTTCATGATTTGGTCCATATCCTGCTCGTCTACCTTGATGACCTTACAGCTCATTCCCAAAAACGATCAGACCACTTTAATGACCTTCGGCAAGTTTTTCTGCGTTGTCGCAAATATCAGATCCGCTTGAACCCACACAAGTGCATCTTTTGCATTTCGGCAGGCCGATTGTTAGGTTTCATTATTTCCTAGAAAGGAATTACTGTTGATCCCCTAAAATTCCAAGCCATCTTATACCTTCCCTCTCCTCGAACACTCCAGCAACTCCAAAGTATGCAAGGGCGATCCAATTTTCTTCGACGCTTCATTCCTGATTATGCCACAACCGTTCATGGTTTCTTGCGCCTGCTCCGTACCCACATACCCTTTGTCTGGGACGAGCAAGCCGAAGCTGCATTCGAAGCCCTCAAGAAAGCTCTCACACAAGCCCCCTTGATCTCCCCTCCGGATTTCTCTCAGGACTTCATCCTTTATGTCTCAGCATCTGAGCATGCTGTGTCCGGAGTCTTGGTTCAAGAAGACACCTCACGCCAAGAGCATGTCATTTACTACGTCAGCCAGACCTTGTCCGGCCCACCCCTACGTTACCCATATGAGGAGAGACTAGCCCTAGCAGTGGTATTTTCTGCCCAAAAATTGCGACACTACATTTTACTTAGTCATACCACATTTGTCGCCGACTCTAACCCCATGGTATATCTCTTAAACCGATGTCTCCTGCAAGGTCATGTGGCTAAATGGGTCATTATCCTCCAGGAATATGACCTCACGTTTCGAACACCTAAGAGCACTAAAGCCCTCGCACTTGCCCAGCTCATCACCGATCTCCCTTCCTTCATCCCGGCCCCACCTATCTCCGAGGAGTTACCCGATAATCACTTGTTCACTATCTCATCTGATGACCCGTGGTACGGTGATATCTTTTTATACCTGCGCATGCAGAAGTTCTGACCCACCGTCACTCGTAATGGACGTCGTCGTATCCGTTACCAGGCCTCTCGCTACCTCCTCCTAGGGGATGTCCTTTATCGTCGAGGAGTTGACACAATTCTTCGTCGTTGCCTTACACACGAGGAAGCTGAACAGGTCCTCAATGATTGTCATAGCGGTGCCTGCGGCGGCCATTTCTCATGGATGGCCACTGCCCAAAAGGTCGTCCGTGCCGGATACTTCTGGCCCACACTTTTCATCGACTGCATCACTGTGGTCAAGCATTGCCATATCTGCCAACTTTTTTCCCCCAAGGCCCGGACACCACCTGCTCCATTACACCCAGTCGTCACCATTGGTCCCTTTTGCAAGTGGGCCATCGACTTCATGGAGTGTAGACCCCCATCTGCTAATGGCCATAAGTACATTGTTGTTACCGTTGATTACTTCACCAAATGGGCGGAAGCCATGCCTACCTTCAACTGTACCGCTGACACCGTTGCCCGTTTCTTCTTTAACCATGTTATCACTCGATTCGGGGTCCTAAACAGTTGGTCTCAGACCATGGCTGACACTTTGAAGATTCCATTTGGCGCGAGCTATCCACCTTCCTCAAGTTCCAACACCAGTTTTCCTCGGCTTACTACCCTCAAGGGAACGATCAAGTAGAAGCTGTTAACAAAATCCTCAAAACCATACTCCAACGCACTGTTGACCGGCATAAGTCTAATTGGCACCACATGCTATTCCCTACCTTATGGGCTTACCATACCTCCACCAAGACCGCCACTGGTTTTACCCCATTTCATTTAGTTCACGGTGTAGAATCTATCCTCCCCATTGAGTGTCAGATACCTGCCTTGCATATCACCATTGAGCTTCTCCCTGATACCTCCCCCCTAGAGCAACGTCTGCTGTCCCTTGAACAAGCCGATGAATATCGTCGTGCCACTCTTCAGAATATCGAAGCTACCAAAAACCGCTCCAAAGCCAGTTATGACAAACATGTTCACCCTCGAACTTTCCACGAAGGGTACCTCGTCCTCGCCTATGACCAAGCCCACAACAAAACAGGTAATGGAAAGTTTGAGTCCATGTGGCAAGGCCCGTACATCGTGTAGACTTGCCTCGGCAAGGGGGCATACATTTTAGCTGACTCTGAAGGCCACCCTTTCCGCAACCCCCGTAATGGGTTGTATCTTAAACATTTTTACCCATAACAGAAACCGCGACCTCATTGGTCTGCATTGTAAAGTTTTCTCTCCTTTTTTGTTTTTTTACCTTTTTTACCATAATCTCACATTCATCATCTTTGCATGCCCACAGATGGACCATCTTCCACCTCGTTACATTGGCTTCGCTGATAGGGCAAGCCGCTGGTCTCCCAACCTAGCTTCTGCAGCATGGGTCTTATATTCCCCTTCCAACAAACTGATTCACCTTGACGGAATATGTATAGGCGCCGCTACCAATAACCAAGCGGAATATGATGCTATGAACGGTCTCCTGACTGCTGCCCTCCAGATGGGTATATGTCACCTTCATGTGTTCTTAGAAGGGTCTCCTGACTACTGCACATAGGTCAGGAACATCTGGCCCCACGCAAAATAAGTCCCGGCCAGTACATGCTCCACGAGCTGCATCTGACCCCCAGACACCTTCTCCGGTGACTGGGACCCCAAAATACTCACCACACATGCTGCCATCGCCCGTATTGCTAGCTCCCGTAGGTCTCTCACCAAGAGTGCATTCTGATGCACTTGAGCCTCCGGCCGATAGAACCGCTCCAACATGTCATCCATATCAAGGTCTGCAGACACCCGCGGCTGTGTATCTGCTACCCTCCCCAAGCAGGGCAACCCCGTCAAAAAATAAACATCAGTCAAGGTGAGGTCCACCCTCTCTCCCTGCACTCGAAACGCCAGTGTGTCTGGCTCCCAGAAACCAACCAACTGGTTCAACAACAATCCTGCTGACCACATCATAGGCACCTCAACGAACTTCAGCAGTCCGAAAATCCCTAGCATCGACCGCACCCGACGATCCTCTCGAACAACAGTCACGATATCGTCCGG
>LPNX010185787.1:468547-483537 GCA_001517045.1 Pseudotsuga menziesii | reverse complement strand
TTATTTGCTTTCAGACTCCTTCAAATTGAAAGCAACCACGAGCATGAACTGTCCTGGGCTCGTAAAATCCACATGACAGTACCATTTTATATCCACACTTATTTTAGTTCCCTAACCCATGAAGAAGTCCCCCCGCGCCTCTTGGCTCTATGATCGATCCTCTCGCCAGCACCCCCAATCAGGTCGCCTTTGTTCAGAGTATTCTACAATCTCCTGCCATTTTACCATAGCTTGAGTCTCCCTCAGCCCATTCACCCTCAGATCCTATACCGCTATGATCCCTTTACCACCAGTCAGTCTCATATGTTGCCCGATCATCCCCGCCATCATACTCTGAACAAAGGAATTTTGAGTCCACCCACTCTACTTTCCCAGCTATTTCCCCCCAGTTTATCACTCCTGCCATCAGTACTATCACAGTTCGGTTTGTCACCTCGCGCTCCTGTCAAGGAAACATCATTGCCTTGATAGTTGCAGGTCTCCCTCTGTCGATGACAGCCCCTCTATTCCAGAGGATAGACCTAGAGGCCCCTGCGCCTTGGACCCATCACCATCTGTGGTGAGTGCCTACGGACCATTTTGGGAGGAGTCATCATTGCCTCTCCAAATAGTTTTTTCTCACATGCTCGACTTCAGCACCTTAATCGCATCGTTGAGAATCGTGTAGGATGTATATCCTGTCCATTATGTGTCGAAGACCCCGGATTTCCCCCAACTCTAGCACATTGGTGAGCCACTTTGGAACGGCCAGTTATATGTTCCCGTGGATGTCCGGGCTACGTTGGCGATTGTATTCGGAAGCCATCTAGTTCCATGCTTCCTTGAGTACCCAGTTCGGTTCCAGATCAGTGTACCATTGCAAGTATGACCGTTGTCACTTTGATCCAGTAGCTCCTTAGTTCCTTTGGAACCACATTCAGTAGCACTGCTGTCATTCCAGTGCATCAGTTGTTCAGCTCAGACATGGTTAGCCCAGCAGTATGTTCCAGATTTGTGTCCCTTCTTGACCCTTATGATATACACAGTGGATTTTTATGTATCCTACATGGTCCCCCTTTTCGGGCCTCACAGTTATTTTTATGTATATAGAACGAGCATGGGAATGCCTGCCTCGTCCAGATGATCAAATGATTCCTCATCCATTATTGAGGTTATTTACTTTTCAGTCCTTGCAGTTGGTTCGAGATTGATGTTCCGGGCTTTAGTTGGTTCTTTCTCTTCTCTAGACCCCAGGAAAAACAAATATGACTTATGATGTCCATCGGCCATATGATGAGCTCCTGCCCTCGCACATCAGGGGGAAATCTGTTAACACCCAAAAAAGGTTCACTACCTCATCTACCCCACTCCATGGCTCATTTGTCCATTTTCCTACCATATTTCCATCAAAAACCCATAAAACCATCTAAAAAGCCTCCAAAAGGCTTAAAATGCCTCCAAAAGGTCATAAAACCCTCTTTTTCTCCAAAAATATCCAAAATTCCTCCAAAAAAGCAAAAATATCCAAAAAGGAAGAAAAAATATAAAATAATGAGGAAAAGGAGGAAAAAACCCTAAACAGCTAAAACCCTAAACAGCTGAAACCCTAACCCTAAACCGGCACTCCACCACTATAAATAAGTGATGGAGACCCCTTATTTCAAATCCACAATCACATGTATCCTGCCTCTGCCAAAATTGCTCTTGAAACCCTAGCTCACCCTTGAGCTACTTTCACCGTGAGAGCCCCTTTTGGCCCATTTCCACCATTGGAGAAAGAGAAGGAGCAGCTGGAGCTCGGAGCAACCTCTCGGATTAGCGCAACGGGCTTCACCAACCTCCACATTGGAGGTCAGATCAATAAAAAATCATTCTTTAATTTTTGCTGTTTTGTTTCATGAACATGTTTAGATTAATTTTTATTACTATTTAGCATCATTTATTTCACATATTATTGAACTGCTACTAAGGAATCCATTCTCCTTAGTAGGTGCTCATTCGCACAAGCTAGGGGTAAAACCCTAGCTACACCAAGAGTCATTCATGGGTAGCCCAACAGTTTTGTTCTTTTTGTATAAATATAGAAGATTTAGATAGAAGAAGGGGGATTTTTCATAGAGAAACTTGTGAACCACTTGTTGTAAGAGGAACTACTTCATTTTACAATAATAAATTACAAATTTTTGCCTATTGGAGAAAGTGCTTTGTGGGATGTTCAAATGTGATAAAATGAACAATGTTGAAGGGGAACTATTTTGTTTTTAGCTATGTTTCATTAACTGTGAGAGCGTTCTAACTTTCTGAACTTATGTTCTTATTTGAATGTTCTTTGGTTTATTATGTGATAATTTCCACTATGAGTAATGGATTTTTTAATGGTTGATGAGCTATCTTGTCGTGTATATCTTTATTCATGTTTATTTGTTTTGATTCTAATAGTAGCTATCTATGATTTATCTTAACATGTGAACAGTATTACATTACTCATGAATTAATAATCTCTCTCCCTAGGGATAGCTTAGCTAGCTTTTGTTTTTTCCAGTTGTGTGTGATTTAGATGTGAGAGAGTCTAAGACAAGAGGTAAGAACCTCCGCATCACATTGTGACCACTCCTCGCATTCTTCATCAATATGCATCTTAGATAGGCACTTGCACATCATAATTAAAGTCAAAATACAAAAATATACACGGTGCACCGGGCCGCAACCGATAAAACCCTCTGTTTTTGTTACTTGACCTACGGTAGCCGAACCGTAAACCGGACGGATTCCCTACACCAAACAGTCACGAGCTAGTTGGTAACATTGACTGGGGAGAATCCCTTACTGTCGTTGCCTACCAATTTTTAGGCCTCAACAGTATCTTTTACCTCGGTGCTTTGCTTGACGGCTGTCTGTCAGTGCTTGTAGAGTCTGAGGGTTGTAGAGTTATACTTTTTCTTTTTATCTCATTTAATTTGAAAATACAAAATCATTTGCTTTTTGCAACATTATGCATTGTTTTCATTTCACATTAGCATGGTACTTGCATTAGGTTTGCTTGGATAATATTAGTTATAATTTCGTATAGGAATGATTGCATATTCATTTGAAGGAAAATTTTGCACTTCACGTAGTAGCATACCCTGTTTTTAATTTGACACAGTACATTTGCATTGATTTTTAGGTGTGCATTTTACTTCTTGTTGCGGAATAACATAATTAGTTTCATGACCATTTTCCCTTTGATTAATAATCCAATTAAAACCAATGCATAATAAAAATGAATTACACTCTTTTCTTTTTTAGGGTGCACCAATAAGACTAGGTTTTAGGGCCTTGGAATAGTTCATTGTAAGTCAATTCTCCAAGATCACGAAACAAAACATTTAGGTGTCTTTCCAGGTGAGAGTGTGAAATCCTTTATATAATTAGTGTTCTCAGGATCCTCCTCCTACAAGGGAGTTAAGCATGAGGCAATGTGAGAGGTTATGATTGGATGACCCCTAGTTGTAACTGAGTAGCACCGAAGATATTTACAGGATTGTATTAGTATCTGGGGGCTCTTTCGAGAGTTTTGGGCTTTGATACCCTACCCATATGGTGAATCCCTCCTACAAATGTCTACCTAAGAATTGATTATATTGAGGTGACCTAGTTGCCTTACCTAGGTTATCGAGGGGGTACTTCACAAAGATTAGTATACATGTGTCATGGCTAGGTAGGGGTCGGAAAACATAGTCGCTATATGTGTTGAAGATGAGGGCCACTATAATTGGTTACAAACCTCTACTTGTTGTGTATGGGAGTCTCAAGCCTCTCCTAGGTGAGACATACTTTCTTCATTCGAGAGATCATATATCCTACCTTTGTTTCCTTGCCATTTGGATTTACATTTTATAGGTGTATTCTCTGTGCACACTAGTTTTCTAGGGTTTGCATAATTAGATTGAGTCTTTAATTTTTTGAGTCATTGTGGATTCAAGTGCAGCACCCCACCATTCTAACTATTTAGTAGGAATTTTAACTTCCACATCTCCTCCTCCTTTGGGAGAGGAAACTAGACAGTCAGGGCGGACTACTTCTCACTTTGATTCACACACCATGGGAGATCATAAGGATGAGATTCCAGATATTTCCTCTCCACATCATGAGGTTGGGGAGGAATATCCTACTAGCACATATTATCCATCACACGAACAAATGTCATGATTTGGTGTTGGTTATGTGGGTAGACCTAGGTTTACTGTAATGTACCAACAACACCCCTAGCTCACTGGCCCTTTCGGCGACAGACCACATAGCGGCCTGAAGTCTCACCCGAAGTGATTCTAATGGGTTGGACAAAGACTCAAGTGTCTTCGACCAGGTTTTGTAGCATCCTGGGGTCTCGTAGCTCTTCTTAGCCAGCGAGGTCTCTCTCCGCGATGCGTAGTCTCTCTCCCTCGCAGGTTCTGACAGGGGAAGGACTCCTATCGCATCGCAGCAACTATGGCGATGTGCAACTCTCTCTTCCTCTTAACCTGCAATCTGCACTATCTCACACCACAGCTCCTCTGACGGTGCGATATCGCCTACTCTCAATGTGATATCTTCTATAGTACATCCCACTACAACCCTCACTATCCAAAAGCTATCGCACTGGGTGAAATGACTTGGATAACTTTCAACAAGATATTAAAAACTCTGACGTGAACTTCCACAGTTCAACACACCCTACCTCAACTATGCTTACTGTTCGAATAAGTATACTGGAAACACTTTAACAGAATGACTTATTTCTGTGTGAAATAGGCACTAATAAACTCATATGAAGACGCCTGATACATGTAAATCCATCTTTAACCTTCAATAATGCTATAACTGAATGAGGACTTACAGGCATTTACTAATTGATATACAACATTCATGTAACAGATAACAGATATCAACTAAGTAAAGCACAATCACATGAAATAATCACATAACACACTGGTTTTACGTGGTTCACTTCCAGGGTAGAAGCTACATCCACAGAACTGTGTTTATTATATCTTGAGAGAGTACACAGTTCTGCTGCAACATGTTGTGCAGCTAGAGATCTTCTGGGTAAGTCCACACTCACTACCGAGAGCCCTTCTCTCCTAGATCTCTTCTCTTTCTCTATATTTCCTTCTTACAATATTCTCTCTCTCTCTCTCTCTACCAATCCCTGTGGATTGTTACATACATGCTTCTATGAGCCAGCTGCTGGTTACAGTAAGATACTACACATAGAATACAGAACCAGAGCATGAGTGTCTATGAGCTAACAGATCAACTGACTCTCTAATTGTTTTACTAGCTAAAAGACCCAATGACCAACTGGATAACCTTTTACAATAGAAAATACATCCCTTTATAGGTGGCCTGAAGGTCTCGCCATTGCAACACTATGGGCCTATCCCAACATGGATAACCTTTTACAATACAAAATACATCCCTTTATAGGTGGCCTAAATGTCTTGCCATTACAACACTATGGGCCTATCCAACAGTAACCCAAAAACCTAACTAGTGATAGTCGGTCTATCTGTACTCGAACTACTACTTTCCATCACACCACAACTCTCTGCAGTATTCCATGCTTCCCGGTGCTGACGATGGGTATGGGGTGCCGCTTCCCTTTCTGGCCTTTATCTTCAATACCTTGGCCTCGTTGCCCTTTTTCCTTTATGAGGGTAGCTGATCCCTCCTATTTTCCGCCACTGCCTTGAATGTAGTGGGTGAACTCTCTCTTCTCGGCCGCTGAGGTACTGTCGTCTTCTTTGACTTCTCTGTCCCAATAGTCACAGTTTTCGGCTCTGATATGCGGCTAGAAACATGCTACGGCATCGTATCTTTACCTTATCTCTTATATCTTCGCCAAAAATGTCTATCCACCAAAATGGTAGCTTCTCCTGTAGCTGCGGGACCCTAATCCAATAGTCCCCTAACACTTACTTGTGGCTCATCCTCGAGCCACTAACAGCGGGCTTCTCCTGCTGTAGCTTCTCCTTGGCTTCCTGCGAAGTCCGTTTAAATTTGTCTTGAAGTCCTGTGACTTCATTCTGCATAGCTTTGACACACTTTTGTGCCACATCAAGTGTAGCTTGACTAATGCTGGAGTCTTCTATTGCATCAATTTCACCTCTTCTTGTCGTGAAGTCTTTAACCTTCTGCTCAACCACCTTGACTAGCTCTGTGATTTGTTCCTGATATGGTTGAAGCAGATTATTGATTTGTATCTCCTTTGCTCTCAACCACTGCACTTCCTGTTGCAAGCGGTTCATCTCTGTTGTCTTTCTGATCTTCGCAAGAGCTCCTAAAATCTTGATTTCTTCCTTCATTGCTGCTATGGCATTCTCTATCTGCTGAATGTTTTGCTGGAGTTCTACTCTCTCGGGATGCTCATCTAACTCTGACCATGTGTTCATTGCATCAGCTAGCATTGACTGTGCATCATCTATGCGAGATTTCATTTGTGTAGAAATGAGTCTAAAGGCCTCTACTCTCGCTTCCTTGTCTTCCTGGGGGGTGCCCGGTGCTCGAGCCTCAAGCTCAGCAATCTATGCTTTGTGGTCTTCTTCCGTCTTGGTTACTATTTCTTCCAGAGCCTTTGCTCTGTTTGCAACTCTTCTTACC
The DNA here is from genome assembly GCA_001517045.1 of Pseudotsuga menziesii. NCBI lineage: Eukaryota > Viridiplantae > Streptophyta > Pinopsida > Pinales > Pinaceae > Pseudotsuga > Pseudotsuga menziesii. The sequence continues at coordinate 476,937 of LPNX010185787.1, read as the reverse complement.
TTCTGCGTGAGAGGCAAGGAAAACTCAATGTTACATTGGGGTAACTCCAATGTGATGCTCTATAGGACCTGATTAAGATCGTGTTCTCTTTCTTCATATGTTCTTAAATCCTTCGCCTTTGTCTGGAACTTACGGTGAGTGCTGCATTCTTTTGTTTCAGCTGTGTGTTTTGTTTATAAGTTGTGAGCTCTCTATCTCTGAGCTCTGCACTTAGCTACTGCTGGATCATCTGTAACTGATCAACGTGAAACTCTGTGAGGTTAACCTCGATAGGTTTCCTAATCTGTATCTATACATCCATCATTGAAGCAGGGAATCGGACGCTCCCTGGTGGTATCAAGACTGTATTGATGCGATCCTTTGACAAGATTTCCTCATGGGAAATCGACTGTGTTGAACTTTCTCCTGCGGGCGTCTTGATTAACTGAGTGTGGATCATGGAAATATTCTCGGTTAGTGTTTTTAACTCCATAAGCTACTGATCTATTGCCCCCTGCATCTTTCCCTGCCATGCCTGCATCGCCTGAAATGTGCTGTCCATTTCGTCCTTAAGCCTTGCTGCAATTTGTTCATAGTCGTCATCCGTCAATGCAGTCTTCAAAGGTAGTTTTGTGGCTTTCTGCTTTTTCCTCTTCTATACCTCTGGTGTCCCTTTTTCTCCATCCTTTATTGTCTGTGCCTCTGGTGGCACTTGTTGTGGATCCTTCCTCTTTTCTCTTGGTAGTGGCACTTCTGTTGTATCTTGTGTCTGGGACCCCACTTTGTCTTTGCCTTTGTCCGATGGGTTTGTCTGTGCGGTACCTGATGGTGGTGCTATGGTATCCTCTAATGCTTGTTTCCACTCGTCGTCAAAGTCTTTGATGACGTCTGCGACATCCTGCACTGTCATCCTAAACCAACCATTAGCCCAATCGTCCCTTTTAGACCTTTTTGGCCTCAGGTAGATTCAATGGCTGTCTACCATAAAATCATGCCGGTTATCATATATGTCCACACTCTCTGTGCTGATCCGCGGCGTTTCTTGGATGATTCTCTTCAACAGTTTATAGTATTCATAGAATACTATCATATTTTTCTTTTTCTTAGCTGGGCTGTTGGTCTCCCATAAGTTGGTATAGCGCATTCCTCTGGGCTCGCCGCTTGCTAGCTGTCGAAACTGAGTATGGGGTAGCTCCTTCCACTAAACGAATGCACATAGTATAAGCAACCACGAGAAATGGAAGGGGTGGTTTGCCTCATCCTGGGCTGTCAAACAATATTGTTGAAAAATATTTAACAAAAATAAACACCAATTGAACTATTCACCTTCTGTAACTTGTATGGCAAGGTGAATTATTGATCTTGTGACTTCCTTTGGGAGAACCTTGGTTAATAGTCTACCTGCAAGCAGACTGGCTGTAAATCTGAGTGTATCGTCTGTTAAGCTTGCGATATCATAATCCCGTCCTCCTCTCTGTAGCTTATACTTGGTAACTAGTGCTGGTGGTAGCTTGGAATCCTTGGTCTTTCCTATTATATGTGTCTTAGGGTCCTTACCAGTCTTGGATAGCCCGGTGATGCAGTGTATTAGGTCGACCTTGTTACCTAGCCAGAGGTAACCTCCATGTACACAAGAAAGTAGGATGCACACCACGACATTAACCTCTGCAACTCATCCAAAATGTGGTATTCTCAACAAATTGAGCAAGCCTGACCGCTCAAGAATATGGACATGTTCCATAGGAACATATTCATCTGCACCTATCCTTGGGTTCTTCTGAATTGTCAGATATTGATCTGGTCGGAACTGAGGATATGTCTTACTATCTCCAAGGTTATAATCTATAAATTTAACAACAGAGGCATATCCTAATAGATCTCCATCTTCCTTTACTCGAGAATCAATCGGTGGCATGGGAACAGGAAACTTACCACTCTTGGAAATGTTTACCTCTGGTGCGCCGCCAACTCGTGGCACAATGTAGTCTAGTGCGCTATGAACTTCTTCCTCCAACTCTGGACTGGATTCTTCTGTTATCTGAGATTGGCTCCTCATCCTTGGTAGCTGTCTGGCCTGTGATGAACTTGGTTTCATACTCTTGGGTGGTGTCACCATAGAGGACACAAGGCCTCCACGCTCGAATCATCTCAAAATGTCTTCTAAAGGTTCTTCCTCAGACAGAACCCACTCGGTGCAATACTCTGGATTGGCAATGGCTGTGAAATAGGGAAATCACAGCACTTTGTAACGAACTTACCTCTGCACAGGGAAAACTTAACAACTTACTCTATAGCTCTCGGATCTTGCAAAAGTAACCGTCCTGAATGAATGATCTCTGCTTTTATGCTGAAGGCTATAATATTGGATGCAACGGTCATCTAGGCTGAACCTGTTGGTGGTATTAATTTCATGGACAAGACCACACCCGTCATTCCAGTCCTCATTAAATGCTGAAACCTGATCAAATTTCCCTCGAAACCTGTGTGCATGCATCGGTCTCGTCGAAGATTTACCAAATCTGGAAAATTTATTATGCTGTTGCCAAATCTATGGTAAGGTATATCGGTCATTTATTCATTAACTACCTTTCAGAAGGCGAATTGACTGGCCTTCTGTCCTTTTTCAAAACTGAGTGTGTGGTATGGGGAATCATTGCCTTACCATGATGTCACACCACATCACCTATGCAAAATCAACTTTAAACAATTTTTATTTTTTTTTATAGAAAAACTCTCCTCATGCAAATGCTTTTTACCTGCCGGTGTAGGCTAACTACTGGTGCGATGCCTCCTTTCAACTACATTGGACATCTGCACTCTCATAACTATCTGAGTTAAGGCTAGGACGTGGAGTGGCTAGCACTGTAAAGATTAAGCCTACTGCCATTACTGAAAGTGGGAAGAAGATCCCCATTCAGTTTGCTGAGTTGAACGGCTCCTCCATCTGTAACTTGCTGAATCTTGTATGGCCCCAACCAATGCGTCTTGAATTTTCCTGGAAACTTCACAAACTTACTGTCATAGAGGAGGACTAGGTTTCCTATCTGAAAAATCTTGTTCTTTACATGCCTATCATGCCAAGCTTTTTCTCGTGCATTCTGCACTTTCTGATGGAATCCTGTGATGAACCTGTCTTCCTCTAAGGCAAGCAGTTGCACTAGCCTTTCATTTGTCATATATGTGTCTGTCATCCCGGTGATCTGAGCAATTCTTAGACTGGGCATAATATACTCCATAGGCATAACAGCCTCTTGTCCATACACCAAGCTGAAAGGTGTATGTCCTGTAAGTTTCTTGCATGTCGTCCTATAAGCCCATAACACAGCATTAACCCTGAGGTCCCAATCATTTCTTTGGCTGTTGCAGATCTTAGTAAGAGCGTTTTCTAGAATATTGTTAAAGGCCCCCACCGTACCATTAGCTTGCGGGTGGTAGGGAGTGCTCTTATGGTGTTGTATCTGGAATTCCTCTGTCAAGGCCTCAATAGTGTGGTTCAAGAAATGGGTGCCTTGATCTCTCATCAAAATTACTGGACATCCAAATCTACTGATGATGTTCTCAAAGAGGAACTGTGCAGCAGTAATAGCATCACAATTCCTTACTGCTTTATCCTCCACCCATCTGGTGAGGTATTTTGTTCCTGTGATGATGTATCTCGCACCAGTCCATTTTCCTGGTGGGTTGATAGGACCCACAAAGTCTATAGCCCACTTGTCAAATGCTTGCATTGGAACATGTCATCGCAGCGGCATTTCATCTCTCCGCAAAGGTTTTCTTACCCTCTGGCAGATATCGCAACATCTAAAAAATTCCTTAGTATCCTTATGCAAAGTTGGCCACCATAATCCTGCGGTCAGGATTTTCTGTGCAGTCGACTTTCCTGCGAAATGACCTCCTGCGGTACCGAAATGTGCTTCTCTGATAATGGCCTCTTTCTCATGCAGCATGATGCATCTGTGCAGCACTTCATCTAGACCTAACTTGTATAGCTATCCTGCGATCAAGGTGAAGTCTGCTGCTTTGACAACCAACTGCTTCTTTTGATGCTTAGTAAACTCAACAAGTGCCCATCCTGTAGTGAGAAAGTGAATAATATCAGCATAGTAGTCATCTGTGATCTGAATAGAAAACAATTGTGTATCGAGCAAGTTGTCCTCTAGGTTACTTGGCTCTTCTCCTGAGTCTATCCTTAACAGATGATCTGGTCCGGCATTTAATTTCCCTAGTTTGACAATAATTTCAAAATCATACTCCTGAAATAGGAGTAACCATCTACAGATTCGTCCCCCTAACACTGGCTTATTGACCAAGTACTTCAAAGCAGAATGGTCAATGAACATCTTGAATGAGGCACCTAGCAGGTAGTGCCTGAATTTCTGTAGAGCATACACCATGGCTAAACCTTTTCTTTCCGTAGTGGTGTAGTTCTTTTCTGCGGTGGATAGTTTTCTGCTTGAGTATGCGATAGGGTGATCGATACCTCCTTCTCCTGGCTGGGTTAAGACGATCCCCAGTGCGATGCCAGATGCATCCACATGTACATGAAATGGCTTGGTCCAGTCTAGGAATACTAAGATGGGTGCTGTAACCATCTTCTCTTTAAGGGTGTCTAGACTTTTCTGGCATTCCTCATGACATAGGAATTTTACATCTTTCTTTAACAGCTTTTCCATAGGTGCTGTGATATTTGCATAACCTTTGATAAATTTTCTATAGTACCCGATATGACCAAGTACTGTCCTCAATTACTTGACTGAGTTGGGTGCTGGAAGGTTTGCAATGATGGCAATCTTTGCGGGATCTACCATCAAGCCTTGTCTACAGACAATATGACCCAACAAAATACCAAATGGCGCACAGAATATACATTTTTTCAAGTTTAGAGAAATCTGGTATTGCCTACATTTCTCTAACATCAGTCTTAAATCTCCTATGTGCTTGTCAATTAATCCAAATATAGTCCAATCATGAAAATAAACCTCTAAGAATTTATGGATGTATTCTTTAAATACAGCAACTACTACTCTAGAAAAGATAGCTAGTGCATTCTTAAGACCAAAGGGCATTACCGTATACTGGAATGAGCCCCATTCTGTCGCAAAAGTGGTCTTAGATCGATCTTCTGGATGGAATCTGATCTGGTGATAGCCTAAAAAGCCATCACTGAAGGAGTAGACCTCCTGTCCTCCCACATTATCTAACACTTCATCAGTGAAAGGTGTCAGAAATGGATCATGAAGCGATGCATCGTTGAGTTTACGCAAGTCGACACAAATTCTGATTTCTCCTTTGGTTTTCTTTTCTTGTACGACCATGGGACTAACCCATTTGATCTCTTCTATGGGCTCAATGATTCCTGCTGCTAGCATCTTATCGATCTCGTCCTTAACTTTTTCTATATACCGTGGATTTAATCTGTATGGGCGCTGCTTGACTGGCCTAGCATCCTCTTTCAATGGTATCCTCATTACTCCCAAGTCTCCAACTATTCCCTTCATCTCTATGAACTTGGTGGGGAATAGGTCCTGATAGTCATGTAGAAAGTATGCAATATGTCCTACTATTTCATCGTCCAAGTAGTCTCCAATGGATGCAAACTTTGGTTCTGTGTCTGTGCCAATGTTGATCTTCTTAATCTTGATAGGCTCCATGATAGTTGGATTCTCTAGCTTCGGTCCATCAACATCATGAGTCCCTTCTGACTTTGGAATGTTGATGTTACGAGGGTCCTCATCCTCATCCTCTGGTTCTGTTGCTAAGTTATAGCACTCGAGCGCATCTTCTAACTTGATGGCCCACTCAGATTGAGTATGTACTGATAGGGTGCAGTCCTCAAATATCTTAATCTTTATTGCATCTAGGGCCTGATCAACACTTGGATACTCAGATTAAAAAGTGAATGTGAGTAGAAATCTGTTTATCATAAGTGGCCATGTGTTCGTTCCCTTGCGCAATTCAGTCTTTGTGTACCAGTTCCTTGGAACTATGTCCAAAGTGTGAATGAATCGGTGAAACCATTCATCCTCAGGAATGTCCGACCAATTCTGTTTACAAGTCTGAATATGTGACCTGGGGTCACTTTGTCCTGTGTATTTCTCCTGGACATACTTGCTGTCAGTAGAGAATCTGATCGCCATCAATATCTTAAGATCATCCCATGATGCGATATTCTCTTTATGTGCATACCACCATCTTGCAGGTGTGGCTCGTACTGTAAGGTCCATAGCTACGATCCTCTGCTCATGAGGAACTTGTTGTTCAAACTGTGGGAGAAAGTCCTGGATATCTGTTAGACCATGAAATGAGGGAGTCTCATTAGTATCTTTCCAATCCATTGTAGTGACTTAGTCATAAACACACATCTACGTGCTGAGACTTCGTAAAGTCTGTTCTGCCAGTTTTCTAGACCAACATCTGAATATGATGCGCATGAGCTGTCACATCGCCAACTAATGTTCCCTTCTGCGGTTGGATTGATGTAGTCACTCTGGTTCACAGTCATTTGATAGAGACTCTCCATGTTACGTGCCTCTTCCTCTGCTCGGATAGGTTCAATGTATCTAGGACCCTGAAGAGGATCCAATGGTGTGATGACCCGGATCTGCGCATTCTCAAAGGTCATTTGTCTTCTCTTTAGGTCGATAATGGCCATGTTACCAATCACCCAATCAATGCCTAGTAATTCTGGATATGGTCTACTATTGCCAATGATTTCTATAACTTCAAAGTCTGCAAAGCTGTGAACTCCGTCAATGTCAACTGGCACCTGCGGTAGTCGACCCAGTGGTGATACCCTTTGTTGATTAGCTAATCTCAAATGGATAGGCGATTTGACTAACTTAGGGCTACCCATCTGTTACCATGTCTACTTAGTCAGAACATTTACCTCTGATCCTAGATCTAGGATCACCTCATCCATTTCAAATTCTCCAAATTGTGCTGTGAGTCGCATCTATCTTCCTGTTCTTGTATGGACCATAATACTATGAACAGCACACTATGCACTGCTCACAGAAGAAGATGGCGGATACTGATCTATGAGGCACTGAATCTCTCTGATAGATTTCTCCTTTCGTATGAGTGTTAGACAACTCTACAGGAAGGATTGTATGCTTCATGTCGACTCATCCTCATTGCATCTTCCTACTGTGGTAGCCTGCGATGTCTGTATAGGGCTAATGCCACAAGGTGTTTGCTGCGGTATACCCCTAGATGGCAGTACCTGCGATCTTGATTGCATAGGGTCATCAAAGAAATTATTAGCTTCCTGAAATGTTTCTTTATTTTTCTGCAGGTCGAGTGGTGTTGATTTATTAGTAGCTTTGCGCACCCACTCCGATCCTGTGTTCTTTTCACTATCCTACGGTGTGCTGCGAGTCACAATGTTGACTCTTGGTTCTGGCTCTTTCTGCTCAGCAGCAATAAGCTGTATGTTCTGGTGTACTACTGGCTTAGGTTCTCTGATCTTAGCTATCAAGGTAGGACATTCTTCTATAGCGTGATTGTAAGATTTACAATAATTACATGTCGTAGTGGGGCTCTGACAGTCCCTAGCATAATGTCCTACAACTCCACAGCTGTAACAAGTGACTGGTCCATGACCATGGCCAAAGCCTCCTCCATGGCCTCGTCCTCTGAATCCTCCTCCATGGCCAACATGGGTCAGATCATGATGTGGTCCTGCTGCTAGACCCTGTGTCTCCGATTGGACTCTGCACAAGTCGTGTTTTCTGTCTAACATGAGATCATAGGCTCTACAGGTATGGTCATCGTGTCCTACTGACTTACAGAAGATATAGTATAAGTTCTTAGGTGTCTATATATACTTTTGAAGTAAAGGGCATTGCTGAGGTAGATTTCCTCTTGTTCTGCATAGTTCACACCATGGCCCTTGAGTCTGTGCTAAGGGGTTAGGAGCCCCACTTGATAAGTAGTCAACAAATACTGGATAGTTATCTTTAGTATGGCCTTGTGCTTTACACTTGATACACCATATGTCTTGTGCAATCTCTTTTCCTTTTCTAATCTCATGCATTTGTAACGTGAGATTTGCTAACTGGTTTTGCAGGTTTGTCATACCTGTGTTGGTTTCAGCTAGAGGTGAATCCTCTAGTTTCATCGCCATCTCCAACGCATCATCCTGCGTCTGGAGTTTCTGCTGCATTAATGGCAGTCTGATGCGAGGGAGCAGCGCTGCAATAAACCATTCCTTATGCTGATCTAGCGCAAACTCAAAGATGACTTGGTCTATGAGGGCTTTGAATTTCTGATCGAAGTCCCATACTGACTCTGTAGGTAACTGTTTAATGTCTTTGAGCTCTGTGATACACTGTGACTTAGACTTAGGTTTCTTAAACTCTTTGATCATGGCGGTCCTAACCTGTATAAGTGTTTTGGGTATCGCTGAGGTA
>LPNX010185787.1:435065-464431 GCA_001517045.1 Pseudotsuga menziesii | reverse complement strand
CACTGTCTATAAGCCAATCATCACTTCCATGAGAAATGTTACCGATTTGAGGTGTTCGTCCTTGTCCCGGAGTTCGCTGATCTAGGGTTTATCGTAGAAAACCTAATTTTCAAAACTTGGAATATTTCAAATCTGATTGGATGAACAGATATATCTCTTCAAATGGAGCTGTCCAATGTACTCCTTTTCTGAAGACAGTGGAGGGAAGCTCCCGGAACAGGAAGCCCTAATTTTCTGATTTCTTCTGCAGAAATTCCTGTTACTGTTTCTGTGATATCTCCGAAATTATTGATCCTCTGTGTCTGAAATTTATTACTGAGGTAACCTCGCATGTCCCTGATCCAACACCACAGGTTTCATCAGAATTGGTTTCACCATTTGGGATTTATGATCTTTTTCCCAAGGTGACCTGTTACAGGATTGTTCAGAACAGCGAAGTTGTACGGAATGCCACGTGTCATTGGTTCATTTTCTGAGTTTTAACTTCGGACCACAGAAAGTAAAGTCCGTGCCCTTTCTGGAACATCTTCAGAAATTCCATTTGGACCTCTGTAGCCCAAGCTATTGCAGATCTCCCCAGGTGTCCTGTTTATGGATGATTTCTGGAAGAGGCTGGAACCCTATCTTGGAGAGATCATATCTCCCAAAATATATCGAATCAAAGGCTTCCCTTCGGACACAGTGTTCATAAAGATTTTATCTTCGGCCCCTGCAATTTTCAGCTTCTGAACCTTCGCAAATATCGGAATATAGCGACTGTACCAAAACTTAGCAGTTTCAGTATTTAGGGTTTCTCTAGCTAGGGGTCAAACTAGGGTTTGACTTTCCCAGAGATTTACCCAACCAAATTTCTTGATCCAGGTCTCTAAACTTCGGTTTTGATGAGGAGAAAAATCCTATGTAGGTCTCACTCAAAAATTCCTCTTCTGTAGAAAGCCCTAATTTCCGCATCGAAACTGAAAATGCTTGAAATTGAATTCCGCATCGACAGAAAGATGCACCCTTCAATGGAGAGTCATCCTAGCATACTTGTGCTGAAAAACANCAAATACATAATAGAAACATCCCGGAATAAACATCGGGTTACAATAATATAAAATACATAGAAGAATACATTCCGAAGTTACATATACATCAACATATACTTCATATACCATGTTAAGGCTCGTTCCCTAAGTGTGGTGACAAACTGTACAAGTTTAATATTATCATCATGGATTCCTTTAATGGTCCACACGGCTTCACATAGAAACCAGTGCTGCTCTGGGTCTTCTGCCCCTGTACCCTTAAAGGTAGGTAACTTCATATCATCCCCAATTCTATTTCTGCGTGGTGGATGTTGGTTTACTGTGTTAATACCACTCGACGGTGTAGGTGGAGGTGATGTAGCGGTAGTATGTACTGTCTGCGAGCTACTAGATGGAGTTTCTATGGGATTGTTCTGACTCCCGGTCTGTTTTTGTGGGGTATAAGGGTGGTAAGGGATACCCCCTTCTATTTTGTCTATGTTACTATGACTTTGTTGTCTAGTATTATCTGAACTATCTTCAAATATGGGAGATCTGAAATCTACTTTATATTTATTTCCACTACGTGTACGTCCAATGTCATCAAAATCACTCTAAAACTCTTATGACATCACACCTTCTTAACTTATTGGTCTGAAACTATATCCATTACTCCTTTTTCATGTAATAACATCTTAATGGACAAGTTTAAATAGTTTAGGTACTTACCGCGATATCCTTTGAAGAAGTACCGCTCAGCCTCACTGAAGCTTTTTCTCTGTTCAACTGCAAACTCTGTGACGAAGCCTTCTAGCACACTCGCAAGCCAGAAGTCTACTATCCTCATAATGGGATTATTAAGGCTCTTCATGGTATGAATCAGCTCCAGTGTGCAGACAATGTTTCTTTTCTTTCTGAATATGCTCTGATCAGTCAACTTTGATAACCAGTCGTATAGCTCATTTCGATAGGTCGCCAAAAATTTTATATGCAGGTCTGTAAAGATATGTTTTTGCAACCAGTCCTCTGTACTCAGTCTAGGAATCTTGTTCTCTTGTTCGACAAATTATTTCTCCTTAGACCCAACCCACTGGTTGAGTTCGTCTTTAGTAGGATGCCAACAGAACATCAGTGCTCAGTTTGTTCAAAACCCGCAACGGAACCCACAACGAAATTTTACCTTCCACATCTCCTCCTCCTTTGGGAGAGGAAACTAGACAGTCTCGGTGGACTACTTCTCACTTTGATTCACACACCATGGGATATCATAAGGATGATATTCCAGATATTTCCTCTCCACCTCATGAGGTTGGGGAGGAAGATCCTACTAGCACATATTATCCATCACATGAACAAATGTCATGATCTGGTGTTGGTTATGTGGGCAGACCTGGGTTTACTTTAATGTACCAACAACACCCCTAGATCATTGGCCCTTTCAGCGATAGACCATGGAGCGGCTTGAAGTCTCACCTGAAGTGATTCTAATGGGTTGTCCAAAGACTCAAGTGTCTTCAACCAGGTTCTGTAGCATCCTGGGGTCTCACAACTCTTCTTAGCCAGTGAGGTCTCTCTCTGCGACGTGCAGTCTCTCTTCCTCACGGGTTCTGACAGGGGAAGGACTCCTATCTCATTGCAGCGACTCTGGCGATGCGCAACTCTCTCTTCCTCTTAACCCGTGATCGACGCTATCTCAAACTGTAGCTCCTCTGACAGTACGATATTGCCTACTGTCAACGCGATATCTTCTATAGTACGACCCACTGCAACCCTCACTGTCCAAAGGCTATTGCACTGGGTGAAATGACTTGGCTAACTTTAAACAAGATATTAAACACTCTGACATGAACTTCCACAATTCAACACACTCTACCTCAACTACACTTACTGTTCGAATAAGTATACTGGAAACACTTTAACAGAATGACTTATTACTATGTGAAACAGGAACTGATAAACTCATATGGAGATGCTTGATACATGTAAATCTACCTTTAACCTTCAATAATGCTGTAACTGAATGAGGACATATAGACATTTACTAACTGATATACAACATTCATGTAACAAATAACAGATATCAACTAAGTAAAGCACAATCACATGAGATAATCACATAACACATTGGTTTTACGTGGTTCACTTCCAGGGTAGAAGATACATCCACAGAACTATGTTTATTATATATTGAGAGAGTACACAGTTCTACTACAACCTATTGTGTAGCTAGAGATATTCTAGGTAACTTCTCACTCACTGCCAGGAGCCCTTCTCTCTTAGATCTCTTCTCTTTCTCTATATTTCCTTCTTACAATATTCTCTCTCTCTCTCTCTCTCTCTCTCTCTCTCTATCAATCCCTGCGGATTGTTACATACATGCTTCTATGAGAAAGCTGCTAGTTACAGTAAGATACTATAGACTGAATACAGAACCAGAGCACGAGTGTCTATGAGCTAACAGATCAACTGACTCTCTAATTGTCTGACTAGATAAAAGACCCAATGACCAACTGGCTAACCTTTTACAATACAAAATAAATCCCTTTATAGGTGGCCCGAAGTTCTTGCCATTACAACACTGTGGGCCTGTCCCAACAGTAACCTAAAACCCTAACTAGTGACAGTTGGTCTATCTATACTTGAACTGTCGCTTTTCGTCACACCACAGCTCTCTGCAGTCTTCCATGCTTCCCGGCGCTGACCATGGGTACTGGGCGCCGCTTCCCTTTCTGTCCTTTGTCTTTAACACCTTGGCATTGTTGCCCTGTTTCCTTTATGAGGGTAGTTGAGCCCTCCTGTCTTCCACCGCTGCCTTGAATGCAGTGGGTGAACTCTCTCTTCTCGGCCGCTAAGGTACTGTTGTCTTCTTTGACTTCTCTGTCCTGATAGTCACAGTTTCCGTCTCTGATCTGCAACTAGAAACATGCTACGACATCCTATCTTTACCTTATCTCTTATATCTTTTCCAAATCTATCTATCCGCCAAAATGGCAGCTTCTCATGTAGCTACGGGACCCTACTCCAACATCTTGTTATGATCCCTCATTTACAGGTCATCGGCATTGGTTTCTAGGCGACGAGACTCATTATGAACCCATAATCACTAGTCATGTTCATTATGGCATGCTTGATATCACAACACCTAATCCGGCACGTCATGTCAAGTCAGAAATTGATCCTAGCACTACGCCTGGGGGTACTCCTATTCCTTTCCATGTGGAGAGATTTGGGAGCACTAGTCACATTACACCTTCCATCCCTACGGTGGAAGCATCCTCACATGTCTGTCCTAGACCTAGTGTTAGTAATCCTATGTGGATACCAAAACTGAGATGAGTGAACATTGGGAACACCACTTACATTCCTTGACATGTCCCTTCATCCTCAAACCCTACTCCTTCAAATGCATTTTTGATGACCCTTCCTCCCCCTAGTTCATGTGGTCCTTTGGGCCGGAATATTGCTACTAGTCAGGTTCATACTATGACTGCTCACATGATAGTATCTCAAAGTCAAGCACCTCCTATTGTGTTAAGAGGTCATATCCTAGTTTCTGGATCATCTCATGTTCCATCTCATGGAGCTCCCCATATCCCTAACTATGGACCTTCTCATGGGACATCTCAAGGAACACCTTATGGAGCTTCTCATGGATAGTCTTATGGACCACAGTATGGACAAAACTATCAACCCTATGGGTACAAGTATCAAAAACCCACTTACTTTTCCAATTATGGCTTTGTAGCACCACATAATTAAGGTTCCCCACATCACAATGCTTTCATGCAGCCCTGTACGGGTCAAATGGGAGGAGGTTATTATGGCCAAGGCCATGGTATTTATAGCAATCAACCTTACATGAACTAGAACTATCAGGGAGCATGGCATAGACTAGCTCAACCTAGGCTCCCTTTCCTCATGACATTAAACTTGACTTATAGAGACTGATGAATGATCTAGTATCTCATGACCCGACCTAGCTGGATGTCCCTAACAAGCTTCCTTCGGACATTCCCAAGTTTGAGGGTAAGGCGAGAGAATATCCTAGTGAGCATGTCACCACTTTTCACCATTGGTGCTCTTCCAATTCCTTACACGATGGTTCAATCTGTTTGAGGCTATTTCAATGCATTTTCATGGGGCATGTGGCAAAATGGTATATAGAGCTACGGAGGGGGGCATATGTTTTATTTGATGACCTTTCCATGACTTTCCTCAACCACTTTTAGCTACATGTACATTACGATGTCGATACCGAACTCTTGTCGACCTTTTGGCAAGATAAAGACACACACATTTTAGATCACATTCAAGAGTGGCATAGATAGAAGCAGTTGATTAAAGCCTTTATACCACTAGAATTTCTCCTTGAATGGTTCCTCAAATCATTGTTACCTTACATTGCAAAGGATATTTCTACATCCGGATTTCAAAACAAGGAACAAGCAATATTTAGGGCACAAGATTTGGATTTGATCTACGCTCAATCCAGACTTTTGTATGAGATTATACCTAACGCTCCACAATCTAGTTTCGATCCCAAGATCAATCCTAGACCACATGCTGATGGCATTGTAGGCTCTACAAGTACCAAACCTGTGGATTCGGTTGTGAAACAAGTGAGCCAATTATCTATTAACCAATCCATGTTGGGACAAGCCACGACTTCATCTCAACCTAACCAATCGATGAGTGTACTTTTCGTGCAATCGTCGGACCCGAAGGGAAACCAGTAGCCTGGAAGGAATAAGAAAAAAGGGAAAAATAACCGTAAGGGTGGAAATAATAATGAAAATGCTAATAATAATGATAAGAATGCTCGTAATTTTGGGGGGGACAAGTAGCCTAAACGTAAGGTGAAGTTTCCTTGTAAGTTGTGTAAGGACGACCACCTCACTTGCTTGTGCCCTCATATGGAAGATGCCTCGAGGTTCATAGCACAGGGCCCAGCTATGTTAACGAATGCTTTACCCAACAATAAAAATATGAACTCGAGGACCATTGATCCTAGTTATGCATCGGGTGGAAATCAAAATCCGCCAGAAGCCAATAGTGGTCATGGATGAATCAACATGATGAGTGCTACTAAGGTTGTGACTCGTATGAAAGATTATGGTTTGTCACAACCAGACCTTGGGAAAGAAACCCTCTCCACATGAGCACCCTTCCCATATTGAAAAACCTATAGATAAACTTGAATCTTCACCTCCCATTCCTAAGGGAGGCCTAAAGCATTTAGGGCACAATCCTAATCCCTGAGCCACCCAAAACTATTCAGTTGTCGAGGATTTGGGCCAGACTCTTTGTGCAATGTCTGCACTTGAAGTGCTTTAGACTTGTCCTCCATAGAGGATGGATTTATTTTCCACTCTTGGGGTTAGTGATTATAGATCTTCTTCCATTATCAAATTTGAAACCATGGGAGTACAGGCTCACTTGCCTTACAACATGTCCCTTTTGATTCATGTAGAGTGTCTTAATAAGACTGTCAAACGCACTATCATTATGAAGGCACTGCTGCTTCTATGATGTCTTTGTCATGTTGGAAGGGCTTAGGTTCTCTCAAGCTGTCTCAATCCGCTACCATGTTGACATCCTTTGATGGTAGATCATTTCGGCCACATGGAATTATTTCTTCTCTAAAAGTCCAATTGGGAGGGAAGACCGTTGCGATCGAGGTCGAAGTGGTTGATGCATCCCTTGACTATAATATTTTACTATGTCATAATTGGATGTATAGTATGGAAGCCATAGCTTCCTCCCTCTCTCGAGTGATATAATTTCCATTTAATGGGAATATTGTTACGATTGATCAAACATCATTCCAAAATCCATGTGTCAATGCATCATCACGAGCTTCTATCCCAATTATCGATCACTCTCAGCAGGAAACTGGGAGTGTGGGCATGGGTATGTATCCTTCTCTTATGGGAACATTTAGTTGTACTGCACCCATGATTATTATTGGGTCTAGTTTTGGTGGGGCTTCATCCTCGATGAATTTGGTGTCTTTTCACACCACCAATATGGAGGACCCTTGGATCCTTCCTTCACCGAGTTCTTTGGTTGGACCTATTGAAATGGATGTGCTGTTGCCTTCAACGATGATAGCATATCAAGCGAATATTGATAAGGTTGCAGAGCCTAGTCCTTCCTCTTCATGGATGTAGGAGGAGGACCCATACATGATGCCTACATGGGTAGTTGATTCATCTCATGAACATGATTTCCTTGACGATGTTTTTCCATCAGATGAAGCCATTATTGAGGCCATGTCTGGGGTTGATCCACCTTGGGAAGAGTTGCATCATTGATCATATTTTCTTCCTGAGATCGACTGTGTGGAGAATGATGACTTTAGGGAGATTCTTAGTGATAAAATTGGTAGGCCTGTGGTTCCATTTAGCTCTCTTGGTCAGATGGATGATGCGAACATGGAAAATTTATCACCAACTATTCCTATCAATATTTGTCATGATCCTAGCAAGGTTGAGAATGTCTACATTGGGGCGGATTGTTACCCTAAGGAGATCAAGGAGTATACCACGTTGTTTAAAGAGTTTCATGACATATTTTCCTGGTTGTATGAGGAGATTCCAGATATCAACCCTCTTATTGTCGAACATGAGATCAAAACCTATCCAGATGCGAAGCTGGTTCGACAACGTTTGCGTGCGGTGAATCCTAGAAAAGCACCCGCCATTAAGGATGAGATTGAAAAACTTTTGAAAGATGGTTTTATCTATCCCATTCCCTTGATGGATTCGGTTTCAAATCCTATTCTAGTAGATAAGAAGTAGGGAGTGATCCATATATGCACTGATTTCCGTGACTTAAATCGCGCATGTCCTAAGGATGATTTCCCCACACCATTTATTGATCAAATTTTGGATGAGTGTGTCGAAAGTGAGGTATTTTCCTTTATGGATGATTTTTTTGGATGTAATCAGATTCAGATTAAGGCCGAGGATGAATATAATACTGCATTTATTTGTCCTTGGGGTACTTTTGCATATCGAAAGATTCCTTTCAGCCTTAAAAACGCCGAAGATACATTTCAGCAGCCTATGACCTTAATTTTTCACGATCTCAAAATGATTATCAAAGTGTATTTGGATTATCTTGCTGCTCACTCTCATCTGAGGGTGTGTCATCCATATCATTTGAGATTAGTATTCAAAATATGCCGTCATTACCAAGTTCATTTAAATCCTCATAAGTGCATCTTTTACGTGACTGTCAGTTGCTTGCTAGGATTCATCGTGTCCATGGAGGGTATAAGAGTCGATCCCTTAAAGGTTGAGGCAATACTTCAATTGTCTCCCCCACGTAATATTAGACATGTTCAGTGTTTTCAAGGTATTGCAAACTTCTTGCGGAGATTTGTGGTTAATTTTTCCAATTTGACTAAAGGCTTTATGTGTCTTTTGAAGAAGGACACTCCTTTTTATTGGGATGAGTGAGCCTAGGATTCCTTTGACACTCTTAAGCAAGCCTTAGGAATGGCCTCCGTGCTTATTCCGCTTGAATATAGCCGTTATTTCTTGATTTATGTGGCCACATCCATGGAGACAATTGGTATGTTTTTGGTTCAGGAGGATGAGGAGATCCATGAGCATGTCATATATTATTTGAGCTGAAACCTTATAGATGCAAAACTTCGCTATTCCCATGTGGAGAAGCGAGTCTTGGCTACTGTTCATGCGGTCCAATGTTTGAGGCACTACATTCTCCTTTGCCAAACCTTGGTCATAGCTCGTATCAATCCATTTTAGTTCATCCTTACTAGAATGATGATTGGGGGGAAATACAATAAATGGATTTTCATTTTGCAATAGTTTGATCGTGATTTCGTTTCGGCAAAATCGAATAAATATTTGATCTTTGCAGAGCTCATATCCAATTTTCTAAGTTTGGAGGAGGAGGAAGTTTATGAGGATACATTTGTCGATGAGCATATTTTCATTATCTCAACTTTGGACCCGTGGTACATGGATATCATTGTATATTTGCAGACATTCCAGGTCCCTACTCACCTTTCACGGGATGAGCGACGAGGATTACATCATGTAGCTAAGAGCTACCTTATAGTGGATAACACTTTGCACCACCGTGGGGTAGATTCCATTCGGTGTTGCTGTTTAAACCATGGTGAGGCTGAGGTTGTGTTAAATGATTGCCATGGAGGGGCATGTAGTGGTCATTTATCTGGGATTTCTATAGCCCAAAAAATCTTGAGAGCATGATATTTTTGGTTGTCCATCTTCAAATATTGCATTAATGTGGTCAAGAAGTGCCACCCTTGCCAGATGTTTGTATGCAATATACGCTTGCATCCAACCCCATTACATCCTATTGTCAACATTGGTCCCTTCACGAAGTGGGGGCTTGACTTTATGGATTGTAACCCAGCTTCGGCTGGGGGGCATCATCATATTATAGTGGCTGTTGATTATTTCACGAAATGGGCAGCGGCTATACCCACAATTAAATATGACAGTGAGACAGGTGCACATTTCATGTTCAACCAGATTATCACCCAGTTTGGTATTCCAAAATAGTTTGTCACTGACCATGGTAGGCACTTTCATAATAAAATGATGTAAGAGTTGGCTTCCAAGTTAGGCTATAAGCAACAACATTCATATTCTTATTACCCTTAGGAGAATGGACAGGTTGAAGTAGTGAATAAATCACAATGAACCATCACACAAAGCAAGACCAATTGGCATATTATGTTGTATCTTGCTTTGTGGGCCTATAGAACTGCAGTTAAGACTACCACTGGTTTCTCTCCATATCAGCTTATGCATGGGGTGGAGTCATTTTTACCGATTGAATGTGAAATCCCTTCTATGAATCTAGCTGTAGAGATTTTACCTGACAGTTCCACATTCGAAGAATGTTTGGTCCACTTAGAGCAGCTTGATGAGCAACGTTGATATGCCTTAGTGGCTCTAGAGTTTAACAGGTGCCGCATCAAGGTCCAGTATGATAAGTCTATCCATCCAAAAAAGTTTAATGAAGGTGATTTGGTCCTTTTGTGGGATCAAGCTAAATAACCCTTGGGGGAAGGGAAATTTAATCCCATGTGGCATGGTCCTTACATGGTTAAATGGGTCTTAGAGAAAGGTGCTTATGAGCTGGTTGATTATGAAGGGGAAACCTTGGCGGAGCCTAGAAATGGGATCTATCTCAAAAAATACTATGCATGATCTTCAGCCAAGGCTGATTGCTGTATATTATTGTACAATTTTTGAATTGCATAGTTAGGTTTTCTTATGGTGATCAGGTTTGTGGTTAGCTTTTGTTTCTTATGGAAGATATCAATGAAGTCTTTCGTTTACATAGGATTCACTGATGGTGCTAGCCACCACACTCAAAACTCAGCTTCAGCTTCTTGGGTGATTTATACTCCTACGGGTCAAGTATTGTCTTCAGGAGGCATATGTTTATGGCCTTCTTCGAACAATGTTGCTGAATATAGTGCCGTTATTGAGTTATTGCATGATGCCATTTCACATGGTGTTCATTCTCTTGAGGTATGTCTTGATTCGAAGTTAGTTGTTTCACAGCTTAATGGCTTGTATCGTATTAGGGATCCAGCATTATTATGAATATTCTTACATGTGAGATTTCTAGAACGATGATTTGAGAATATAACATACATTCATGTTCCAAGAGTTTTTAATCAAGTTGCTAACTCATATGCTAACTATGTTTTAGATTGGCATTTGTTTCATAGACCATAAGCGTATCACAAACACACATTTTAAACACATGTAAATATAAATAAAATCAATCATCATAAAATTTTTTCATTAATATCCAAAAGTGATGTCATAATACATAAGTGTCATATACAAAATTGGGGCTTCTGAGTGACCAAAATATAATACACGGTCATACAAAAATGAATACGCTTAGGTCTCTAAGCCTGAGGAGGAGGGGGGTTCTGATCATGATATAGCACTATGGCTCTAGCTAGCTATCGAAAGAGTCGAACCCATGCTCATGGTACACCAACTAGCTAACGCTGCATGGCCTTAGGAAAGTCCTCAACTTGCACCATGGGTACCCCATGTTTTAAGTGTACAAATTTTGTGTGAATGCTTTGGAGCATCTGCTCCGCATCCACACCCATGATATCGTCTCCTCTTCCCCTTCATTGATGGTGATGGAATCCTTCTGACTTTTGTGGCCCTACATATGCATACACATGACAGATTGTCAGTATGTGTTGTCACACAAAAAATATGTCTTTTGACTCAATATATCAAAAAACACAAAAAAAATTAAATAATTCAAAAACTTAAAAACTAGGTTTGGGATTCGTTACCTATGTCACCATACGCTGCTCCTGGTGGTAGCGACATATCCATATCTCCATGGAATTCCATCCCTGCATAGGGGTAGTCATCTATGGTGATTTTATATATTCGCAACCATGGAAAGAAGTCTACTGGGTAGGGGTTAGCCACCCTACCTCTGCCTAGTCTACGCATAACATTTTCCCAACTTCGTTGGGATTGATATTGAACTCTGTGTGGAACAATGTCCACTCTAGGCCTTATCCCTGGTACTCGCTCAAAGAATAATGTGCTCAGTATGCTTCCAAAGTAAAACTTTTGCACCCTTCCCATCTTGTAGTCACTGAGCTATTGTTTCATATTGCTCAATAGCATTGTGCTCCAATGATACACTGTAGGTCTCATACACTCCACCGCATAGAACATCATTGGCTGCGAGGCCTAGTGGAGTGAAGATAGCCCCACAATCCTACCTAATGCCAATATTATGGCCTTCAGTCCCAGAATCTGGATAGAGTTTGTCGGGATTTGACTCCCAACCTTTTTTGTCTCTGGAAATCAGTATACAGCTATGTACTCGTCAATAATCAACCCGCCTCCTGGCCCACAAGATCAGAGATTCGCCATCTCTTCTCAGTGGGACAAACCAGTGATAAAGTAAATTTCCTCAACCTCAATACTGAGCGACATCCCTTTAATATGAAAAGTCTCAGAGTCTGGATCCCAGTAATCCACTAGCAGTTGGAGTAGTCTTGATTTGGCCCTCGGGATGCCAAGACACCAAACTTGTATAAACCAAATGCCCATAATGATTGTTGGGCCATACGATCAACTTGTACATCCTTGTACACATCACCATGGTCTCTTCCCCTCCACTCTAACACCATCCTACACAAAAAACAAAAGTTTTGATCATTTATTGCCTTTGAAAACCTTGTTTGTAGCCCTATATGCGACTATTCTCGAAAAACCCCAATTTTTGTGTGGGCCGAAACGCACAATTATGGATGGCTTAAAAATTTAATTGGACCATGAAAATTCAAAAAAATTACATGAAATAGGAAGAGGAGGGCATGAGAATCTACCTAGATCAAACAGGAAGACATTTCGCCGAATGATGCTCCCAAAATTCGCTTCGAAAGTTCTGACCTCAAATACAGTATGTTGGGTAAAAGTTTCAAATGATATGAAAATTTTTAAATTTTTAACTATTTATAGAAAATATTTGAAATCGTTTACCCACTTTCTATATTTTTTCACCATTTTGGACCGTTTGAACTAATTTGATGATGTAGGAGTCTGTTTTGAGTGTGGTTTGACAGTGGATTTGATCTGTTCGTGCCTGCTATAGGTATGATGTCTAAATTGGCATATAGGTTAGGTTTCACATCCATTTGCATTTTGCATGACCTTATGACCATTTCATTTTAACCTTAGGTACGAACCCATTCCATCTTGTCACAGAACCTTCTTGCTGCTTCTAGAAGTGACATGTTGTGAATGGTAGAGCTTTACCATACATGAGCACCCTAGTTAGATCCTATTTTGTATTTGGTTCCCATGCCAACATTTTTCCTTTAGGGTGTGGGAGTCCTTTGTATAGTGCTGCAATGACTTTGAGCAAGAGCTTCATACTCCTCTTGACCTTTATGCTGGTCATTTTCCCCAGGAATCCCTTGTATATGTCAAGTTGCAATTGCATTATAATGAGTTTTTCCTACCTTTTTGAGCCTTATGCCACCTTCCCTGACTCTGATTATCATCCATATAGCTCGAGCTTGTCTCATGTCCAGCCAAGCAGAGCCATTTTATATATCTTTTGTAGCTTGATTCCCCATTTTTTACCGGGAGGGGACTTTCCCCTGAGTGTCATTATCCTGCACATGCTTCCTTGCATTGAGCATAGGTACATTCCACTTCTTGGAACTAGTTTGATTTCCCTTTGACACTTATATCCTCCTAGATTTGTAACTATAAAGCACTTTTATTCTTTTTCAAGCTTTTCAAAATATATGAAAAAGTCCAAAAAAATAAAAAAACCAAAAAGCTGGACAGGAAAAGATGTTATCTTTCATAGCAGTTGAGTCGTGTCGCCTTCAAACAGAGCATTCTATATCACATCCATTCGTTGGGTTAGTAGTTTGAATTTAGGAGCTATACTCATATCTCTGATTTTACCTCCATAGATTGGTTAAGCTTCCAGTCCCTATGGAGCCTCTGTCGATGCCTCATGCGTCGTAGACATGTCTCGGTTTTGTATATTGAGTCTATGCTGCCTACACTCAGTAACCATTCGCCTTTATTCTCTTGCTTGAAGGAAGTTTAAGCTTGAGTCAGCCATTCCCCAGTTGTCTTGACTTTGCATGTCAGCCATTCACAGTACTATTACTGGTTCATGCACATCTTGTTCGAGTCCTTCCACATTATATAGCATTGCTGAGTGTTAGATTTTTAACATTAAGCTAGCATTATATTAGGATCTTTAACTAAGAGAATAACAAGCGCAACAATCAAACACAAGAGACAATAAACACAATGTTTTTCCTTGGGGAAACCATAAATGGAGAAAACCCCACAACTTCCTCAGAGATAGAATTAGCACCAAAAGTAAAACCCCAAAATAGTAAGATGATCTCCCAATAGCAATAACCTCTTTCTTCCTAGCCCCAGTGTCTTTGTCTTCCTCAGCTATGCGCTACAACTGAGTGTGAGTGAGTGTGTGATAAATAAAGAGGCTAGCTCTCTATTTATACTGATTCCCGACTTGACTAAACCCATCTAGGTCCGACTTCACTAGGTGAGTCTAATAACCCTAGTGCCCCAGAACTACAGGGACTTTAACCCTTGATCAATAGGAGGGTTACCCACAATGACTTGACATGACTTGTTTACATTATAGAACATCCCGATAGGAACATTGAGGCATGACATGATTCGATTACATCCCATAATAAACATCAAGTTACAATACATAATAAATACAAGTGAATACATTCCGAAGTTACAATTACATCAACACTCCCTCTTAACTAGGAAGCTATTCTCTCGACACAATTTTCCATCACTGGTCTTCTTCTCTGGATGATCTCATCATCTGTATCTTCAAGTCATATTCATCTTCTAGTCATATTCATCTTCAAGTCATATTCATATTCAAGTCATCTTCATCTTCGGATCTGGATCATCACTCGATCTGGATCATCATCACTCGATCTGGATCATCACTCAATCTAGATCATCATCACTCGATTTGGATCATCACTTGATCTAGATCATCACTGGAGCATCATCTATGGATCCAGATCATCACTTGATATGGATCATTACTATTGGATCATCATCACGGGTGCTATCTCATGATCCTTCTCATCACAGGAAGTTCTACAAAGCCAACCGTTTTTCATGGTGGTTGTAGGCCTAGCCTCCATGTAGGTCTTCTTCAGTGCTTATATTTGAAACCAAGTCAGAATGGCCTGCCCAGCACTTACATTTGACCATGAGAGGAACACATCCAACACCATGTTAGAAAGGCATGCCCAACACTCACATCAGATCATGTAGGAACCAATCCCATAATCACATCAAAAAGGCCTAGCACTCACATCCGATCATGCGGGAACACATCCCACAACCCTATCGGAAAGGATCATCACTTATATCTAACCATGCGGGAACACATCCTGTAACCATGCTAGAAAGGCTCTAGACCTACATCTAGCCATGTGGGAACACATCCTACAACCATACTAGAAGGGCTCTGCACTTACATCCAACCATGCAGGAACACATCCTGCAACCTTGCTAGAAAGGCTCTACACTTACATCCAACCATGTGGGAACACATCCTGCAACCTTGTTGGAAAGGCTCTGCACTTACATCCAACCATGTGGGAACACATCCTGTAACCTTGTTGGAAAGGATATGCACTTATATCCAACCATGTGGGAAAACATCTTGCAACCTTTCTAGAAAGGCTTTGCACTTACATCAAACCATGTGGGAACACATCCTGTAAACTTGTTGGAAAGTCTCTGCACTTATATCCAACCATGCATGAACACATCCTAAAAATGTGTTGGAAAGGCTCTCAACCCTAGGTTGAGGGTTCCTGGTAACTGACTAGGTGCCTCCATTCTCCAAGAGAATGGCATCAGCCCTTATATCTGATCAAGTGGGAACACATCCCTTAATCACATCAGAATGGCCATGCGCTCATATCTAATGATGTGAGAACACATCTCAAACTCATATCAGAATGGCCCTCAGTCCTAGACCAAGTATTCCTAGTAACTGGCCAAGAACCTCCATTCCAAGAATGGAAATAGCCCTTATATCTGATCATGTAGGAACCAATCCTACAATCATATCAGAATGGCTCAGCACTCATATCTGAAATGGAAGGAACCAATCCTCTCACCATGATAGAATGGCTCAGCCCTTACATTTGACCATGGAAGGAACCAATCCTCTCACCATGTCAGAATGGCTCACGAACTTATCACTTCCCCTTGGAAGGAACCTCGATTTGGAGAACACCAAGCTTCTCCCTGAATTACTCAAACTTCACTCTGGCTACTGACTTCATCAACACATCAACTATATGTTCATTCGTTGCAACAAACTGGAGCTTCACTACTCCCCTCTGCACCATATCTGTTGGAGTAGGGTCCCACAGCTACAGGAAAAGCTGTTGTTTTGGATCGAGTAAATCAAAGGTAACAGTACCTGAGCAGCTGAGAGGAGAAAGCTCAACCACTGCACTTAAGGCAGCGACAAATATAGGAGGGCTCAACTACCCTCATAAAGGAAAAGGAGCAACGAGACCAAGGTATTGAAGACAAAGGACAAAAAAGGAAGCGGCGCCAGTACCCACGGTCAGCCCCGGGAAGCATGGAAGACTGCAGGAAGCTGTGGTGTGATAGAAAGCGGCAGTTCGAGTACAGATAGACCGACTGTCACAGTTAGGGTTTTGGGTTACTGTTGGGAGAGGCCCACAGTGTTGTAATGGCGAGACCTTCGGGCCGCCTATAAAGGGATGTATTTTTTATTGTAAAAGGTCAGCTATTCAGCTAGTCGGACAATCTGTTAGCTATTCAGACATTTATCTAGTCACTTAATGATCTGTTAGCTCATAGATCTTTTGAATTATAGAAGAGCCAAGCTCTAGTTCTGTTATTCAGTCTGTAGTATCTTACTATAACCAGTAGCTAACTCCTAGAGTATGTATGTAACAATCCGCAGGGATTGAGAGAGAGAGAGAGGAAGAGTATATTGTAAGAGAAGCAATATAAGAAGAGAAGAGATCTAAGAGAGAAGGGCTCTCGGTGGTGTGCGTGAGGTTACCTAGAAGATCTCAGCTGCATATGAGGTTGCAGCGGAACTGTGTTTACTCTCCCAAGTTATAATATATAAACCAGTTCCCGTGGACATAGATTCTACCCTGGAAGTGAACCACGTAAAATCAGTGTGTTATATGATTATTTCATGTGATTGTGCTTTACTTAGTTGCTATCTGTTATCTGTTACATGAATACTGTATATCAATTAGTAAATGTTTGTATGTTCTCATTCAGTTACAGCATTATAGAAAGTTAAAGGCAAGTTTAAATGTATCAAGTGTCTACTTATGAGTTTATCAGTGCTTGTTTCACATAGTAATAGTCACTCTGTTAAGCGTTCCAGTATACTTATTTAGTAAGTTAAGTATAGCGATGTGAGTGTGTTGAACCGTGAAGTTCGTGTAAGGTTGTTTAACACCCTGTTGGAGGTTAGCTGAGCTATTCCTCCCAGTGGGAAACCCTTTGGACCTAGAGAGTCGCATTGGGCCGTACTATAGGAGATATCACATTGACAGAAGGCGATATCACACCAACAGAGGAGCTACGGTGTGAGATATCACAGATAGTAAGAAACATGGAAGGGAGAGTTTGCACATCGTCCTAGTTGCTGCGATGCGATAGGATTCCTCCCCCTGTCAGAGTCCACAAGGAAGGGAGAACTGCGACTCGTAGAAATATCTTGCTGGTTAAGAAGATCCATGAGACACCAGGATGCTATAGAACCTGGTTAAGGACACTTGCTTCTTTAGCCAACCCATGTAAGATCACTTCGGGTGAGACTTCAGGCCGCTCTGTGGTCTGTTGCTGAAAGGGCCAGTGAGTTAGGGGTCTTGTTGGTACATTATAAGTAAACCCAGGTCTGCCCATAGTAACCATCAAATGGTTCCGTTGCCGGTTTTGAACAAACTAAAGAGCTAATGTTTTGTTGGAATCCTACTAAAGAAGAACTCAACCAGTGGGTTGGGTCTATAGAAAGAGAATTTGATGTGAAAGAAAACAAGAGTCCTACATTGAGTACAGAGGATTGGTTACAAAAACATATCTTCACAGAATTGCATACGATATTTTTTGCGACCTATGGAAATGAGTTGTATGACTGGTTATCAAAGTTGAATGATCAGCATATATTCAAGAAGAGAAGGAACATTGTCTGGACACTGGAGCTGATTCAGACTGTGAGGAGCATCGATAATCCCATTTCACGGGCAGTGGACTTCAAGCTTGTGAGTGTGCTAGAAGGCTTCATCACAGAGTTTGCAGTCAAACAGAGAAAAAGCTTCAGCGAAGCCGAGAGGTACTTCTTCAAAGGATATCGTGGTAAGTACCTGAACTCTTTAAAGTTGTCCGTTAAGATGCTATTACATGAAAAAGGAGTACTCAATATATATTTAGATGTATAAGTTCAGTAAGTGTAATGTCACAAGAGTTTGAGAGTGATTTTGATGAACTTGGACGTACACGTAGTGGAAAGAAATATAAAGTAGATTTCATATCTCCTGTCTTTGAAAACAACGCAGACAATACTAGAGAACAGAGTCATAGTAATACAGAAAGAACAGAAGGGGGTATCTCTTACCACCCTTACACCCCACAGAAATCAATCGGGACTCAGAATAATCCCATAGGAACTCCATCTAGTAGCTCACATACAATACATACTACCGCTACATCACCTACATCTACACCACCGAGTGGTAGTAACACAGCAAATCAACATCCACCACGTAGAAATAGAATGGGGGATGATATGAAGTTACCTACCTTTAAGGGTACAGGGGCAGAAGACCCAGAGTAGCATTGGTTTCTATGTGAAGCCATGTGGACCATTAAAGGGCTCCAAGATGATAATATTAAAATTGTACAGTTGGTCACCACACTTAGAGAATGAGCCTTAACATGGTATATGAAGTATACCTCAGCGATACCCAGAACACTCGTACAGGTCATGACCGCCATGATCAAAGAATTTAAGAAACCTAGGTCTGAGTCATAGTGCATTACAAAGATCAAAGACATTAAACAGTCACCTACAGAGTCAGTATGGGACTTTGATCAGAAATTCAAAGCCCTTATAGACCAAGTTAGCTTTGAGTTTGCGCCAGAGCAACACAAGGAATGGTTTATTGCAACACTGCTCCCCCATATCTGACTGCCACTGATGCAGCAGAAATTCCAGATGCAGGATGACACATTGGAGGTGGAAATGAAACTAGAGGCATCACCTCTAGCTGAGACCAATACAGGTATGACAAACCTGCAGAACCAGCTAGCTAATCTCACCTTATAGATGCATGAGATTAAGAAAGGAAAAGAGATTGCACAAGAAATATGGTGTATAAAGTGTAAATCACAAGGACATACTAAATATAACTATCCAGTATTTGTTGAATATCTAGCAAGCGGGGCTCCTAACCCCTTAGCACAGACACAAGGGCCGTGGTGTGAACTATGTGGAACAAGAGAACATCCACCTCAGCAATGCCCTTTACTTCAGAAGTATGTACAGACACCTAAGAACTTATACTGTAAATTCTGTAATTCCGTAGGACATGATGAACATAATTGTAGAGCTTATGATCTCATGGTCGAGAGAAAACATGACTTATATAGAGTCCAATCAGAGACACCAGGTCCAGCAGTAGGACCACAGCATGAACTGGCTCATGTTGGCCGAGGAGGAGGATTCAGAGGATGAGGCCGTGGAGGAGGATTTGGCCGTGGTGAAGGATTTGGCCGTGGTCGTGGACCGATCACTTGTTACAACTGTGGAGTTGTAGGACATTATGCTAGGGATTGCCAGAGCCCTACTACCACATGTAACTATTGCAAATCTTACGATCACGCTATAGAAGAATGTCCTACCTTGATAGCCAAGATCAGGGAACCTAAGCCAGTAGTACACCAGAACATTCATCTTATTGCTACTAAGCAGAAAGAACCAGAACTAAGAGTCAACATTGTGACTCGCAGTGGTGCTTCCACCAGTGGGACAGTGCCGAATACTGAAAAGAACACAGGTCCGGAGTCGGTGTGCAAAGACACTACTAAATCAACACCACTCGACCTGCAGAAGAATAAAGAGACATTTCAGGAAGCTAAAACTTTATTTAATGACCCTACGCAATCAAGATCGCAGGTATAGCTGTCTAGGGGCATACCGCAGCAAACATCATGTGGCATTAGCCCTGTACAGATATCGTAGGCTACCACATTAGGAAGGTGCGATGAGGATGAGTCAACAGGAAGTATACAATACTTCCTGCAGAGTTGCTTAAAAATCCTGAGAAATGAGAAAGCTATCGGAGAGCTTCAGTGCATCATAGATCAGTGTCAGCCATCCTCTTCTGTGAGCAGTGCGCAACGTGCTGTTCATAATATTATGGGATATACAAGAACAGAAAGAGAGATGTGACTCACAGCACAAGTTGGAGAATTTGAAATGGATGAGGTAATCCTAGATTTAGGATCAGAGGTAAATGTTCTGACTAAGCAGACATGGGAACAGATGGGTAGCCCTAAGTTAGCCAGATCACCTATCCATCTCAGACTAGCCAATTAGTAGTGGGTATCACCACTGGGTCGATTACCGCAGGTGCCAGTTGACATTTACGGAGTTCACAGCTTTGCAAACTTTGAAGTTATAGAAATAATTGGCGATAGTAGACCGTACCCAGTGCTATTAGGAATCGATTGGGCAATCGGTAACATGGCCATTATCGATTTAAAGAAGAAACATATGACCTTCGAGGACAATCAGATTCGGGTCATCGCATCGTTGGATCCTTTTCAGGGTCCCAGATATATTGAACCTATCCGAGTAGAGGATGAGGCACGTAATATGGAGAGCCTCTATCAGATGATGGCCAATCAGAGCGACTACATCAATCCAACCACAGAAGGGAACATTAGTTTGCGATGCGACAGCTCATGCGCATCAGAATTAGATGTTGGTCTAGAGAACTGGCAGAATAGAATTTACAAAGTCTCAGCTCACAGATGTGCGTTTATGACTAAGTCACTGCGATGGGTTGGCACAGAGATTAAGGATACTCCATCGTTTGATGTCTTAGTAGACGTCAACGAATTTTTAGAGCAGTTTGAATGAGAAATTCCTCAGGAACAGAGGATGTCAGTCATTGACCTTGTAGTAAGAGCCACACCTGCAAGATGGTGGCATGCACATAGAGAACATATCGCATCATGGGATGAATTCAAGAGATTGATGGCAATCAGGTTTTCTAATGACAATGAGTATCTACAGCAGAGGTACACAGGAGAAAGTGACCCCAGGTCACATATTAAAATGTGTGAACAGAATTGGTCAGACATTTCAGAGGATGAATGGGTTCACCTGTTCATTCACACTTTAGAACAAATTCCAAAGAACTAGTACACTGAGACCAAGTTGCGCAGAGGAACCATTACATGGCCACTTAAGATAGACAGCTTTGAACTCACTTTCACTTTTGAATCTGAGTATCCAAGTATCGATCAGGCCCTAGATGTCATAAAGACTAAGATATTTGAGGACTGTACCCTATCAGTACATACTCAACCCAAGTGGGCCATCTAGTTAGAAGATGTGCTCGAGTGTTATAACTTCATAGCAGAACCAGAGGATGAGGATGAGGATCCTCGCAGCATCAACATTCCGGAGTCAGAAGGGACTCACGATGTTGATGGACCGAAGCTACAGATTCCATCTATCACAGACCCCATCAAGATTAAAAAGATCAATATTGGCACAGACACAGAACCAAAGTTTGCCTCTATTGGAGACTATTGGGATGATGAAACGGTAGCACACATTGCAGATATGTTACACAACTATCGGGACTTATTCCCCACTAAGTTCATAGAAATGAAGGGAATAGTAGGATATCTGGGAGTAATGAGGATACCATTGAAAGAGGATGCTAGGCCAGTCAAACAACATCCATACAGATTAAATCGGTGGTATAAAGAAAAAGTTAAGGATGATATCAATAAGATGCTAGCAGCAGGCATCATTGAGCCCATAGAAGAAAGCGAATGGGTTAGTCCCATGGTCATGCAAGAAAAGAAAACCAAAGGAGAAATCATAATTTGTGTCGATCTGTGTAAACTCAACGATGCATCACTTCATGACCCGTTCCCGACATCATTTACTGATGAAGTGTTAGACAATGTGGGAGGATAGGAGGTCTACTCCTTCACTGATGGCTTTTCAGGCTATCACCAGATCAGAATCCATCTAGAAGATCGATATAAGACCACTTTTCGATAGAATGGGGCTCATTCTAGTATATGGTAATTCCCTTTGGTCTTAAAAATGCACCAGCTATCTTTTCAAGAGTAGTAGTTTCTGTATTTAAAGAATACATCCATAAATTCCTAGAGGTTTATTTTGATGACTGGACTGTATTTGGATTAATTGACAAGCACATAGGATATTTAAGACTGATGTCAGAGAAATGCAGGCAGTACCAGATTTCTCTGAACTTGAAAAAATGTATATTTTGTGCGCCATTTGGTATTTTGTCGGGTCACATTGTTTGCAGACAAAGCTTGATGGTAGATCTTGCAAATATTGCCATCATTGTAAATCTTCTAGCACCCAACTCAGTCAAGAAATTAAGGACAGTACTTGGTCACACCGGGTACTATAGAAAATTCATTAAGGGTTACACAAAGATCACAGCACCGATGGAAAAGCTGTTAAAGAAAGATGCCAAATTCCTATGGAATGAGGAATGCCAGAAAAGTCTAGACACTCTTAAAGAGAAGATCATTACAGCACCCATCTTAGTATTTCCAGACTAGACCAAGCCATTTAATGTACATGTGGATGCATCTGGCATCGCACTGGGGATTGTCTTAACCCAGCTAGGAGAAGGGGGTATCGATCACCCTATCGCATACTCAAGAAGAAAGCTATCCACTGCAAAAAAGGACTACACCACTACAGAGAGATAAGGTTTAGCTATGGTGTATGCTCTACAAAAGTTTAGGCACTACCTGTTGGGTGCCTCATTCAATATTTTTACTGACCATTCCACTTTAAAGTACTTGGTAAATAAGCCAGTGTTAGGGGGAAGAATTTGTAGATGGTGTTGATGCCACAACTGTTCTCCCCGAATTTATTTTTACTTAAACTCTGGGCCCCTCCTCATCATTTTACTTGGTTTAATTGTTAAAGACTTGAGCCTCTTCGGTATCTGTTTTTTGTTTTACTTTGAATATGAATGTCAGATGGTTTATGTTTTCCCCGTTCAGTTTTGGTTTGAGTCATGGATGCCGGTGTACTAGTTGAAAAAGGGGGAAATCTTTTTTTTTCAGAGTTTCCTTTTCGTGGAAAGAAAGAACCTATCTGTGCTTGAGCTGTTTGAATACTTGGTTTTTTCTGTAATCGGCCCCCTTTTAGTTCCAGGTCGGAAGCTGTGAGTTTCTCTCCCGCCGCCGTTGCGGCTCCCAGATCGTTTCAGCGTCCGATTTCTTAAAGCCGTTCGACGCCCGATTTATGTTAACTACAAATCGCTTGTCCGTAGCTTCTACTCGCCCGTCGTTGCGACCGGGAAGAGATAGTCAGCTTCCAATTTGAGTCTCTTCTGACATCCGACTAAGTTCTTCCCATCCGTTCCGCGTATCCTCTAGCTCTCCTCCTCCGCCGTTGAGGCTACCAGAGTCTTCCGACTCCCGAAGCTAAGACCGTCCGACGTCCGATTTATGGCCTATCCCGCCCGTGTTTCTCCTAGCCGTGACTCAAGCCTCATCCGACGTTGCGGCTGGCTAAACCCTCTAGCCTGTGAGCTCACTTACATCTGACGGCCGACTTGAATTTTCCCGCCGGTGACCATAGGATATTTTTCCAGACCCGTGTGTGTTTCACTCAACCATTTCATTGCGGAATGATGGTTAATTAGTTATATTTGTTGATTGAACCATGCTCGTGAGTTGAATGCAGGCATTTTCCAGGCGACCAGTCAATCTGCCACGACAAGAAGAAAGACTAACCCGTTTGGTGAAGGTACGATTGAAATGAGGCGAATGGAGGATGAAATCCGGAGATATAAAGGCATGATCCCAGAAACGTATCAGTTACCGAGTGTTTCATGATCACCTTCTGACAAAAGATCGGAATATGAAGCGTTGGAGAAACTGAAAAGTCACACGCTTGAAGGAAGTCCAAAGGGCCGCAGTTCTAGTTTAAATATTTAGAAGTAGGACTGAAAAAGGGCTTTTTCCCCTGGAAAATTTTGATAAATGTTTGCTTGTAAGAGGAACTACTTCGTTTTGCAAAGGAAACTGCAAATTTGTCTATCGGAGAGAGTGAAAAGTGGAAGGTATCAGTGCAACTCAATGAAATAATGTTGAAGAGGAACTATTTCATTTTCAGTCGTGTTTTCATTTACTGTAAGAGTATTTAATGTTCTGAACCTATGTTGTGGTTAAATGTTCTTTAGTAGTTTTTTGGGATATTTTTCACTGTGAGCAATAAATGTTGCCATAAAATGATCGGCTATCTGGTTATTTAAATATCTGTAAGCGTTCATGTGCTTTAGAAGAAGTATCAGCTATCTGTGATTCCTCTTAATGTATGTGAAAATGTATTGCTCATCCAAAATGATAACCTTGCTCCCTAGGGATAGATTAGATAGTTAGTTTATTTCTTTGTATCTGGTTTGTTGCTTGCAAGCACAAGACGAGAGGTAAGAACCTGCGCATCACGTTGTGACTGCTCCCTGCATCTTGACCCCCTTGCATTTAGTTAGGAACTTGCATATCATTTCTTTAAGTCAAAATACAAAAGCTCGGTGGGCCGGGCCGCAACCGGTAAAGCTTCAATTTTGTTTCTTGACCTACAGTAGCCGGACCACAAACCGGATGGATTCCCTATTCCAAACAGTCAACGGGCTAGTTGGGAACGTTGATTGGGGAGAATCCCTTACTGTTGTCTCCTGCGAATTTCCAGGCCTCAACAGTTTTGGTGCTAGAAGGAGGGCCGCCAGTGCATGGCTGGCCGGGGAAACCTGTTTTCCTGAGATTATTCCAGTGGTTACAGTTCTGAAAGTAGTGGACCGCGTAATCCAATTATGGAAGAAGACAACAGAGAACATTTATATCCTGTTCGCAATGATATTGTTAATGATCTGAGGAGACACACCCGTGCTTACGTAAAGAAAATTGGAGGGTTTCCAATTATTCACGAATTGCCTAAAAGAGAATACAAGAAGAAATACCGTCCCATAGTAGAAGATTCGGTGTTGGTTGGAGACTGGGAAGAACTTGTAGAGACTACCTTACAGGAAGTTGAGCTGCCCTTGAATCAAGAAAACCCGGAGACCCCTTACATTTCTCCTATTCATACCCCTGTTGGTTCACCTCCACAGTCACCACCATTACTCATGGCCGGCGTTAACGCAAACATACCTCCGCCCCCACCACCAAATCCACCACCACCGGCATGGAGAGCCAGATCACCCCTAAACCTCACCCCCCCTTTGCATGACCTTCCTCAAGCCTTTGAGAAGTTGTTGCCTAAATTTGATCCCAATGAGAATATATTGGTAGATGATCATTTGTAGAGTTTCTATCTAGCCATAGAAGGATTAAGGGCGGGGGAACATGAAGATTTGGTTTGTAGGCTTTTCCTGCATACCCTCAAGGGAGCTGCGGCCTCTTGGTATTTTGTATTTCCCACCAACTCTATCCCAGACTGGGATACCTTTGAAAGAATGTTCAGGATCAAGTACGCAGTCCAAAAGACTCACGCGGCCCTCATGAAAGGACTGTGTACATTGAAGAAAGAAAAAAAGGAAAAAGTGCACAGTTTCACACAAAGGTTTGCAACATATCTAAAAAAATTCTTGGAAACAGATAAGCCTTCTGACAAAGTACTGATTGAATACTATACTTCAGCGTTGGGCCCTGACTTGGCCATGTTTGCAAAAGGTAGGGCCAAGCCTACCTTGACAGAAACCTATGAAGAGGCAGAAGTAGTGGAAGCAGAAAGAGAAAGCATTGAGGATTATCCAGAGCAATCAGGAGAGAAAGGTGTGGGCAGAAAACCCTTATTGTTCACTAATCCTAAAGAAGAAAAGACCCCAGATTATGAAAGCATGGCTAAAATGATGCAAAAGCTGTCCAATAAGATCATAGACTTAGAAAAAGAAAAGGAAGCACAGAAGTTCTTTAGGCCATATTATAAGAGAAGAGATGACATCAATCAGCCCCAAACTCCTCCTCAAAAAACTGCATCCATGAATCTGACTGAGATAGGGATGGAAAATTTCTGTACTTTTCATCAATAGCCTCATTCCGAAAAGAACTGTCCGCAATGGATAAATTCAATGACATTGGTCATGAACCAGATGTTGGATTCGAGATTAACGGAAGAAGATGATGATGAGAAGAAAGAAAATGCTATTTCTACCTCTACAAAAGAACAAGAAGAAGAGACCATGGTATTATGGAATTCTGTCTCCTTACTAGATGCAGAGGAGGAAAATACTCAAGGACCTAAGGGTGTTAGGGAAGCTAACGTGACAACTAGAAGACAAGGGATGATTAGTGATGATAGTCTTTTACTTCCAAAGATCACGAAGCTGCAAAGAAATGTGAAAAAGAAGTTCCAAGATAAATCCTTGGCTGATCAGATTCCGGAATTCACCATTACCAGCCAAGATCCTAAATAGAACAGAACGTTGCCTAAACCAAATAAAGAGAAGGTGAGTGCTGATCAATCTCAGTCCATTAAAAAAAAAATTGAATATGACATTGTTGAAGATTTAAAGAAGATAAAGGCAAATGTTCCGCTGTTTGAAATGTGCAAAGTACCCCAGCAGAAAGAAAAGTTGTTGAAGGCACTTGAAACGTCAGGAGAAAAGCTGCCCACCGATAATCAGCCTCGAGATGAAGAAGAAATTGGAGAAGCTAGTATTGGAGGTATGTCTAAAACTAAACCTCCACCTTTCCTCCTGACGTTCGAAATATTTAATCATAACATGTACAATTGTCTGGTAGACTCAGGAGCGTCAATTAATGTCATGCCCATATCAGTATGTGAGAAAATAAACGGGCAGCCTAAGCCATCCACATGGAGGGTGGTGCAGTTGGATAGGACAGACGTTAAGGTGATTGGTGAAATGGAAGATGTCCTAATCTTCCTAGCATCCGATGACAGAGTATGCCAAGTTATTAACATCGTGGTGGCTGATATACCAGATGCTTACGTCCTGGTGTTGAGCAGAAATTGGTCAGCTAAGTTGAATGGATATTTCGCCTCAGATTGGTCACATCTTTGGCTTCCATACAAAGGGAGTCCCAATTAGATTAAGGTTCTGGGAGAACCTCACATGAAGCACAACATTACTCAATTGAATGAGAAGAACATACCAGTCGAATCTTTGTTGGGAAAGTACTTTCTCAAACTGGAACCAGGGAATTATCAAGCGGAAGAGGCCAGCGACACATCTGACACCCAGCCTGATCTCCTTCATTTTTCTCAGGCTGATGATTTTGACTGTAAAATAGTAGATTTAGCAGTAGGAGTAGATTCTGTTTCAGTAGATAATGTGTTTTGGACTTTGTTTTTTGATGGATCTAAAACGTTAGAAGGGTCAGGGGCCGGCTGCGTCCTCATCGATCCACAAAAAAATAAGCACTTCCTATCCTATAGATTAGAGTTTGAATGTACTAACAATACGGCTGAATATGAAGTACTGCTGCAGGGACTCAAGAAAGCAATCGAGCTACAGGTTAGTTATTTAAAAGTTTTTGGGGACTCGGAAATAGTTGTAAAGAAAATAAGAAATCAAATACATTGTGTTTCCCCTCATTTGAAAGCTTACCAAAGCGAGGTATGGGAGTTGCTTAAATGTTTTCATGCATTTAACATTATTTCAATCCCAAGAATAAAAAATGCAGCCGCTGATCTTCTAGCTACATCAGCTGCCAGGTTGGTTCCCACTAATAACAAATGATCTATTGAATTTCTTTTCAGGCCATCTGTACCCGACATGATCACCAACTTGCAAGTATTTGACGACGATCAGCAAATAATCGAATGCTTGACAAGTGATGAGACCTTTAAAGGGGCCATTATCGACGATGAGGAACATCAGGCTGAGATGAAATATGACAATTTCATTCCCAAAGGGGTCAG
Source organism: Pseudotsuga menziesii (assembly GCA_001517045.1). Taxonomy (NCBI): domain Eukaryota; kingdom Viridiplantae; phylum Streptophyta; class Pinopsida; order Pinales; family Pinaceae; genus Pseudotsuga; species Pseudotsuga menziesii. The sequence continues at coordinate 436,631 of LPNX010185787.1, read as the reverse complement.
AACGTTAGAGAAGATGTTTGACTTGAACGAAAAGTTTAGAAGGCCCGCTAATGTGAAGACGCACAGCTCAACTCTATAGTTCAAGCTAATAAACCTAGGGACTGAAGCGGATCCTAAGTTCGTGAATCTCGACAAATGTTGTTCACCCACAGAAAGAGACAAATTCCTCAAATTGTTTAAACAATACAAAGATGTCTTTGCATGGACGTACGCAGACTTAAAGACCTACGACACCAGCATTATCAAGCATATAGTCCCTATTAAAACAGGTGTCAAGCCATATCAGCAGCCGTTAAGGAAGATGCACCCCAAGTTGGAGCCACTGATTCAAAGCGAGGTGAAAAAATTGTTGGACGCTAGGATTATTTTTAAAGTTCGACATTCAGAGTGGGTGTCAAATCTAGTGCCGGTCAGAAAGAAGTCGGGAGAAATCAGATTGTGCGTGGACTTCAGAAACTTAAACCGTGCCTCAGACAAATACAACTATCTGGTGCCTCCCATGGAGCAATTACTACAAATGGTTTCCGGTTCTGAATTGTTTTCATTGTTAGACAGATTCTCTAGCTACAACCAAGTGTTAGTGGCCGAGGAAGATAGATTGAAGACAACATTCAGAACTAAATGGGGAACTTTAGCATATAGAAGAATGCCTTTTGGACTGATCAATGTTGGCGCGACATTTCAGAGAGCTATGGACATAGCTTTCCGTGGAGTGATTGGATGAAGTGTAGTGGTCTACCTTGATGATATCACAATATTTTCAAAGAAAAGAGGGGAGCACGCATTCCACCTCAAGCAAATTTTCGAGCGCTGTCGGAAGTATGGCATTTCCCTCAATCCTAAGAAATGCGTATTCGCAGTCACCGAAGGCAAGTTGCTGGGGCATATAGTTTCAAAGAGAGGTATATCTATAGACCCAGAAAGAATCAAAGCCATTGAACAAATCCCCATGCCCCATAATAAAAAAGGAATGCAATCCTTCATGGGAACAATAAACTTCGTACGTAGGTTCGTGCCTGATTTTTCCCAGACTGTTAAACCATTACAGCAGATGGTCAAGAAAAATGCACAATTTAAGTGGAATGAGACTGAAACGAATGCTTTCAGTAAAATCAAGACTGCTGTTGCACATGCGCACTCTCTTAAAAGTCCAAACTTTGACAAGGACTTTATTTTGTATACTTTTGCGTCCGATGATTCATTAGCAGCTGTACTCACACAAAAGGAAGAAGGGGGTGATGAATTCCCAATCTCTTTTATGAGCACTGGGCTACAAGGAGCTGAATTAAACTACCCAGCCATTGATAAGTAGGCTCACGCAGTGTTTAAGGCAGTAAAACAATTCAGGCCTTATATATTGAAGAATCAGACCAAGGTAATAGTCCCTTATCCAGCGGTAAGATCCCTTCTCATTCAAAAAGAATTAGGAGAAAGAAGGGGCAATTCGGTAACAGCCCTTCAAGAATACGACCTTGAATTCAAGCCAGCCACTATAGTGAAAGGTCAAGGGCTATGCAAATTGATGACTAGAAGCAGGAACAACGAAGAACAAGCATGGGAAGTGTT
>LPNX010185787.1:393256-425159 GCA_001517045.1 Pseudotsuga menziesii | reverse complement strand
ATCTTTATTTAATTCATACACATCATTGAACTGCTACTAAGGATTCCAGATTCCTTAGTAGGTGCTCATCAGCACAAGCTAGGGTGAAAACCCTAGCCATAAGAAGATGAAGCTGAATTGCATGTAATGGATGTATGCCCTTTGTTTATAGCCCCTAATTCCTGGTATAGGGACCTTGTGCATTACTTGCAGTCCAGGCTATTGCCAGAGCATTGGAATTCCAAACAAAGAAGAGCGCTGCGTCTAAAATAAGCTTCCTACCAAATCGTGGAAGGTGTATTATTCAGAAAAAACTACGATGGGGTCCTCCTGAGATGCTTGGAGAAAGAAGATGCTGAGAAAGTAATGGCGGAATTACATGACGGTCCAGCTGGGGGACATTATTCAGGCGACACTACAGCCCACAAAATCCTTAGAGCTGGTTACTATTGGCCCACACTCTTTAAGGATGTACATGCGCATGTCAGGAAATGTGATATCTGTCAAAGGTGTGGTGGAAGACAGCCTAGGGCAGCAGCACCCCTAAAGCCCATTATGATCACAGAACCATTTGAACAATGGGGGCTAGACATTATTGGAGAAATAAAACCAAATTCTTCCCTGCTACACAAGTACATTCTTACCGTGACTGATTACTTCACTCGCTGGGTCGAAGCTATCCCATTACGCAAGATAAACGAAGACGAAGTCATTAGCTTCCTACAAGATCATATCATAACCAAGTTTGGAGTTCCAATTTCAGTAGTTTTTGATAATGCTAAATACTTTTCATCCATTAAATTGACTGCATTTGCTCATGAGAAAGGGATAAAATTACATTATTATGCTAACTACTATCCATAAGGGAATGGCCTAGCTGAATCCTCCAATAAAATGCTCATTAGAATCCTGAAGAAAACTGTCATAGAAAACCAGCAAAGTTTGCACTCAGCCTTACCAAACGCCCTGTGGACTGACAGAGTTACCCCCAAGTCCGCGGTAGGAGTGTCACCCTATACCCTTGTGTACGGAAAGGAAGCCATCCTGCCTCCCAATATTCTGCTACCGTCCTCCATACTAGCTCAAGAGTCTAGGGGGTCGGATGATGAGGTTCTGCAAATAAGAATATATAATCTTCTAAAAGTAGAAGAAGCCAAATCCAAGGCTAGAGAACATTTCAAACAACAGCAGGAGATAGTCAAAAGATGGTTTGACAAACATAAAGCTGGGAAAAAGGACTTTGAAGTAGGAGACTTAGTCCTCAAGTGGGACCACCCCCATGATGAAAAAGGAATGCATACCAAATTCCAGCAGTTATGGGTAGGCCCTTTTCAGATTGTAGCCAAACTTGGCCCTGCTACTTATAAGCTGCAGGATTTACAGGGATGGGAGGAGAACTTTCCAGTTAATGGTATGGTTCTCAAGCCTTACTTTTCTTGATTTTCTTCGATTGTTTCTGCCTTGTATATAAATAATTTGTGTGGCTGTTTTCGAGTCATGCTTTCATTTGTTTTAATTTTAAGTTTTGATTTTCAATAAGGGGAATGGACTTGCGGTTGTCTGGAGGATATTAAGGTCTTTTGGGGAATAGCAAATACATTGAGTTCCAGCCTGTGTATTGCTAAAATATTTCTTCCAGCCTTACAGTTTTCTCGAATAAAATGTTGTGTGCATTGAAGTCTTGCTTAACCCCTGTGAATTAAACCAAATTCGAAGAGTCTGGAGTACTATGTCGGGGCTCCATCCACGTCACATTTAAAATGTTCTAAGGAGCAACAGTAAAGGACCCATAGGAAGAATCAAGTTGAACAGTTTATTAGATACAAATGATCCCATGCCAAAAACAAATGCCAAAAGGTGAATAAAGAGTCAGCACTTCTATAAAAGCATCATAAATCAAAATAGGTGCTGAATCATAAGCACTTAAAGCCAAAAGATCCTCTCCGTCCGTGAGCTGAAACTTAAAAAAATATACCACTCACACAAAAGGACACTAAGGGATAGAGGATCCTGAATTAAAAGTCAGTAAGAAAGGTGCACAGAAAGACTCAAATGGAAGGGACAAAAGTCCAAAGACACAAAAGTGTCAAAATGGCATGGGAATGAGGAACAAACGAATATTGTTGTTTACCATCTGCTGCAATCCTGTGGTGTCCATGTTGTTAGCTACCTGAAAACAGAGGTAATAATGAAACTCATACTCTGGCCTCAACATAGTGGTATGGACTTGAAGGTTTTGGTTTCCCCTCTCCCCAAATGGGACTAGCATCAATGATTAAGATACACACTTCGGTCATGGGAGAAATACGATAGCTGGAAGATTTATTTTAATGCATTTTGGTTAGGAAACAGTCTACTACTCAAAGAAAAGTCACCCAGAGATCTAGGTTCACCAGGAAGTCGCCAGTTGTTGCTGCTGCAACCGTTCTCCCCGAATTTATTTTTACTTAAACTCTGGGCCCCTCCTCATCATTTTACTTGGTTTGATCGTTAAAGACTTGAGCCTCTTCGGTATCTATTTTTCGTTTTACTTTGAAGATGAATGTCAGTCGGTCTATGTTTTCCCCATTCAGTTTTGGTTTGAGTCATGGATGCCGGTGTACTGGTCGAAAAAGGGGGAAATCTTTGTTTTTCAGAGTTGCATTTTCATGGAAAGAACAAACCTATCTATTCCTGAGCTGTTTGAATACTTGGTTTTTTCTATAATCGGCCCCCTTTTAGTTCCAGGTCGGAAGCTGTGAGTTTCTCTCCCGTCGCCGTTGCGGCTCCCAGATCGTTTCAGCGTCCGATTTCTTAAAGCTGTCCGACGCCCGATTTATGTTAACTACAAATCACTTGTCCGTAGCTTCTGCTCGCCCGCCGTTGCGGCCGGGAAGAGATAGTCAACTTCCGATTTGAGTCTCTTCCGACATCCGACTAAGTTCTTCCCGTCCGTTCTGCGTATCCTCTAGCTCTCCTCCTCCACCGTTGTGGCTCCCAGAGTCTTCTGACTTCCGAAGCTAAAACTGTCCGACATTGTATTTATGGCCTATCCCGCCCGCGTTTCGCCTGGCCATGACTCAAGCCTCATCCGACGTTGCAGCTGGCTGAACCCTCTAGCCTGTGAGCTCACTTACATTTGACGGCCGACTTGAATTTTTCTGCCGGTGACCATAGGATATTTTTCCAGACCCGTGTGTGTTTCGCTCGACCATTTCATTGCGGAATGATGGTTAATTAGTTATATTTGTTGATTGAACCATGCTCGTGAGTTGAATGCAGGCATTTTCCAGGTGACCGGTCAATTTGCCACGACAAGAAGAAAGACTAACCCATTTGGCGAAGGTATGATTGAAATGAGGCGAATGGAGGATGAAATCCAGAGCTGTAAAGGAGTGATCCCAGAAACGGATCAGTTACCGAGTGTTTCATGATCACCTACTGACAAAAGATCGGAATATGAAGCGTTGGAGAAACTGAAAAGTCACACGCTTGAAGGCATCCCAAGGGGCAGCAGTTCTAGTTTAAATATTTAGAAGTAGTACTGAGAAAGGGCTTTTTCCCCTGGAAAATTTTGATAAATGTTTGCTTGTAAGAGGAACTACTTCGTTTTGCAAAGGAAACTGCAAATTTGTCTATCGAAGAGAGTGAAAAGTGGAAGGTATCAGTGCAACTCAATGAAATAATGTTGAAGAGGAACTATTTCATTTTCAGCCGTGTTTTCATTTACTGTAAGAGTATTTAATGTTCTGAACCTATGTTCTGGTTAAATGTTCTTCAATAGTTTTTTGGGATATTTTTCACTATGAGCAATAAATGTTGCCATAAAATGATCGGCTATACGGTTATTTAAATATCTGTAAGCGTTCATGTGCTTTAGAAGAAGTATCAGCTATCCGTGATTCCTCTTAATGTATGTGAAAATGTATTGCTCATCCAAAATGATAACCTTGCTCCCTAGGGATAGATTAGATAGTTAGTTTATTTCTTTGTATCTGGTTTGGTTGCTTGCGAGCACAAGATGAGAGGTAAGAACCTGCGCATCATGTTGTGACCGCTCCCTACATCTTGACCCCCTTGCATTTAGTTAGGCACTTGCATATCATTTCTTTAAGTCAAAATACAAAAACTCGGTGGGCCGAGCTGCAACCGGTAAGGCTTCAGTTTTGTTTCTTGACCTACGGTAGCCGGACCGCAAACCGGACGGATTCCCCATTCCAAATAGTCAACGGGCTAGTTGGGAACGTTGATTGGGGAGAATCCCTTACTATTTCCACCTGCGAATTTCTGAGCCTCAATAGATGGTTACTCCTGTTTCAGGAGTATGATTTTGAAATCATTGTAAAACTAGGAAGATTAAATGCCGGACCTGATCATCTATCGCAGATAGACTCAGGAGAAGCTACAGCAAGAGAAACTAGCTGTTAGTGGCTCAAGGGTGAGCCACAAGTAAGTGTTAGGGGACTGTTGGAGTAGAGTCCCGCAGCTACAGGAAAATATGCTATTTTGGAACGAGTAAGTCAAAGGTAATAGTACCTGAGCGGCCGAGAGGAGAAAGCTCAACCACTGCACTTAAGGCAGCGACGAAGATATGAGGGCTCAGCTACCCTCATAAAGGAAAATGAGCAATGAGGACGAGGTATTGAAGAGAAAGGATAGAAAAGGAAGTGGCGCCAGTACCCACGGTTAGCGCCGGGAAGCGTGGAAGACTACAGGAAGCTGTGGTGTGATGAAAAGTGGCAGTTTGAGTATAGATAGACCGACTGTCATAGTTAGGGTTTTGGGTTACTGTTGGGAGAGGCCCACAGTGTTGTAATGGTGATACCTTCGAGCCGCCTATAAAGGGATGTATTTTGTATTGTAAAAGGTTAGCTATTTAGCTAGTCGGACAATCTATTAGCTATTCAGACATTTAGCTAGTCAGTCGATGATCTGTTAGCTCATAGATATTTTGTATTATAGAAGAGCCGAGCTCTGGTTCTATTATTCAGTCTGTAGTATCTTACTGTAACTAGTAGCTGACTCCTAGAGTATGTATGTAACAATCCGCAGGGATTGAGAGAGAGAGAGAGGAAGAGTATATTGTAAGAGAAGCAATAAAAGAAGAGAAGAGATCTAAGAGAGAAGGGCTCCCAACGGTGTGCGCGGAGTTACCTAGAATATCTCAGCTGCATATGAGGTTGCAGCGGATCTGCGTTTACTCTCCCAAGTTATAATATATAAACCAGTTCCCATGGACGTAGCTTCTACCCTGGAAGTGAACCACGTAAAATCAGTGTGTTATATGATTATTTCATGTGATTGTGCTTTACTTAGTTGCTATCTGTTATCTGTTACATGAATGCTGTATATCAGTTAGTAAATGTCTATATGTTCTCATTCAGTTACAACATTATAGAAAGTTAAAGGCGAGTTTAAATGTATCAAGTGTCTTCTTATGATTTTATCAGTTCTTGTTTCACACAGTAATAGTCACTCTGTTAAGCGTTCCAGTATACTTATTCAGTAAGTTAAGTATAGCAATGTGAGTGTGTTGAACCGTGAAGTTCATGTAAGGTTTTTTAACACCCTGTTGGAGGTTAGCTGAGCTATTCCTCCCAGTGGGAAACCCTTCAGACCTAGAGAGTCACATTGGGCCATACTATAGGAGATATGACATTGACATAAGGTGATATCGCACCGACAGAGGAGCTACGGTGTGAGATATCGCAGATAGTAAGAAACACGGAAGGGAGAGTTTGCGCGTCGTCCTAGTCACTGTGATGTGATAGAATTCCTCCCCCTATCAGAGTCCGCGAGGAAGGGAGAACTGTGATTCAAAGAAATATCTTGCTAGTTAAGAGGAGCCGCGAGACACCAGGATGCTGCAGAGCCTAGTTAAGGACACTTGAGTCTTTAGCCAACCCATCTAAGATCACTTCGAGTGAGAATTCAGGCCGCTCTGTGGTCTGTTTCCAAAAGGGCCAGTGAGTTAGGGGTGTTGTTGGTACATTATAAGTAAACCCGGGTCTGCCTATAGTAACCAACAATATCCCTGATATAGTGATACTTGATCTTGATATGCTTCGACTTGTTATGGAACACCGGGTTCTCCGACAACTTCACACAACTCTAGTTGTCACAATATATACAATTAGCATCTAACTGGAGATCAAATAAATCAAACAATAGCTTCCTCAGCCATACTGCCTCACAACTAGCTAAACAAGCTATGATGGCCCTTCAATTTGTACAATCCTCCTTCTTGTTCCCCAATCACTACTGGATCATCAACAGTCTTTCCCTTTGGCCACATGATGACTTAACCATCTGGAAATGCAACCCTCATTCCTTTTGCATCTAATGCAGATATGGAGAGGAGGTTCTTCTTTAGTCCTGGTACAAACAATACTTCCTTCATTGTCATATACTTTTCAGAGTCTAGCTTATAGGAGGATTCCCCACTACCTTTTATTGGATATTGATAGTCATCTTTCAGCTTCACCTTGTGAGGTGATTCATGTTCTGATAGTTTCACAAAGGATTCCTTGAATCTTCTCATATGCTTGGAATCCCCACCATCTATAAGCCAATCATTGCTTCCATGAGTAATGTTTCCCATTAGAGCGGAAATCAAAACATATTCTTCATCACTAGAAGAATCTTCACTTTCATATCTTGTTCTTTTTGTGGAAGGTTCATCATCCTCTGCAACATGAGCATGATGTCTTCTCTTATTTCCCTTCTTCTTATGGGAGTTAATCTTTTTTCTAGGACAGTCTTTGGCAAAGTGTCCTCTTTCATCACATGTATAGCATCTTAATTTATATAAGTCCTTTCTAAAGTTATCTTTCTGGTGAAAGGTCTTAACTCTAGAGTGATGAAAGTTTCTTCTGCTTTTCTTGGAGTGAACTGTGAGAGCTTGATATTCACTTACCATCTTCTCTTCTCGAGCTACTATCTGAGCTTCTTCTTGAGAGCATTCTTCCCATAGTCTGTTGAACTTGACTAACTTCTTTCTGGCACAGATTCCTTGAATAAAGGAGTCCCATGATCTAGGGAGACCATTCAAGGTGGTCATTACAATCTCTACATTTTCCACTTCTTCATCTACTGCTTCCAGCTATTCCTTGATCTGAGAGACCCTTGTAAAGTAAGACTGGATGGTCTCTGCATTCTATATATTTATATTCTTCAGTTGGTTTCTCATATTCATATTTTGGTTTATGTTCTTCCCTTCAAACAATTTGGTTAGGGCATCAAACATAGATTTAGGTGTCTTTAGGGAGGACACCTGTGGTATGAGGTGATCCTTGATTTAATCAGCAATAATCCTCTTTTCCATAACCAAATTATTCTTGTCTAATTCCTTAGCCTCATATCCCTCTGGAACTGGAACCTCCTCACTGATATAGGAGTCCAACTCATTTTCTTCCAGGACCAGGGAGATCCTATACTTCCAGGCTCAGAAGTTATCAGCTCCCTCAAGCTTTTCATCAAGCTTGGTATGATGAGACATCTTACCTGAGAACCTCAAATGGAAATAAAAAATATTTAGATCTTACCAGGTCAAGATGTCGGATCTGGATTTGGAGCTGAAATTCTGCAGTGTTGGTTCAGGAGCAGATTAGCGTTTTTCTTTTCTAGAGTTCTGTCCAACCAAATTCAATTTTCGGCAGTAATGTCGGGTCCAAAACTGAAAAACCTCAGAATTGGATTCTGCTTTGATAGAAATATGTGCCCTATGGAGGAGAGTTATTCCAACCTTCTTTTGCTAAAAATATGTTGAGAGAGATCCACAAAGTAGGAATCCCTAGTTCCCACAGCTGCACAGTGTCTTCTTCTCAGGTTAGCTTTGATACCATGTTAGATTTTTAACATTAAGCTAACATTATATTGGGATCTTTAACTAAGAGAATAACAAGAACAACAATCAAACACAAGAGACAATGAACACAGTGTTTTTCCTCAGGGAAAACATAAATGGAGAAAACCCCACAACTTCCTCGGAGATAGAATCAACACCAAAAGTAAAACTCCAAAATAGTAAGATGATATCCATCCAGTAGTAACCTCTTTCTTCCTAGGCCCAGTGTCTTCTTATTCCTCAACTATGCGCTACAACTGAGTGTGAATGAGTGTGTGATAAATAGGGAGGCTATCTCTCTATTTATACTAATTCCCAACTTGACTAAACCCAACTAGGGCCAACTTTACTAGGTGAGTCTAATAACCCTAGTGCCCCGTAACTGTGGGGACTTTAACCCTTGATCAATAGGAGGGTTACCCACAATTACTTGACATGATTTGTTTACATTATAGAACCTCCTAATAGGAACATCGGGGCATGACATGACTCAAGTACATCCCAGAATAAACATTGGGTTACAATACATAAGAAATACAAGTGAATACATTCTAAAGTTACAATTACATCAACACTGAGTACCTTGTGTAGGTTGATGGAGGATGTCTTAATTCCCTCCTTCCAGTGGATTCGATCCCATCGACTTGAGATCATTTATTTTGGGATAGGAGTCTAGAGTCCTTTGAGTGCCTTGAGACTTATAGTCATTAGTGGTAGGTTCTCTCACCATCGGCAGTTTTGGGAATACATCAATGTCCCATGATCAATGGATTCTTTCAAGTGTTCGAACTCAACACATTTATTCTCACTTGTTATATTGCACTCTAGTACCTTTATTCCAATTTTCATTATCGGTGTGTGATCTCGTGTATTTTAACGATATACATCAATGACTGGTAATCAGACGATGGACTACTATGTTCGACCTCGACACCTTTATTCACATAGTAGTACATGTACTCGTAGAGGTTTGTGTAGAAGGATTTCCATATTGGTGGCATTTCTTATATGCTACCTCCTTGATTGTGCCAGTGTTTATGAGATTTCAGCTCTCATGACTTGATTCGAGTGTATGTCAGATATCTTCATCCATTATGGAGATCTTGATCCATGGTATATCTTCAGCTTTCATGGAGATGTTGGTCCCTTGTCTATATTCATCATAGAGATTTTGATCTATTGTATATTGTACATGGAAATGACCACACATGTCACAGTTTGTATATCATGACTATTCATGGCCATTGTACTCTTATGTATCCAGTACTGCTATATGTATTTACAGTAATGTGCATAGTTTTATTATTGTATTATACTATTGGATGGCTAGTTCTTCCACCTGGTTCTTCATCACTCCACTTCTGGGATGGACTTATAATGTATTTCGGCCATTGTATTACCCCTCTTACCAAACACATTAGGGGGCATCAATTATAGTTGATTTTACCACACATGGTAGATCACATATATATGGCCTTCCCTGTCCCTCTCCAGACTCTTTGGACCCCATGGAATATTTTTGTACCTTTTACGTTTCCAAGATCATCCCTAAAAACACCTTTTATTTGTTGTATGTGAATTTTAATCCCTTTTCCATGTATACACGCAGATATTACCCTTAAACCCACGTACATCAGGACGTGTGCAAAAGGCCAAATATTTTTGGAGTTTTCCTTGATGTGGATCTGATTCAATTGTCTCTTGACCTTCCATATGCCTCGAGATTGCTCGGATTTGACCTTCCATTACCCCATTGAAGCACTATATAAGTAACCCTTTGGATACATTGAAGTGGAGGAATTGAAGAGCAAGAAAACTATAGTCCATTGTTGTCGTAGCTTTCTTATACTTGAGTCTGCATCCCTTTGTCCCTTAGAGCACTTTGTGTTCTTCCCAAGCTTTCCTTTTCTTGTGAGCTTTCTATCGAGAGATGGAGGATTGAAGTGGTGGAAGCCCATGTGGAGGACTCAGTTTCTCCGGTTCGCAGACGTGCCGACAGAGGTTGTCACTCATGTAATCTCTGATTTATATTAATAGAAATATCTTTTCCTATCCAATGATGTGCATTTAAATGAAAATTGAATCCATGGATGCTTTTAATTGTTTATACATTATTGATTATATATGCTAGAGTAGGTCTAACATTATTATATAGCATGCTTGTCTTGTTTGCTGGTGTTGAGAGAGAAAATTGCTAACAAAAGTAGGATTGGAAAAATCTCAATGGGGATCTACATAAACCGTCTGAAATAAGGTATGTCTTGGGATCCTTTAGTTTTAGATGCTTATTTCTCTTGCATATTGAGAAGGGATTGATTTCTGCAGTTTCTCTGTCTGTTTTGGTACACTCCAAGCCATAGGAAGTTTTCTCCATAATAGTCGTTGTTAATAAATTGACCAAGACATGTAACTGTATTCAAGTTAAGGAAACCTATGATGTTGCATATGTTACATGGTTATTCATAAGTCAAAATATTTTCTTCATGTGTTTTCCAATATTATTATCTTGGATAGGGATGCTTGATTCACATCCAGGTTTTGGAAAAGCTTGCAGTCGGCCTTAGGAACTTAGTTGAATTTAAGCATAGCTTACCATCCCAAAACCGATGGCCAAATAGAAAGTGTGAATCAAGTGATGGAGGACATGCTTAGGATGTATGTTATGGATTACCATACTCATTGTGAAGATCACTTACCCTTAGTATAGCTTTCTTACAAAAATAGTTACCACAACTCAATTGGTATGCAACCTTATCAAGATTTATATGGGAGGCCATGCAAAACACCATTGCGTTAGGGAAGGTTAGAGGATATAGTGATTGTGGGACCTGATTTGATCAAGAAGTTGGAAGAGAGAGTGATTCATATTAAACAACAGTTAAAGGAAGCTCAATATAGGAAAAATATCTATGATGATGTTCATGTGCTTGATAGAAACTATAAAGTGGGAGATGCACTTTTCATACAAATGAATCATAGTAAAAGGACCATTAGGTTTTGGATGGAGACAAAGTTTTCATTCATAGGAACCTTTGAAATTATGGAAAATGTTGGATCTATCATGCATTGCATTGCATTACCCCCCATTTACATAAAATTCATAATGTATTCATGTATCTATTTTACGACATTATATAACAAACGAGTCTCATAAACTAAATTGGAAGGAACTATTGGTTTTAGACAAGGGGACCATTAGGGTCAAACTATTATGTATATTGGACCACAGGGATACACAACTCAAACACCATTTGGTTGACTAGGTTAAGGCCTAGTGTGATAAGTATAGCCTAGGTTCTACAACCTAGGAGGATGAAAAGACCACGTGTCATGATTTTCCCACATTATTTTGATTAGAACTTTGGGACGAAGTTTTTTGAAGGGTGGTGTTGATGTATTTGTAACTTCGGAATGTATTCACTTGTATATTTCATATATTGTATTTCATTGGTCCTCGATGTTCCTATCAAGAGAATAATTAATGTAATCAAGTCATGTAAAGTCATAGAGTTTAACCCTCCTTTGTTGATCAGGGGTTAAAGTCCCCACAGTTTTGGGGCACTAGGGTTATTAGACTCTCTTAGAGAAGTCAGCCCTGGTAAGTTATTGTCAAGTCAAAAACTAGTATAAATAGAGAGTGAGCCTCTTTATTTATCACACAGTCACTCACATTCAATTGTAGCACATGAGTGAGTGAGAAGGAGTTGGGATAAGAGAGAGAACAGTTGCTGGAGATCATCTTATTGTCTTTGGGTTTTACTGCTGCCATTGGTGCTTATTCTATCTCTAAAGAAGTTGCAGGGTTTTCTCCTTTATGGTTTCCCTGAGGAATATATTTTTGTCTATTATCTCTTGTGATTGATTGATGTGCATGTTATTCTCTCAAATAAGATCCTAAGATAATACTATATAATTGATAAAAATCTAACATGGTATCAAAGCTAACTTGAGAAGAAGACACTGTGCAGCTGCGGAAGCTAGGGCTTCTTACTTTTTGGGTCTCTCTCCTAAATCCATCAACAAAAGGAGGCTAGGATGAATCTCCATTGAAGGGTGCATCTTTCTATTGAAGCAGAATATGATTCTAAGCACTTTCAGTTTTTGACCTACCACTGCATTGGGAAATTAGGGATTTTCATTGAAGAGGAATTTTTGAGTGAGCCCAGGATAGGATTTCTCTCCTCCTCAAAATCAAAGTTTAGAGACAAAAATCAAGGTTTTTGGTAGGGTATAACTCCAAGAAATTCAAACCCTAATTTTCCTTGGAACCAGAAAACCAACACGGTAGAATATCAGCCCTAGATCCAGTTTTTAGCTTCTCAAATTTGTAAGATCTGAATCTTTTGTATTTCCATTTGAGGTTCTCAGTTAAGATGTCTCATCACATGAATCTTGATGAAAATATTGAGAGAGCTAATAACTTCTAAGCCTGGAAGTATAGGATCACCCTGGTCTTGGAAGAAAATGAGTTGGACTCTTACATTAGTGAAGAGGTTCCAGTTCCAAAGGAACATGAGGCTAAGGCATTACACAAAGAGAAATTGGTCATGGCTAAGAGGATGATTGTTGATTCAATCAAGGATCACCTCATACCACAAGTGTCATCCCTAAAGACACCTAAAGAGATGTTAGATACCATGACCAAGCTATTTGAAGGGAAGAACATAAACAGGAATATGACATTGAGGAACCAGTTGAAGAATATGAAGGTCCATAATGTAGAGACGATACAATCATACTTTACAAGGGTCTCCCAGATCAAAGAAAACTTGAAGCAGTGGATGAAGAAGTAGAGAATGCAAAAATTGTGATGACCACCTTGAATGGTCTCCCTAGGTCTTGGGACTCCTTCATTCAAGGAATTTTTGTTAGAAGAAAACTAGTCACCTTGAGTACACTGTGGGATGAATGATCACAAGAAGAAGATCGAATAGTAGCCTGAGAAGAAAACATGGGAAGTGAATATCAAGCTCTCACAGTACACTCCAAGAAAATCAGAATGGACTATCATCATCACAAAGGTAAACACTCTTACCAAAAAGATAACCCTAGAAGATCTAACAGAGATATTTCTAGTATCAGATGCTTTACATGCGATGATAAAGGACACATCTCTAGAAACTCTCCCAGAAACAAAGGTGTCTCTCAAGAGAAAAAGAACTACAAAAGAAGACATCATGCTCATGTTTTAGAGGGTGATGAACCTTCCAAGAAGAGAGTCAAACAAGAAAGTGAAAATTCTTCAAGTGATGAAGAGTATGTTTTGATTTATTCCCTCACAAGAACTGTCAAAAATGGGAGAAATGATTGTCTCATCGATAGTGGAGCTTCCAAGAATATGAAAAGATTCAAATAATCCTTTGTGAAATTATCTGAACATGAGTCACCCCACAAGGTGAAACTTGGGGATGACTACCAGTATCCCATAAAAGGTAGTGGTGAATCCTCCTACAAGCTAGACTTTGGAAAGTCTATGAAGATGAAGGATATCTTGTTTGTACCATGACTAAAGAAGAAACTCCTCTCCATCTCTGCATTAGATGAAAAAGGTATGAGGGTTGCAATTATAGATGGCCAATTCCTTATTTGGACAAAGGGAAAGACTATAGATGATGTAGTTGTGATTGGAGAGAAAGAGGGAGGATTATACAAGATAAAGGGCCAACCAGAGAAAGCATTGGTCCATGAACCAGTAGAGCCAAATGGACTTTGGCATAGTAGTATTGCACATGTGCACTACAGAGCACTACCATTTTCAAGCCAAGCTATTGAATGACTTCCAGAAATATAGGAAAAACATGAAGGTGTCTATAAAGGATGTGTGAAAGGAAAGAACACAAAAAATACATTTCTAAGTAGAAAGAGCAAGGCAAAAGGAATCTTGGAAATCATCCAATCTGATGTATGTGGTCCAATGTCATCCAGTTCATTGAGTGGGTATGTATATTGTGTTTCTTGCATTGATGATTTTTCTACAAAGACATGGATATACTTCTTGAAGAACAAAGATGAAGTGTTCATTAAGTTCAAGGAATTCAAAGCATTGATTGAGAACCACACAGAAAATAAAATCAATACCTTTCAATCAGACAATGGTGGAGAATTCACATCAAATGAATTCAAAGAGTTATGCAAAGATTCGGGGATTAAGAGGGAGTTGACCAATCCATATAATCCACAAAAAAATTGGGTTGTAGAAAGGAAGAATATAATGATCATGGAAGCTTCTATGGAAATTGAACCTAGGTGTTAGAACAATTACACTCACAATAATTGCCAATTACACATGCAAATTACTCACAAAAGAGACTGAATATGGAGCTGAACACTAAAATATATTTAATAAGTGTAGAATATCCAACCCTGTGAAGTAATAGGCTGCCACAATAAATAATTACATGAGGGATTCAAATTCATGAAGATGCCATTCGAATCTAGTCAAAAGCAGGCTTACTAAATCTAAGCAAATCCCCCATAGGTGCATAAAGCAGTTTCCAAAAATGTCTAGGAGCTCATGAATTGGAAAAATCAATTAGGAAAGCTAATAGTGGATGGAAGGACAACTCATACATGAATTTCATAGGAGAAAAGAGTGGAGGATGTGGAGGAAAAAAAACAAGTTAACTTCACCTAGTCAAACATTCCCAATTGCCTTAAAACACTGAAAAAGCAGGCAATAAAGCAGAAAAAGCAGACATGTGCTAGGGAGGCCAGGAATAAAGCAGATTTGATTCCAGGAGGTTTCCCAAGCTCTCTGTGACTCAAAATTAGCAATTTTTACCACTATGGATGTGTGGAGGACAACTTGCATAAGGTGGAATATGGAAACTAGGCAAATAAGACAAAAATTGGATTAATTAATGTCTAAGGTAGCTAACTATGGGTTGATTATTCTAACACCCCCCCTTAAGCCTGACTTATGAATAAAATATCAAAAAATTATAGGTCCTAGCAACAAAGGCTTAGTCACCCTCTACATACTGCATGTCCATTTAACCAAGGAAAGAGGCAAAAACCCAGTGGGAAAAATCATCCCTTAAACATGGACTGTAAAAAAAAAATTGGAAATCTTGTCATCACTCATGCTTCATAGCATGATCAAAAATCCCCAATAGTGATTTGAGATTGCTGAATGTCTTCTCACAAAAAACTTTGGTGAATATATCAGCTACTTGTTCTGAAGATGAACAGAAGAGTAGGTGAATGGTGCCATCATGCACAAGCTGTCTGATGTAGTGCATATGGATCTCAATGTGTTTGGTTCTCTGCTTCTGAACTAGATAATTGTATATTTGAATGGTACTCTAATTATCACAATAGATAGTAGTTAAGTATTCTGATTCGAAGCCACACTCTCCAAGTAACCCCTGCAACCATAAACATTGAGTTGCTGCATTTACAACTCCTCTGTACTCTACTTCTGTAGATGAGAGTGCAATGGCACTCTGTTTCTTGCTTGACCAGTTGATTGGACCTTCTGTAAGCATGAACACATATATTGATGTTGACTTTCGATCTGTGCTGTCACCTGCCCAATCACTGTCAGTAAACCCAATCAAATCAAGATCATATTTTTCTTTATAGAAAATCCCATGAGTCCTTGTTCCATGAACAAAGTTAAGGATCCTTTTGGCTGCTTTCCAATGGATATCATGAGGCTGATCCATGTATCTTGAAGCCACACTTACTGCATAAGAAATATCAGTTCTAGTATGTGTAAGATACAACAAACATCCAATCAATTGCCTATACAGTGTATTGTTTACCATAGGTGAAGAATCTGCTTCTTCAAGCTTCACTCCTGAAAGGAAAGGAGTCTTGCTTGGCTTGCAATCCTTCATTTTGAATTTGTTCAGAAAATCCAAGGCATACTTGGAATGATGCACTTTGATTCCATATTTGGTTTGAGCAATCTCGAGCCCCAAGAATTGGCTCAATAGCCCCAAATCTATCATGGAGAAGGCATGGTTCATTGCATCCTTCAAGGAAGCAATTTTATCCTTTGAGCTTCCTGTAATGAGAAGGTAATCAACATATAAAACAATGATCATTAATGAACCATTAATCAGCTTCAAATAGACATTTGGATCTGATTTTCATCAAACAAAATTCAGTGATAGCAGAAAGCTATCAATCTTGGCATACCAAGCCCTGGGGGCTTGCTTAAGCCCATACAATGACTTCTTTAGCCTGCACACAAGAGAAGGGTTAGTAGAAAATCCTTGAGGATGCTTCATGTATATCTCTTTAGTGATATCTCCATTTAGGAAAGCACACTTCACATCCATGTGATGTACTTCCCATTGCTTTGAAGCTGCAATGGCTAAGGCTATCCTGATGGAGTCCATCTTTGCCACTGGTGCAAAGGTCTCATAGTAGTCTATGCCATGAAAATGTGAGTAGCTCTTGGCTACCAATCTGGAATTTTACTTCAGAGTTGAACCATCAGCAGCAAATTTGGTTTTGTACACCCACTTACACTGAACTAGCTTCCTCCCTGGGGGAAGATCAACCAGCTCCCAAGTGTTGCTCTTCTGGAGTGAGCTGAACTCTTCCTTCATGGATGCTTTCCATGTTGGATCTTTTTCTACATATTAATATGTATATGGGTCTGATTCAACCATCAGATATCATTTCTCAGCAAACATAGGATCTTTCATGCATAGAGCACTCTCAAATTGAGATCTAGTCCTTCTAGGGTCATTAGGATTTCCAGCTAGTTCTCCAGCTGCATGAATGGTCTTGGCTGCCCATTTTGGTCTTGTAGGACTATTAGGATATGCAATAAAATCATCATTATCATACATATCAGAATCAGCATGTTAAACTATCTCTTCACTTACATTCAGAGGTTCTGGTGGTGAAGAGGATTCTCCAACTTCCACTGCTGCTAGGGGCTCTTCTTGAAACTGAACACACCTTTCAGTGAAGGCTTTGCTTGTGCTCAAATTGATCAGCTTGTACTCTTTTGAATCTTTAGAGTATATAACAAATATACACTCTTGGCTTTGGGGCTGCAAAGCCTTCCTCTTTTCTGTTGGAATTCTAGCCCAAGCCCTTGAGCCAAAAATCCTGAAATGGGTCACATCTGGCTGGTGCCCACACCATGATTCGAAAGGAGTCATACCATCAAGCTATTTATGAGGCACCCTATTCTGGATATAGGCTGTACAGTTTATACCTTCATCCCAGTACTTTGGTGGAAAAGTATTAGCCTCCATCATGCAGGTTGCCATCTCTTTCAGTGATCTGTTCTTCCTCTCAGCAACACCATTCTGCTGTGGCGTGTAAGGGATAGAATGCTGCATCTGCACAATATTGAATAAACTCAGAATTGACATACTCACCACCATTGTCAGATCTGAGGACCTTGAGTTTCCTCCCAGACTGGTTTTCAACCAAATCCTTAAAGACTTTGAAGAGGCCAAAAACTTCAGACTTGTGTTTCAGGAAGTAAACCTAGCAATACCTGGAAAAGTCATCTATGAAATTCAATGCATATTTGGCCTGACTCATTGACATATGAGGAAATGGGCCAGAAACATCACTGTGGATCAACTCAAGAGGTGCAGAGGTTCTCTCATGATTAGCTCTCTCAAATTTATGCTCTGGGTGTTTTCCTAGGATGCAACCTTGATAGACACCTTTGGAAAATTTAATCTTTGGTAACCCTATGCCCATTTATTTTTCACTAAGATCAGAAATATACTTGTAATTTAGGTGGCCAAATATTTCATGCCAAATCTTGCTTGCCTCATTAGCATGCATCAGAAGAGCAGAGGGGTTTGAGTAGGGTAGAAAGTGTGAGAACATGTATACCTTCGAAGTATGATTTGCAACTCCTTTTGCAATGACTTTACCACTTGATATATCTGTGATCTCAACTTCATCAGGGGAGAATATGACCTTCATTGGAGACCCTGTGTGGGTCATACGATACACTGATAAGAGGTTAGAGGCAAGACCTGGAACATACAACACATTCCTGAACTTACCATGGTCAAGATCAATCCTCCCTTTGCCCAAACTTTCAGTGAGAGAGTCATCTCCTAGTACTATTGGTGGACCTTTCGACATGTCAAGTGAGGTGAATGCCTCCTTGGTTGAAACCATATTTCTTGAAGCTCCAGAATCAATGATGAAACTAGGTGAGCTTCACGTGCCAGCAACCAATGCATGAACTCTCTCTCTGTCTTTTGAACTTGATCCTCCTTCCCTCTTATTTGAGCTGTCTGGAAGGGAGATGCCATTATTCTCCAGGAGTTGGGTCAGTATGTCTATTTGCTTCTTCATGTAGGAGCTCTCAGAATGATTTCCCTTACTGCAATATGCGCACTTGCTCATTTCTCCTTTGTTCTTCTTCTTTTGGGGGTTCTTCTTGGAACCTTGAGGCTCCTTTGGAGACTTGTTCTTGTCTCTCTTTTTCTCAGGTGGATTTTTAGCTTTCTTCTTGATTTTTGAATCCACCCTTGAATCTCCAGCAACCAGATCTTGGTCTTTGGATGGTTTTATGGTGCCCATCATCACCAATTTATCTTGTTCTTGTGTGAGAGATTCCATGAAATCTGCAAGGCTAGGCATTTTCTAGGCTCGAGCTGTCAACTTTGTGGCATAGAAGGTCAAAAAAAACACAGAATAGTTAGGGCCAAGCTTTGAGAGTATTTCCAAGACCAGCTGATCATCCTTCTTTTCGATCCCACATTGTTTTAGTTGCAAAACAAGTGCTTTGAACTTGGAAAAATAGAGTTGCAGGGATTCAAAGCTATTGGGACACAGGGAGATCAATTCATTTTCAATTTGATGTCCCCTTATCTCATCTGTCTTTCCAAAAAGATCAAAAAGCTTATCCCATACTTCATTTAGTGATGT
Organism: Pseudotsuga menziesii; assembly: GCA_001517045.1. NCBI lineage: Eukaryota > Viridiplantae > Streptophyta > Pinopsida > Pinales > Pinaceae > Pseudotsuga > Pseudotsuga menziesii. Next base: position 406,486 of record LPNX010185787.1, on the reverse strand, counting down.
CAATCCATCAAAATGGAAAAGGAGGTCTCTGGATATGCCCAGACACAGGAGACCATAGGCCTCATCCCTCCTGTTGTGCCATTTTATCTTCTTTGTAGCTACATTGGGCTCTGCTTTTGTTGCCATAGTCACTCTGTAGAGGCATTTTTATCTCAATAGTATCTCCATCTCCGCTTTCCATTCAAAGAAATTAAATGGAGTCAAGATGATCCTCTGAGATTGATCGATAGCTCATAAATTGTCCCGTCAGTCAGCAGAATGCTCCCAGTCAATGATGTCGAACCTGCAAAAAAAATTGGAAGGAGAGAAATTGATCTAAAAAGGATCTGATACCATGTGGAAATTGAACCCAGGTGTTAGAACAATTACACTCACAACAATTGCCAATTACACATGCAAATTACTCACAAAAGAGACTGAATATGGAGCTGAACACTAAACTGTATTGAATAAGTGTACAATAGCCAAACCTATGAATTCATAGGCTTCCACAATAAATAATTACATGAGGGATTCGAATGCATGAAGATGCCATTCAAATCTAGTCAAAAGAAGGCTTACTAAATCTAAGCAAATCCCCCATAGGTGCATAAAGCAGTTTCCAAAACTGTCTAGGAGCTCACGAATTGGAAAAATAAATTAGGAAAGATAATAGTGGATGGAAGGACAACTCATACATGATTTTGATAGGAGAAAAGAGTGGAGGATGTGGAGGACAAAAAACAAGTTAACTTCACCTAGTCAAACTTTCCCAATTGCCTTAAAACATTGAAAAAGCAGGCAATAAAGCAGAAAAGGTAGACATGTGCTAGGGAGGCTATGAATAAAGAAGATTTGATTCCAGGAGGTTTCCTAAGTGCTCCATGACTCAAAATTAGCAAGTTTGAACACTATGGATGTGTGGAGGAAAACTTGCATAAGGTGGAATATGGAAACTAGGAAAATAAGACAAAAATTAGATTAATTAATGTCTAAGGTAGCTAACTATGGCTTGATTATTCTAAAAGCTGCAAAGGCAATGCTTCATGATCAAGATATTCCCATGCATCTATGGGTAGAATCTACTAAAATAGCTATGTATGTACATAACTATACTCCACATAGAGTACTCAGGAACAAGAAACCTGAAGAAGTATTTTTCGGAAAGAAACTAGAAGTCATCCATATCAAAGTATTTTCCTGTTGAGTGTACATACACATTCCAAAAGAAAAGAGGAAAAAGTTAGATCCTTCTGGAAATAAGGGTATATTTGTGGGATATAGTGAAAGCTTGAAGGCTTACAGAATATACTTTCCAGTATTCAAGAAGATTGACATCAGTAGGGACGTAACATTTGACAAAGACTCATCTTACAACAAATCCAGAAAGAAACTTGTTGAAGACCCTGAAGAACCAGAAGCACCCAGGATTCAAGATACAATGATGAATGATGCAACTTGAGAAGAATATCGAGAAATAGAAGAACCCCAGGAACCTGTAGATCCACCCCATGAGAAGAATACTCATAAGAGGAAGCCTGCATGGGTATGAGAGGTTATCCATGGTGCAGAAAGATATGGGGCTCTAGAAGAAATGCATAGAGAGAGGAAGAGAACTAGGTCCCACTCCAGTTAGGTAGCCCTATTATGTGACATCATTGATAAAGAACCTTCCAACAATTAAGAGTAGTAGAAAAGAAAGAATGGAAGGATGCTATGATCAAGGAGTATCAGTCGATCATGAAGAATGATGTCCGAGATGTTTTCCCAAGACCAGAGGTGAAGTATGTTGTGACTTCCAAGTGGATATACAAGATCAAGCATGCTGCAGATGAAAGCACAGATAAATATAAACCAACATTTGTGGCTCGTGGCCTCTCCCAAAAAGCAGGAATAGATAATGAAGAGACTTTTGCACCTATAGCTAGATATACTTCCATTAGAGTAGTACTTGCTTTGGCTACAGTAATGAAATGGAAGATACACCAGATGGATGTCAAGACTGCTTTCTTGAATAGTGTAGTATAAGAGGAAGTGTATGTGGAGAAGCCACTCAGTTTTGAGACACATGACAGGGAGAATCATGTGTGTAAATTGAAGAAATCCCTGTACACTTTGAAACAGGAACCTAGAACATGGTATGGCAGGATTGATAGCTTCCTGACTAGTTTGGGCTTTACCAAGAGTAAAGCATATTCCAACCTTTACCACAAGGTTGAAGAAGGGAACCCAATGATACTCCTACTATATGTAGATGACCTGTTTGTAATAGGTGAGGATGTGTTGATTGCTTACACAAAGAGGAAGCTTGATGCCGAGTTCGAGATGAAATACTTGGGTATGATGCAATACTTTCTAGGTATGGAGGTGTGGCAGAGTGCAAATAGAATCTCTCTGGGACAAGGGAAGTATGCAGTAGAGATCCTGAAGAGGGTCGGGATGATGGAATACAAGTCCATGACCACACCTATGGCATCAAACCTGAAGCTATTGAGTGTTTTTTCATCAGAGTCGATTAATGCTCTGATGTATCGTCAGATGATTGCTTCCTTGATGTACCTGATGAATACAAGACCAGATATTTGCTTTGTTGTGAACACATTGAGCCAGTTCTTGATGGATCCTAGACATGTTCATGTGATTTCTGCAAAGCATATTCTAAGGTACCTCAAGGGTATAGTTGATTATGGTCTCAAGTATGAGGTAAATTAGAATATTAACCTGGAAGGTTATGTGGATTCGGATTGGGAAGGAACTACCATTGATAGGAATATCACTTTGAGGTGCTACTTCAGTATGGGATTAGGTGTGATCTCTTGGTTTAGAAGGAAACAATCATATGTGGCACTGAGTACATCTAAAGCAGAGTATGTCATAGCTTGTTCGAATAGTTGTGAGGTAGTATGGCTGAGGAAGCTACTATCTGATTTGTTTGATATCTAGTTGGATGCTACTTGTATATATTGCGACAACAAGAGTTGTGTGAAGTTGTTGGATAACTTGGTGTTTCATGACAACTCAAAGCATATCGAGATCAAATATCACTATATCAGGGATATGGTGTAGAGAGGAGCAGTGAAGCTCTAGCATGTTGCGACGGATGAGAAGATAGCTAATGTGTTGAACAAGCCATTAGCTAAAGTGAATTTTGAGTACTTCAGCGAGAATCTTGTTGTTCATCAAATCGAGATTCCTTCCAAGGGGAAGTGATGAGTCCATGGGCCTTTCTGACATGGTGGTAGGATTGGTTCCTCTTGTTATACCAAAATCCTATCACCATCATGTGATAAGACCTTTGACATACCTATTCGACCTTAATCCCAACACTTGGAGTGGAAACTCATACCATTTGTCAATATTTCACAAAAATGCTCAGCACCACGCTTTCTCCTTTACCCAAGAGCGGTACCTTGCTTGCACCGCCTATCCCTTGTTATCCACAAGCGGTGCCACCACTTATGGCCCTTAGTCCATAAGCATTTCTTACCTAAACCACTCTGTCATTGAAGGAGAAAAGTGGTACCCTGGGTAAAATGGGAAAAAGAGAATATTCTTGAGGCTTCTAGATGATGAGCCTCTTGTCCTCCCTTATCCCTATCATTGTGGGTTAGCTGAGCTCAAGATCCCTCATCCTAGGATCTTAGAGGACACCTCATCCAGTAATCTCTCAACCATCCCTATCCATTGAGCCTTATAAATACAAGCTCATGTCCATGGTTGAGAGGGGGGACTCTTAAGGTATTGTTATGCTGTTGGATTGATTACTTGGCCCAAGCCATTGAATAGCATAGAAAGCAAAATTTGGAGCTTATGGGGATGAGAGTGTTTGGTTTCATGGAGATGCATGCCAACAATAAGGCTTAACTGGTTGTAAGCTTCTCCATTTTATCTTAATGCAAAGTTGATTTCTATCCCACATTAATGTTGTTGTATGATTTCACATGTATGTTGTTAGATTCCTTAGTCACTAACATGGATCAGTATATTATATTCTGGCATCTTTGATGTGTTTGTGTGTTTAATATGATTGCAGGTACATAGGGTTACTATCGAAGCATCACATTCTAGGTATCTACGGCGTCTAGGAAGGGTCTTCAACCTTTGTACTTCATTTGTTTTGGATCTAAACCATTCAGATCAGTTGAACACCTTACTTTCTGCAGAAGGTGAAATATTCCAGCTAACAAATCTGTCGAGTCCACTGGGGAATAGATATATGTATTAGTTGTTTTGATCTTCCTCATTTCTTCAACTCTTGTTCGAATCCAGTATCCTTCTCCAACTCTCTTCAGTCAAATATTCTATCTGACTTAGTCTATTTGGGTTTGAAACTTCCAGATCTATTCAGATCTGAATCATTTCGACCTTTTATGCTCTATTTTTATACTCAATCTATAATTTTTGACCTTGATCTAGTCTTTTTCTGACTTGATCTATCGTTCTCTTTGTGTTTTGGTTTTCTACAGGGAACCGTGCCCATATAGTTTACGAGGAGTGGTGCCACCACCTGAACAGAGGGGGAAACACACGGTGCCACTACCTATATCCCATTAGCGAGAAGCAGTGCTGGGATAGAACCACCCTATCAACACCAGAGAAGCATGGTGCCAGGTAGGCATCATTCCAAGACTTTCTTTTCCTCATTTTTTGTAAAACTTTGAGTTTTTTTGCTTTCATTCCTGCACTATTAGGCTTGTGTGACAGAATATGATGTTTGTGGCTTGAAATTTTATGGTTTAATATTGGTTTGATTGGGAAATTCAAAATCTAGACTAGACTTTTTGGTTGTTCATCTGCTTCTATGCTTGTTGGTTGTGTTTGTGAAAGGATTTCTTATTTTTTGAAAAGCTTAGGGTGTTAGTAAGGTCTCTTTTCATTTCTGTTATATAGACTAAAAGAATAACATTTGATTAGCATCTTAGTTTCATTTCTTGTTTGCATAGAGAAATTCTTTTTCCTTCCTTTAAAAAAGAAATTTTTGGACTGAGACTAGGTTATCATCATTGAGCGTTGGACATTAGATCTCTAATTGGATTTACAAGCTTTCAGGCTCTTCATGTTCTTTCGTCTCTTATGCATTTAGTACCGTCTCAATCAAAATAAAAAATATGGTATTTTTAAGTTAGATTTGCCTATGTTTTAAGAGAAAATTGAAAAAATAAAGTGCATTTGCATGTAGTTTGCTTCTTGTTTTTCTTTTAGGAAAAGAGATTCTCCCCCTTTTTATTGCTTTCAGAAAAGAGAAGTCAGTTTGGAAAGTGTTTCTTGTCTTCAATTTTGTGTTCAAGACGGTTGATTGGAAGTATTTTTGGTTTTGAAATGAAAGAAAATACTATCTTTCCCTCCCATAAGTAGGCATACTGAATGGTAAAGTGAAATATTTTTGCATAAGCATACTACATGGTTTTACTTTTCTGTCAAAACATCATGCATTCACCTAACCGTCCACTTTAAAATCAACGGTAGTTATAGGTTAAAATTTATGTAGAAATTGGAGGGATAGGTTAGAGAAGTGTTCGGGCGTCATTAAGTGTAGGAGCTGTCATTATTTGTCTGCATTACATTTTGAGACTCGCGTGGCTCTTCCACATACCATCTGTATATCGAACATCCTTTTAAATACCCTTGAGTTATATATAAAGGTACTTCACATACTCGATTGTATATCGGAAGGCCCCTTGTGTACGGTTATGCATTAGATAGCACTACTACCGATTCAAGCTCCCACGTACCTTGAGTATATCAGGAGACCCCACTGGAATACCCTATCCATCTGAGAAAAGCCCTTTGGCCGTCTTGCTTGGAGCCATACACTGAAAACAACATTTGGGGAGATTACAATGCATGTACCCTTGAGGTATATCGTGAGTGGCACCTTATTGACAATCCTGGTGAGAGACCTGACTTTTTGAACCCCTCCTATCATTTTAAGTGTGCTTGTTTTGACCTATAGCTTGTGTAGGGAAATGTTTTGTTGTGTTTTCTATATTTTTAGACCCTAGGTTAGATAGGAACTGTACAAAATGGTTGAGTTAAGACAATCTAGAAGAGTATGGGGCTTGCCACCTGATTTTATTCCTAGTTCAGGAGAAAATCCAATGGAAGATATTGACCAAGGAGCTGCTACCACCTCACAAGTGGGGGATAATGTGGTTGCAGAAAGTGGAGTACCATATTCTTCACACTCACCTTCCTTGGTCCAATATCCTTCTCAAGGAAATACCTCATTCCATTCTCCCATGGAAGGTCATGTTGATGATACTACCCATCCAAATTTTTGTCCCAATGCTCCATTTTGGGATACCCCTGTAGGATAGGCCATTTCCTCATTTGGCACCCATTTAAACTCTTTTGAAGATGAAGAAGAACATAGGAAATACCGTGTAGCCATTCTTTGTGCATAGGAGATTGAAAAATAGATAGATGACCTATTGGGCCTGACACCATCATGTTCCACATCTGTTCCTATGGGATATCGTTCACTGGCCAATTCTATGAGACCCATTGAACCGATTATAGATCATCCAATAACACCCCACAACCCAAGTCAAAATACCACCTCCACCACCTCCCATATTATGCATGTTCCTAATCCACTGAGGTCTTCTACACCTGGGGATCAACCTTCAATTCTTTTTTTGTCTGTACCTTCTAGTGCCAGGGGGAAACCCCCGGCATGGCCTATGTTATCTGACACCAGAATTTTACCTAGTCAAGGACATACCTCTAATATAGAACCATCTATAGTTTATGTCTCTCCCACCCATACTAATGTGGTTAATCCCCCACCTAGTTTAGGTCAACCCTCAGGGGCACAACCTATAAGCATTCAATATTTTGGAGGTTATGGTTATCACATACCTGTAGGTAATATTAATCATCCACCCAATCCTACAGGGATACCTTCTGGTGGAATTTCATACTCTAGTAACACTTTTACGGCATGGGGGCAACCCAACTGGTCTTACATGCCAGCTATGGGGGCGATACCTATACATACTGTGGGAGGTACTGGAGGACTGCCTTATGGAGGTCCTCCCCCTAGGGGGCCTAATGGTCCCAGAGGATCTATCAACTTTCCTCCTTATGGTCCTAGTGGTCCTGGTGGTCCTGGGGGGCCTGGTGGCTTTCCTCCTTATGGCTCTAGAGGGTTTGGTGGCCCTCCATCTAGTGGTTCTAAAGGCTCTAGAGGTTTACCTCCTGGTGGATCTAGAGGGTCTGGTTGTCTAACTCCTATTGGTCCTAGTGTTTCTAGTGGTATTGATCATCCTAGTGGTCCTGATGGCCCTAGTGGTCTTCCTCCTCGAGGCCTAGTGGTCCTAGAGGTCCTGATCCTGGAAATCAACCCCCCGCGAGTAGATTTTTCGGTAGTTCTTCATCACAGCAACCCATTTTTTAGTCCATTTATGGTACTACTAGTAATTATATGCCATATCATTATTACCAGTATGTGCAAAACAACCGGCAGTTACCTTTCCTAGCAACTTTGGACTTACCTAACTTGTCCAAGTTGATTAATGACCCCATTCGACACAATCCCTCATGGACTCCTATTCTGGTAAAGTTACCATCGGATATCCCAAAGTTAGATGTGAAGTAAGGAGACGATCCAAAGAACCATGTTATGACATTCTATTTGTGGTGTTATTCAAAATCCCTCATGGATGACTCCGTTCGGTTACAACTCTTTCAGTGAACTTTGACTAGTACAGCCACGAAGTGGTACATTGAACTACCACAACATTCGTTGGTGGATTTCGGCTCATTGGAAACCGTGTTTCTTACACACTTTCAGCTTCCTATTCATTATGAAATTAGCACTGATCTTTTAACTTCTTTGCGACAGAACACCTCCACCCATATATCCAATCATATTCATGAGTGGAGAAGGAGGAGAAGGCTTATTAAGGCCCCTATTCTAGATCAGTTGTTAGCTGATTGGTTTACCAAATCCTTGTTGCCTCCTATTGCCTGAGATGTGGCTATGGGTAGTGCCGTTACGGAAGAGAAGGATATTATTCGAGCCCAGTATCTAGACTTGGTCTATTCCCAGTATGGAACTCTTTATGACTTGATTCCTTAAGCTCCTCTCCCAAGCACTGATCCCACCAAACCACCAGCAGAAGTACCTATTGATGGGATTGTTGGTTCAATCCAGTCCCCGTCAGCAGCAAAACCTACCAAGCAACCCCAAACTTCCACCCCTACTCCTTCGAATCCTAAGGTTTCCTCTGAGGTCAACTCTATTCAAAGTACTCAAACCTTGGGCAATAATAAAAAGAAAGGTAAAAATAGAAATAAAAAACTTGGAAACCAACAGGAGATTCCAAGACCAACCAATAGTGATAACGATAAAGGGAAAAGAAAGGAAAAATATCCCTGTCTGCTATGTAGAGGTGACCATTTTTCAAAGGAGTGTCCTTGTCGAGACATAATCTCCCAGTTTCTGAAGTCTAATCTTGCACCCGCACTACTTACGGATCCTTTTCCCTCTCAACAACAACTAATAGACCACATGTCTAATCAGGGTAACTCTAGTTCATTAGAGGATATTTGTATGATGTCCTCAGATACCATCAATCTGCAAACTCGAAGTCATAATTATGACAAACCCATAGATAAGTAAGAAGATCATTCTTCTTCAGGGAAATCTCCCTCTACTAGTTCTCTGAAATCCTTGTCTATTGTCCCCTTATCTATCGAAAAGCCTAATCTTGACATGATTTTGCATCCACCTAAGAGTACTCTTCGGAAGGCAGTAATTAACCCTAATTCCTGAGCTGCTCAATTTTATAATGTGGTTGAAGATCTCGCTTAGGAACCTTGTGCAATTTCTACATTAGAAGCACTCCAAATTTGCCCTACACATCGCAAAAACTTGTTGATAACATTAGGAGCTTTAGACTTGGATAATACTAACTTGATTCATTTCAATGTTGAGAACTATAATCCTATATTACCACATAAAATTTCTTTTCAGATCATTACAAAAGTAGTTGGAAAGAAATTTTTTCGAATGGTACTAGATGAAGGAGCTTCAACCTTAGTTTTGTCTCTATCTTGTTGGAAGGATCTCGGCTCTCCCGAGCTTGTAACATCACCTACGACCCTTAAATCCTTTGATGGACGGGGTTTCCAACCCCATGGTCTTATATCATCCCTAGTGGTCGATTTGGGGGGAAAAACCATTTCCACTCAAGTAGAAGTGGTAGATGCCCATTTAGATTACAACCTGCTTCTAGGAAGAAATTGGTTCTATGCCATGACTGCTGTCACCTCAATAGTATTCCGAACAGTCCAATTTACGCATCTAGGGAGAATTGTTACTATTGACCAGCTTGATTTTTGTATGCCAGATGTTACTACCTCCATGGCTAATAACATCCCCATGTTAGGCTAGTCCCCTCCTCCTTACTAGTCGATTGGGGTAGGAATGTTGAAGGATTCATCCCTTATGGGAATTTTTCCATCCACTCCTCCTAACACAGATACTACGATAGTCCATATGATTGCCTCATTTTATTATGAGCCTAAGGGTAAAGAAGTTGTTGAATCCACATCGTTGAGTTCACACGAAGCACTATATGACACCATTCAAACCTTTTCCGATGATCACACGGATGACCGTCATCTAGTGGCTTCGGATCCTTACCATTTACTGTACTGGCTAGGACCTTCTCTTCCTGTTCTATATTATCTCTCTGAGACTTTGCCTTTTGATGAGTCCATTATGGAGATCATGAATATGGATGAGTCCATTTGGGAGGATCACCATCATAGATCCATGTTCCTCCCCAGAACCAGTTTGGTTAGCCATGATTTTGCATCCTTGTTTCCTACTGATATTGTCAATGTACCCCAAAGTCCTATATTGTTGGAAGATATAGATTCTAAAGGAAACCTTTGCAACATTACTCAGACGAATCTGATTGACATATCAGAAAAGCCTGATACCATCGAGCATGTTCATGTTGGGAAGAACTGCTCGGCAGATGAATCTAAAATCTATAAGGCACTTTTCAAAGAATTTCATGATATTTTTTCCTGGTCTTATAAAGAGATGCCGGGGATTGACCCATCCATTGTGGTCCATGAGATTAAAACCTATCCCACAGCTAAACCTATCAGGAAAAAACTAAGGCAAGTCCATCCTTGGAAGGACACAGCTATTAAAATTGAAATTGAGAAACTTATCAAAGATGGTTTTATTTATCCTATACCCCTGATAGAATGGGCATCGAATGTTGTCCCTGTCAATAAAAATCAGGGCACCATTAGAGTCTGTATCGAATTTAGAGATTTGAATAAAGCTTGTCCTAAGGACAACTTTCCTACTCTGCACATCGATCAGATTATCGACAATTGTGCTGGAAGTGCCATCTTTTCATTTATGGATGGATTCTCTAGCTATAATCAGATTGAGATATTACCCTCCGATCAGTATAAGACGACATTTATTTTCCCATGGGGAACCTTTACATATAAGAAGTTACCTTTTGGCTTGAAAAATGCTGGAGCCATGTTCTAGCGCACAATACCCTATGCATTTCATGATATTAAACATATTGTTGAACCATACCTTGATGACCTCCCTACTCATTCACAGTGATGGGAGGACCACCTTGGTCATCTTAGAGAGATATTCCTGAGATGTTGTCATTATAATATACGGCTCAATCTGCATAGATGTGTGTTTTTCGTTGAGATGGGACTTCTGCTAGGTTTTTTGGTATCCAAAGATGGCATCCAGATCGATCCTTTGAAAATTGCTGCCATTTTAGATCTACCAGCCCCAACTAATCTCCTAGAACTCCAAAGTTTGCAAGGGAAGGAAAAATTTCTCCACCGTTTCATGTGCAATTTCACAGAGAAAATGCACGGTTATATGCATCGCCTCAAGAAGAACACTCCATTCTTTTGGGATGACTAGGCCCAATGCACCTTTGATAATATTAAGCACACTCTAAGTAATTCATGCATGATACACCCCCTAAATTATTCAAAGGAATTTCTCTTGTATATTGCTGCCTCCGCTACCAGCATCGCTATGGTTTTAGTGTAGGAAAATCTCCATGGTCAGGAGCAAGTGATTTATTATGCCAGTAAGAATCTCATGGATTTTGAAACTCACTATTCACATGTGGAAAAATTAGCATTGGCCATGGTCATTGCTATACAAAAGTTTCGTCACTACATTCTTCTCTACACTACCACTGTATTGGCAGACCAAAACCCAATGTATTACATCTTGACTTGTCAGGTGCTTGGGGGCAAATACTCCCGCTAGATAGTCATACTTCAAAATTTTGATCTGGAACTTTCCAAAGCCACATCAAAGAAATCCTTGGTCTTTGCCAAGATTATGTGTGATCTTCCCTATGCTTCGATGGAATTTGAGCCTAGTGATTCATTACCAGATGAATTCCTGTTCCTAATAAGCACTACCGATCCTTGCTATGGATATTTTATTATTTATCTCTGAACACAATGTTTTCAACCACATTTATCCCATGATGATCACCACCATATCCGTCACCACGCGAAATACTATCTCATCCTGAATGAAACCATGTATAGACATGGGATTGACTCAATTCTTCGGCGAAGCCTCACCCATGAGGAGACTGAACATGTGTTGAATGATTGCCTTTCAGGATCATGTGGCAGTCATTTATCTGGGATCGCTACAGCCCAGAAAATCCTTCGTACTAGCTATTTCTGGCCTTTTGTCTTCAAAGACTGTCCTGAGGCTGTTAAGAAATTCCCACCTTGTCAACACTTTTATCCTAAAAAGCGCACCCATCCTACTCCGTTACACCTCATCATTGTCATTGGCCCATTCGCCAAATGGGGGATTGAATTCATGCATTCTAAGCCTACCTCAGCTGGGGGGCATGGTTACATCATTGTAGCCATTTATTATTTCAAAAAATGGGCTGAGGCCATGCCTACATATGTAGAAGATGGTAAGACTGCTGCTCTCTTCTTGTTCAATCATATCATAGCTATATTTGGATTTCCGCAGTCCATCGTTACTTATCATAGATCCCATTGCCGTAATCAAATGATGGAGGAACTAAGTGCCAAGCTAGTTTTTCACCATGAAAACTCTACGTCATATTATCCATAAGCTAATGGTCAGGTAGAGGCCATTAACAAAGTTTTGAAAACTATTCTTCGTTGGATGGTTGGAGATCATAAATCCAAATGGATCCACCTTATTTTCTCCGCTCTTTGGTCTTATCGAACTTATGTGAAAATAGCCACTAGTTTCATGCCATTCCAGCTTGTCTATGGACTTGAAGCTATCGTATCAATTCAATGTCAGATTCCATATTTACAACTTGCTGTCGAACTTCTACCAGACACTTTCACAGAGGAAGAAAGATTTTTGTACTTGAATAACCTTGACGAGACTTGGAGAGATGGTACCTTGGCTAATGAGGCACATAAGAAATGCGTCAAGGCCCAGTATGATAAATCTGTCCAACCTGGTGTCTTCAACAAGGGTGACCTAGTATTGACTTATGATCAGAGATATGGAAAACTAGGGAAGGGTAAGTTCGAGTCCATGTGGTACGGACCTTTCATTATTTCTAAGGTGTTAGAGAATGAAGCCTATGAGCTCATTGATTATGATGGAATCCCTTTAGGGAAACCTCGCAATGGGTTGTACCTAAAAAGGTACTATTCCTAGGTATTTCTTGATAGTATCTTGTATATATGTATATTGATTGACTTCTAGTGTTCTTTTAGTATTTTTAAGATGGTTTTGAGTTTAGTGTCTGCATCTATTTATACCATGTTTTGGTCATGCAGATGGATTTCTATGGCTTCGCTGATGGTGCTTGCTGCCACACCATGAATCTCACCTCGGCTGCTTGGGTCCTCTATTCCCCATTTTAAGATTTGGTTAGTTCAAGAGTAGTTTGTATAGGTCCCGCTACTAATAACATCGCTGACTATGAAGCAATCATCGGTCTTCTGATTGAAGCCGCCTCCCAGGATTTTCATGATCTAGTAGTCTTGATGGACTCACAACTCGTGGTTTTCCATTTAAACCATGTTTACACCATTAGAAACTCTGTGCTCCTCCGCCTCTTCCAGAGAGTACGTTTTCTAGAAATATCATTTCAAACCATCACTTATAGGCATATCCCTAGGGAACATAATGTAGTTACTAACTCATTAGCTAATTACATCCTAGATTAGCATATTGCCCATTCATGACATTGGAATCAAACATGGTAC
>LPNX010185787.1:276896-392401 GCA_001517045.1 Pseudotsuga menziesii | reverse complement strand
TATATATACGAAAAGTTCACAAAAAATAGGTCCCGAGAGCTCATCTAAAGCACGTAGGATTTCAGGAGAAATCATCATATAGAATCCCAAAACTGTCAGCTTTCAGTACATATCTCATACACTAGTGGTGCTTGTGATAGCACATTATTGCTCGAGCTACTCTACGTAGCAGTCTACTGAATTGACCTGGTACTCCTACTGTGGATCTCTGATATCTCATCGAGAGGTCATCAATGGCAGCATCTAGGATATCCAAGGTCAACCTCTCTAGGTTTTCCTCTAGCTCCCCGGTGATATCATTACCCTGTGGTACAAAACGATCTCCAACTCATCTATCCAATGGAGAAGCTTCCCCAGGTCATGCTGCTCCAAGATCTACATGAGAATATACAGGTCTCATCACTTAACATAAAAAATATAAAAAATTAAAAACATAAAAACATTTCATCCATTTTAGAGTTTCTTTCTTCTTACCGATGTCGCCCCACTGTCCGCCAGGCGGGAGTGGTAGGTCGGGATCTCTGGTGAAGTCCATACCTGTGTAAGCACAATCCTCAACCATGAGGATCTAATCTGAGAGCCATCTAAAGAATGGGTCACCAAACTTCACCCTTCCCCTACCTGCTCTTTTATGAGCCATGACGTGGACCCACCTCAGCATATGGGGGTCCCATGCTCTCAGACTCCTAAAGACCACCTGAGGTCTCAGCTATGGAACCCACTCGAAGAAGAAGCAGGATAAAATGGAGCCAAATCCAAACTGCTTTAGCTCTCCCTGCTGACACTTAGTCAACTGATCTTTGAATATTGGTAGCATGGCTTATGCCTAGTTGAATACCGTGGGTGGCATGGCCTCTATGGCATACAACATGTGTGCCCTAGAATCCTGGTGCACACTCTGACTCCTGGACACCCTCTGCATAGTAAATAGGATGGTACATAGGGGCCCATCCATCACTACTCCAATGGATATTTTCTTCCCCGATGTCCTTGTCCCTGGAACACAGTGATGATCTATAAGCTCTCAAGTTGTAATATCCCCTCCACGGGAACTTATCAGTGAGATGGGGCCACCCCATCTCGAGAGACCAGTCAAGAAGTAGATATCCTCTACTTCCACTGTAAGAATATGGGCCCCCACCTTGAAGTACTATTGCTTCGGATTCCACATTTGCAGTATGCATTCCAGTAACTGCTCATGTGACACCATGCTTGGGGTCCAGAAGAACTTCAGGATCCCACAGTCTTGTAATGTGGCAATACAACCTGCATTTCTCTCACCAAAAGCATCATCATTTTCATGTGTTCTTTCTTTCCATATCACCATGTTCTGAGCAACCAAGACCTGTCAAAAACAATCATAGCATGCATTAGAATCATCCTTAACCATTAAAAATCAAAAGAATGACTTTATATTTCTCATACTATTAGTTTGAAATCTCCACAGCCGGCACTGCCTATGCACCATTGGAGACAGGCTGTGGCACCACCTGTCGACTATGTTATATGCACAGTTATCGCGTGGTACCACATATCCCTCAAGGGGTAGGTGCAATGCCCGCTTTTAAGGTTTTAGGGCTTTCCATATGATCCCAAAACCCCACCAAAACTCAAAATAAACACTATGAAATGAAAGAATATGGTTTTAGCTGTTACCTGCAACTGAAGGTGCTCAAGACGGACAGTGGAAACTCCCAGTATCAGCTGCTGAAGATCTGGCTAAGAAAGTGCTCCAAATGCTCTCCACTATGGGTAAATAGTGAAATTATTTGATTTTTTACTATTTAGATAACTTATATAGGCATTTTTGGGTCTGACATACTATAATTTTGATATAAAATCATATTTTAGTCAAAGTTTATCTGTCGTAATCCATTAATGCTAGTTATAAATGCATTTAACTCTTGTTTCTGAGTCAATTGCAGGATAAGAGAACTATAGTAAAAATCTTTGGAAGTTTGTTTATGGCTTTTTTGCACTTTCATAAAACGAAAAAGGTCGATGAGAATTTATTACGACACTTTGGTCATGCTCTTTAAAACCTAGTATCAAAGGTCCGAGTCCATTTCAGTTTCTTTCCAAGCTCATAAAAAGTTGACATTGTGTAAAGAAGCATCACAGAGTCTTATTTTCACCTCCTTTTCAGGCTCCTTAAACACAAAAAGATCGTCAAGTCCGTTTTTTATTCTTTCCAGGCTCGTAAAAAGTGACATTGTGTAAAGAAACGTCACGGAGTTCTCTTTAAACTCTTTTTAGGCTCCCTAAATATGAGAAGATTATCGAGTGATCTTGTTTTCTTCATGCTCATTAAAGTATTTGAAGATTCGTCAGTCTGATGGTAGGTTATCTCTTTTTCGGTTCGAATAGGACTATTGACGAAAAAGGAACACTCCAGTCAATCATGACTGGAATAGTTCCCTAAGGTATGATTTTATACGTTTTCGGGCCTTAGGGACTAAATCATATGAAAAATGACCCCTATGGAGTCTTCTTCCGTAATTGTTCAGACTCTCTAAACATGAATGGTACCAAGTTTTCTTTCAGTGGACTCATTAAATTAAACATTGAGAGACCCGTTTTGGGAACAAACCCCTCCTCTCTTGGATTCATAAAATATATGAGTTTGGAATTGTCTTCCGACAAGCTATATCGAGTGTTTGTTACCCTCTTTGAACTCTTAAAATTGAAAAGAGGCACTCATTGACCATGATGGGGGAAATGGGAAGGGAATCATTTTGCAAATAATGGCAGTTGTTTGTCATTACCTTTGAACATGGCACTTGTCTGCACACCATGTCAGTCAATTGGGTATTTAGCAGATCTCCGTGATGATCCACTTTCATGAGTCATGTCACTCCTTTGAGTCTTTCAAAATAATGCATTTTCCACTGTTGCATTGTGTGTTTGTCCCATTCAGTCATGCTTCCAAGTCTTTTTGTCATGCCACCTGATGTTCAAAGGGGATTTCAAGAATTTTTACCTCTGCAGTCCACACAGTATTTGTGTTAGTATTTTTGAGTTAGTATTATGGTTACTACATTCACATCATTCCAAAACTATGTTCCAAGTTTTGTGTTGTCGATATGAGACTCATCATGGCCCTCCTTCGACGAGACTATTCCTATCGATATCAGCTCATCATCCAGGAAATAGTCTTAGAAACAATATTTGGTACCTTGAGATCTATATGCCTTAATGGTAGATTCTCTCACTCTTGACATAGGTTCACATTATTAGCCTTTGATTGATAGAATCGACTGAGTGTTCGACATTAGGACATCTATTTGCACTCAGTAGATTTTACTAGGGTACCTTGGGAATCATTGACATCAATGGTGATCTCCCTCGCACTTGTTAACGGTTCACATCATTGGCCAGTAATCAAGTGGTTTCTACCATGTTCGACTTCAAATCATTGTAATTACATGGATAGAATCATACTTTATGGAAGACGAGACGAAGACCCTAGGTATTTGTTTAAAGTGCTCATTAATTTTCCCCAGTTTGCAATGGATTTTTGTATATCTAGCATGGATCCACATTTGTATAGTTGTGGCTATGCTCAAATCTCGTCTGTATGAAATAGATCTACATTGTATGTCTGGTATATATGTCTAAGTTTGAGTCCTCTATCACATGGATCTACATTGTATTCTAGTATCCATTCTTGTTTGTTCCTCTCATGGATCTACCTTATATTGGTCTGCAACCATGGGTTGGTTACTTGTGTCTATGAGTCAACATACTGATGTGCTATAGATTCCTACTTGACAACATGCTCTGATTGAGCCGACATTTTCACCTCATAGCGACGACTTTTTCTCTCAAAGCTCTCATTTATTGTATCCCTCTAAGACTCATGCTTTGGGGGGAATCTTGTTATACCAACATCTCATCACCATCATGTGATAAGACCTTTGACATACCTATTTTCCCTTAATCCCAACACTTGGAGTGGAAACTCATACCATTTGTCAATCTTTCACAAAAATGCTTAGCACCGTGCTTTCTCCTTTTCCCAAGAGTGGTACCTTGCTCGCACTGCCTATCCCTTGTTATCCACAAGTGGTGCCACCGCTTATGGCCCTTAGTCCATAAGTGTTTCTTACCTGAACCGATCTGTCATTGAAGGAGGAAAGAGGTACCCTAGGTAAAATGGGAAAAATAGAAGATTCTTGAGGCTTCTAGATGATGAGCCTCCTGTTCTCCATTATCCATGTCATTGTGAGTTAGTTGAGCTCAAGATCCCCCATCCTAGGATATTAGAGTCCACCTCATCCACTAATCTCTCAACCATTCCTATCCATTGAGCCTTATAAATACAAGCTCATGTCCATGGTTGAGAGGGGGGACTCTTAAGGTATTGTTATGCTATTATATTGATTACTTGGCCCAAGCCATTGAAGAGCATAGAGAGCAAAAGTTGGAGACTATGGGTATGTGAGTGTTTGGTTTCATTGAGATGCATGTTAACACTAAGGCTTAACTGGATGTAAACTTCTCCATTTTATCTTAATGCAAATCTGATTTTCGTCCCACATTACTGTTGTTGTATGATTTCACATGTATGTTGTTAGATTCATTAGTCACTAACATGGATCAGCAAATTATATTCTGGCAGCTTTGATGTGTTTGCAGGTTTAATCTGATTGTAGGTACATAGGGTTACTATCGAAGCATCACATTCTAAGTATATACGGCGTCTAGGGAGGGTCTTCAACCTTTGTCCTTCATTTGTTCTGGATTTGAACCATTCAGACTAGTGGAACACCTTATTGTCCATAGAAGGTGAAATATTCTAGCTAACACCTCCCATAGTCAGATATAAGTGTTGTGCCTTTCTAACATGGTGGTAGGATGGGTTCCTCCCATGGTCAGATATAAGTGCTGTGCCATTCGAACATGGTGGTAGGATTGGTTTCTCCCATGGTCAGCTGTAAGTGCAGAGTACTGCATCCAACATGACAAAGGGTTGGATCTGTAGTGGAAATCCTTGCAAAGAAAAGGTACTGTATCCAACATGAAAAAGGTTTGGCTCTATAGTGGAAATCCTTGTAGAGGCAAGGTACTGCATCCAGCATGAAAAAGGGTTGGCTCTATACTGGAAATCTTGTTAGATTTTTAACATTAAGCTAGCAATATTAGGATATTTAACTGATAGAATAACAAGAACGACAATCAAACACAAGAAATAATGAACACAGTGTTTTTCCTTAAGGAAACCATAAATGGATAAAACCCCACAACTTCCTCATAGATACAATCAACACCAAAATTAAAACCCCAAAACAGTAAGATGAACTCCTGACAGCAGCAACCTCTTTCTTCCTAGCCCCAGTGTCTTCTTCTTCCTCAGCTATGTGCTACAACTGAGTGTGAGTGAGTGTGTAAAAAATAGAGAGGCTCACTCTCTATTTATACTAATTCCCAACTTTACTAAATCCAAATAGGGTCAACTTCACTAGGTGAGTCTAATAACCCTAGTGCCACGGAACTGCAGGGACTTTAACCCTTGAACAATACGAGGGTTACCCACAATGACTTGTTTACATTATAGATCCTCCCGATCAGAACATCGAGGCATGACATGACTCAATTACATTACAAATGTATCTTGGAATAAACATTAGGGTACAAGACATAAGATACATAGGTGAATACATTCCAAAGTTACAATTACATCAACACTCCCTCTTAACTAGGAAGGTATTCTTTCAACACAATTTTCAACAGTGGTCTTCTTCTCTGTATCGACTAGACCATCTGGTCATCTTCATATTCAAATTGTCTTCATCTTTAAGTTGTATTCATCTTCAAGTCTTCTTCATCTTCAAGTATTATTTGTCTTCAATTCATGATCGTCTTCAAGTCTTCTTCATCTTGAAGTCACCTTCATCTTCAAGTCTTCTTCATGATGGGATCTAGATCATCACGACCACTGAATCATCACTACTGGATCATCACTATATGATAATCAAATATGGATCATCACTTGATCTAGATCATCATCAAGTCTAGATCATCATCACATATGGATCATCACTTGATCTGGATCATCATCAAGTATGGATCATCATCATCATCAGTGCTATCTCTTGATTCTTCTCATCACAGGAAGTTCTATAGAGCCAGCCCTTTTTCATCATGGTTGTAGGCCTACGCTTCATGTAGGTCTTCATCAGGGATTATATCTGACCCTAAGTCAAAATGGCCTACCCAGCTCTTACATCTAACCTCATCTTGTCAAAAAGACATTCCCAACACTCACATCTGACCTCATCTTGTCAGAAATTCCCAGCACTCACATCTGACCATGTGTAAACACTTGCGCCAGAATGGATCAACACTTATATCCGACCATGTGTGAACACACCGCATCGAAAGGGATCTGCACTTACATCCAACCATGTTTGAAAACATCGCATCAGAAAGGATCAGCACTTATATTCAACCATGTTTGAAAACACAGCATCGAAAGGGATCTGCACTTACATTCGACCATGTTAAAAAACACCGCATCGAAAGGTATCTCAGTCTCAGACTGAGGATTCCTGGTAACTGACCAGGTGCCTCCATTCTCCCAGAGAATGGAATCAGCCCTTATATCTGATCAAGTGGGATCACATCCCTCAATCACATTAGAAAGGCCATGTGCTCACATCTGATCATGTAATACTACATCCTACAGTCATATCAGAACAACCCTCAGTCCGAGACTGAGTTTTCCTAGTAACTGACCAGGTGCCTCCATTCCAAGAATGGAATTTAGCCCTTACATCTGATCATGTAGGGACCAATCCTACCATCACATCAGAATGGCTTAGCACTCACATCTGACATGGAAGGAACCAAATCCTCTCACCATGACAGAATGTCTCAGCCCTTACATCTGACCATGGAAGGAACCTAATCCTACCACCATGTCAAAATGGCTCTCGGTCTCATCATTTCCCCTTGGAGGGAACCTCTATCTGGAGAAAACCAAGCTTCTCCCTGAAGTACTAAAACTTCACTCTAGCCAATGGCTTCATCAATATATCAGCTATCTGTTCCTCCGTCACAATGTACTGGAGCTTCACTGCTCCTCTCTGCACCATATCCCTGATATAGTGATACTTGATCTTGATATGCTTCGACTTGTCATGGAACACAGGGTTCTCTAACAACTTCATACATCTCTGGTTGTCGCAATATATACAAGTAGCATCCATCTAGAGATCAAATAAATCAGACAGTAGCTTCCTCAGCCATACTATCTCACAACTAGCTAAAGAAGCTGCAACATACTCTACTTCAGCTGTACTCAGTGCCACACAGGATTGCTTCCTGCTAAACCAAGAGATCACACCTGATCCCATACTGAAGCAGCATCGTGAAGTGCTCTTCCTATCAATGGCACTACCTTCCCAATCTGAATCAACATAACCCTTCAAGTTAATCTTTTTATTTTCCTCGTACTTGAGCCCATAGTCAACTATACCCTTCAGTTACCTCAGAATATGCTTTGCAGCAATCAAGTGAACATGTCTTGGATTTGTCAGGAACTGGATCAAGGTGTTCACAGTAAAGCAAATATCTGGTCTCATGTTCGTCAGGTACATCAAGGACCTAATCATCTGACAATACATCATAGCATCAACCGCTTTTGATGAAGCATCACTCAATAGCTTCAGGTTCGATTCCATAGGTGTGGTTATGGCCTTGCAGTCCATCATCCCGAATCTCTTCAAAATATCTACTGCATACTTCCCTTGTCCAAGGAATATTCCATCTGCATTCTACCACACCTTCATGCCTAATAAATAGTGTATCATACCCAAGTCCTTCATTTTGAACTCGACAGCAAGTTTCCTCTTCGTATCAGCAATCAACCCATCCATACCTATTACAAATAGATCATCCACATATAGTAGGAGTATCACTGGATTGCCATTTTGAACCTTGCTGTAAAGTTTGGAATCTGTTTTACTCTTGGTAAATCCCAAACTGGATAGGAAACCATCAATTCTACCGTACCATGTCTTGGGTTCCTGTTTCAAACCGTACAGGGATTTCTTCAATCTACATACATGAGACTCTCTATCATGTGTCTCAAAACCGAGTGGCTTCTACACACACACTTCCTCTTCCACTACACCATTCAAGAAAGCAATCTTGACATCCATCTGGTGTATCTTCCATTTCATCACTGGAGCCAGAGCAAGTACTGATTTGATGTAAGTGTATCTGGATACAGGTGAAAAATTTTATTCATAATCTATTCCTTCTTTCTGTGAGAAACCATGAGCCACGAATATTGCTTTATGTTTCTCAATGCTTCCATCTACAGCATGCTTTATCTTGTAGATCCATTTGGAAGTTACAATAGACTTCCCTTTTGATCTTGGTACAACATCCCAAACATCATTCTTCATGATCGATTGATACTCTTCGATCACAGCATCCTTCCACTCTTTCCATTTTGTCGTTTCTTCATAGTTGGAAGGTTCTTTATCAATAATGTCACATAGTAAGGCTACATAACTAGAACATGATCTTGTTCTCTTTCTTCCTCTGGGTGTTTCTTCTAAGTCTCCATATCTTTCTGCACCTTGGATAATTTCATGTACCCAAGCAGGTTTCCTCTTCTGAGGATTCTTTTCCAGAGGTGGATCTACAGGTTCTTGAGGTTCTTCTAGTTCTCAATCTTCTTCTTGAATTTATTCGTTCATGATTGTATCATGAATTCTAGGTTCTCTTGTTTCTTCAGGTTCTTCATCCAGTTTCTTCCTGGATTTGATGTAGGCTGAATCTTCATCAAATGTTACATCTCTGCTAATGCCAATCTTCTTGAATCCTAGGAAGTATATTATGTAAGCCTTCGAGCTTTTAGAGAATCCCACAAATATACCCTTCTTTCATGAAGGATCTAATTTTGTCCTCTTCTCTTTTGGAATATGAATGTACATTAGACAGCTGAATATTTCGAGATAGTTGACTTCTGGTTTCTTGCTGGAGAATACTTCTTCAGAAATCTTGTTTTCAAGTACTCTGTGTGGAGTATGGTTCTATACATACGCTGCTGTTCTGGTAGCTTCTGCCCAAAAATTCATAGGAAGATCTTGATCATGAAGCATTGCTCTTGCAGCTTCCATGATATTTCTATTCTTCCCTTCTGCAATCCCATTCTGTTGTGTATTATAAGGAGTGGACAAATCCCTATTAATCCCTGATTCTATACATATCTCTTTGAATTCATTCGAAGTGAATTCTTTGCCATTATCTGATCAAAAGGTCTTGATCTTGTTTTCAGTGTGGTTCTTGATAAAGGATTTTAATTCCTTGAACTTATTGAATACTTCATCTTTGTTCTTCATAAAGTATATCCATTCCTTTCTAGAAAAATCATCAATAAAATAAATATAGTATTCATACCCGCTTAGTGAATTGGATGACATTGGACCACGTACATTGTAGTGGATGATTTCCAATCATCCTTTTTCCTTGCTTTCACTACTTGGAAATGTCTTCTTTGTGTTCTTCCCTTTTGCACATCCTTTGCATACACCTTCATGTTTTGTTTGCATTTTTGGGAGACCTTCAACATCTTTTCTTGTAAGTGGTAGTGCTCTGTAATGCACATGTGTAATCCTTATATGCCAAAGCTCATTTGGTTCTACTAAGTCATGAACCAAAGCTTGTTCTGGATGTCCCTTCAATTTGTATCATCCTCCTTCTTGTTCCCCAATCACTACTACATCATTAATGGTCTTTCCTTTTGGCCACATGATGACTTGACCATCTATAAATGCAACCCTCATTCCTTTTGCATCTAATGCAGATATGGAGAGGAGATTCTTATTTAGCCCTTGTACAAACAATACTTCCTTCATTGTCATAGAATTTCCAGAGTCTACCTTGTATGAGGATTCCTCACTACGTTTTATTGGATACTAGTAGTCATCTCCAAGTTTCACCTTGTGAGGTGATTCATGTTCAGATAATTTCACAAAGGATTCCTTGAATCCTATCATGTGCTTGGAAGCACCACTATATATAAGCCAATCATTTCTTCCATGTGTGATAGTTCTCGTGAGAACGAAGATCAAAACATATTCTTCATCACTTGAAGAATTATCACTGACTTTTCTGTTTCTCTTTGTGGAAGGTTCATCATCCTCTACAGCATGAGCATGGTGTCTTCTCTTGTTTTCCTTCTTCTTATGAGAGCTACTTTTATTTTTAATACAGTATCTAGAAAAATTTCCTCTTTCATCACATGTATAGCAAATGTAGTTAGACAAATCTCTGGGCTTTCTAGAGTTATTCCTTTGATGAGAGTACTTACTTATGTGGTGGCTAGTGTTATAGCTAATTTTACCCCATATGGTGGATCACACTTTTATGGCCTTCCATGTCCCTCTATAGACTCCTTAGACCCCATGGACCATTTTTGTACATTTGATGTTTCCAAGATCATCCCTAAGGACATGCAATAATTCCCTTATGCGACTTTTAATCCCTTTCTTGCATATATATGCGGATTTGACCCTTAAACCCATGTACATCGGGATGTGTGCAAAAGGCCAAATGATTTTGGAGTTTTCCTTCATGTGGATCTGAGTCACTTGTCTCTTGGCCTTCCATATGCCTTGAGATCGCTCTAATTTGACCTTCCATTACCCCATTGAAGAGCTATATGAGGAACCCTTTGGATACATTGAAAGGAGAGGAATTGAAGAGTAAGAAAACTATAGTCCATTATTGCCGGAGCTTATACTTGAGTCTGCATCCCTTTGTCCCTTGGAGCACTTTGTGTTCTTCCCAAGCTTGCCTTTTGCTTGTGAGCTTGCTATCGAGAGATGGAGGATTGAAGTGGTGGAGGCCCAAGTGGGGGAATCAGTTTCTCCGATTCGCAAATGTGCCGACAAAGGTTGTCACTATTGTAATCTTTGTTTTATATCAATAGAAATATCTTTCCCTATCCAATAATGTCTATTTAAATGAGTATTTGATCCATGGATGCTTTTAAATGCTTATATGTTATTGATTATATATGCTAGAGTAGGTCTAACACAATTATATATAGCATGCTTGTCTTATTTTTTGAATGTTGAGGAATCAAATTGCTAATACAAGCGATATTGGAAAATCTCAACAAGGATCTACATCAACTGTCTGGACTAAGGTATGAATCGAGATCCTTTAGTGTTAGATATTTGGTTTCTCTTGCATATAGGAAAGGATTGATTTCTAGAGTCAATTTGTCTGTTGTGGTACCCCAAGCCATAGGAATTTCTCTTCGTAACAGAATTGGTGACTTTGCTGGGGAGTTCCTAGTCATTTTTCCTTTCGGGGTTTTTATCGGCATTCAATGTTCTTGAATTGCTCTGATTTATCTGTTTCTGAGTTGGGTATGGGGGTATGTTTTCCTGGTAGTGTCTGGTAGGAGTGAATTTTGTCTTAGATTATCTATTTTCCTTCACTTTTATCTCTTTTTATTCCTGTATGCAATTTTTTGTCTCACAGTCGAATGTACATGCAGTTTTGACTCAGATATCCGCGTATATATGTGGGTTTTCTGCACACAATCAATTATGCCTTGATTTTTTCCTTTTAGAGGAATATTGAGTATTTTTGAGTGACTTTTGATGATTGCTGAGTCTCCTTAGATGCTTCTAGACTCTTTATACACCTTTGTTTCTGACCAGAGATGCTTTTTAGGGTAATTTTTGTTTTTTTTAAATGTTCTTGTCATTGCATTTTTTATTTTTTGTTTTGGGATTAGTGCATTAGGTCTCTTTTACCTTAGTGCTTTGCGTGGGTGCTATTTGATAGTGCTTGCAGAGTCTGGGGCTGGTAGAGTTATTCCTTTGCTTTATTATCTCATTTTTATTCAAAAAATCCAAAAATATTTACTTCTCTGCATCATTATGCATCATTGCACTTTGCATTTTGCATGCTACTTCCACTAGGTTTGCTTAGAGAAGTATTAGTCAGGCTTTCATATAGGAATGGTGGCATTTTTCATTTGAAGAAAATTTTGCATTTCACGTAGTAGCATGCCCTATTTTTCATTCGACACAATGCATTTGCATTGATTGTTAGGTGTGCATTTTACTTCATGTTGTGTCATAACACCATTGGTTGCACAGTCATCTAGCTTTCTGAGTAATAATCCAAATAAAATCAACACTTAATTAAAATGGATTACACTATTTTATTTTATAGGTTTTAGGGTCTTGGAATAGTTCATTATGAGTAAATTCTCCAAGACCACTAAACAACAACATGTATGTGTTTGTCCAGGTGAGCGTGTGAAATTCCTTGGTATAATTAGTGTTTCTCAAGATCCTCCTATTACAAGGGAGTTAAGCACGAGGTAGTGTGAGCGGTTATTGATTTGGATGACCCATAGTCATAAATGAGTAGCACCAGAGATATTTCTAGTATTTTATTCGTATATGGGGGCTCTTTCGAGAGTTTAGGGCTTTGCTACCCTACCCATTATGGTCAATATTTCCTGCAACTGTCCGTCTGAGAATTGATTATATTGAGGTGACCTTGGTTTCCTTACCTAGGTTATCGAGGGAGTACTTCGTAGGGGTTATTCTGCAGGTGTCCTGGCCAGGTTGGAGTCAGACAACACAATTGTAACACCCCGTTTTTGACCCCATTGCATTAAATGTACATGATGTATATATTGTAATGAATCGTGGTGTGGAGCTAAAGGCAAAATCCCCACCATTGATTTAGTTGTGTTATGTTTCGGATTGAAATGATCACCGATGGTATATCAGGGCATGCGGAATACATATTGAATTTTTTCATCATGTAAATATGCATCTTTAATTAAATAACCCAACCAGCTATGTTCACATCAACTAAATTGAGAAGGGGCATGATTCTCATAAGGATAAAGGGGGGGGGGATGTCCAACCTTGAACCAATGGGGAGAAATCCATGTGTCACCACACTATTTGATTTTCCCCTCTTTCCTTGTCTTATCCAAATACCACCTTTAAACATTCTGCTAAGTAGTTGAGGTAGTTATTGTTTTGGGAGTGGGGGTGGCAGGATTGTCAGTCCTTTCCCACCTGCACACTCCACCAGCAATGAACCTCACGTTGGGAAAAAGCAAGCGAACTCTCCAGGATTTCCACTCTCTTTCCTCAATGGAGCTGAAACACTCACGCACTTCTGAATACTATGCATCTTCTCCATTGTCTGTTCATATTCACATATAGGGAAATCTATTCATCCTCACGCAAGAACCATTTTCTGTTCATTATTCTCACGCACTGGGCTCTGCGTTGTCGTTACTCACACAGCAAGCTGGGAGCTGTTCGGTCACCATCACCCACAATTTTTCCTTTGGAGAGCCATTTTTACGCTCAGGGACAGTGTGTAAGTTTTCCTTACTAATTTGTGGCTCATGCATATGTTTTTCCCTCTGTATTTTGGGGTTTGGTACAAGTTTCTCTCACGCACAGGCTGGGAGACTATATTTCTTCCCCAGTGTGGTCTGGGTAAGTTTTCCCAGTGACTTCATTGTCCAGGAAGGACTGTTGTTTCCCCATGTTGTGACTTGTGTTTACTGATATGGTTTGGGACTATGAAATTTGCTTGGGAGTCATTTTGGCCATGATAGGGCCAAGAACGACCCAGGAGTCATTTTCCCTGTTTAAGCTATGACAGCTGATTAATTGCATGCGTGCAATGGTTGGTCTTCGGACTGTGTTAGGAGCAGGGATGGGGGCTTGGTTTTCTTGATAAAACTGGTGTGTTTGGAAACCACACAAACAGAGCTAGAGGGCTGGCTTTCTTCTCCACAACCCCTGAATAGCACTAGAAGGGAAGGCAGGGCCTGAGGGACTATGTAGCAGAGAAGGGACCGATTCCTTGTGTTGGGTGTGTGTGGGTGTCTTAGAAGTCAGGCTAGTTCTGGTGTAGGTGTTCCTAGCTCTGTAATGGGCTCATGAGCTTAGAATTTAGCCTTTCCCAGCTCCTTGATGGCCTGATAAACCTGACCATGTTGGCTTGGATATCTTGTTGATGGCCTGATAAACCCAACTGTGTTGGCTTGGCTGTGTTTTGTGTATCCTTGGCTATGTGTAAGCCTGATTGTTCCCTTATTCCCTGGAGAATCATGCCCAGCTCGGGGGTGGCAGTGTTTTTGAGAGATTAAGGAGCAAGCTGGCCTATGGTTGGGTGGAATGTTGCAGCGACGTAGCTGGTTGTGGAACGAGTTCTTATAAGATAAGTAACCTTGTCTATTTTACTTCTGCAGTCCTATTTACTGTTAATGACTATGATGAACATGTTGAATGAATGCTTGTATGAATGAATGTTGCTTCCGCTGTGTATGATAAACAATTGCATATGTGTATGTTCTACTTCAATGCATTATGTTTTCAGCATTTTTATGAATTCACATGTTCATGGGGTTGGTAGCCTGGATGGTTAATGCCATTGTAGCGTTCTCTTCACCGGTCGAAGGGTCAGGGATGTTACAACAGTCGCTATATGCATTGAAGCTGAGGGCCACAATAATTGGTTACGAACCTCTACTTGTTGTCTATGCGAGTCTCAAGCCTCTCCTAGGTGAGACATACCTCCTGTTAACACCATTATTTAGCAGGGAAGCAAAGAGACCATGGTGGAAAGAAAATAATGGTCACTTGGAAAAACTTTGGTTAAAATTTATAGTATAAGAGTAATACAAAGGGCTTGTAAGTGGTGAAATGTCAGTGGATAAAACGATGCAGAGCAGAAAAGTGGAAGATCAATGACCCGTATAATGTTCGTTCTCTAAAAGGTGCAAGAAGGATAAGTACGTGCGGGTGTTCAATATAACATAGAGATCAACGGTCGTCAATCCAGCTTGATGAGATCTACAGTCTTAGTAGACTCTGCCTTTTGAACCTACACATTTTTTAAAACAAAGAAACCCGGTGGAAAGGAGTACATGTCACTTGATCTGACGGCAGGGAAATAAAGGCAGATTACATCAACGATCATGGATGAATCTGCAACGGGAACTTACACGTTTGATAAGACAAGGACGCTCGACAGAATTAGGTACGTGTCACTTGATCCAATGGCTAAAAAATAAAGGTGAAATAGATCGACGGTCAATGATGGATCCGGAGTGGGAAGTTGCGCAATAGTTGGAGGTAAAGAGCAGTAGCAGAATACAAACCATTGTACACGTGGTTGACTGTGGCGTGTTCCGGAGACAAAAGTGGTTTTGCTGTTACCTTGGGATTTACCTTTACAACCTTGGGTACATTCTGAGTGCTAACAAACTGGCGTTGTTTCCGGGGAACGAAAGTGCATATCTGCCCTGGGAGAACAACAATGTTTAAAGAAAATTTCTATGGGAAAACAAGAATTTTTTGATAGTTAAAAGGTTGTATTTTTGTCCTGGCGACTCCATTGTAAAAATTCTTCAGAACTTAAGGAGTCATTCTGGCTTCGAGAAGACACATGCGAGGTAACTCTGATACCGAAATCTTGAAAAGTTTTGAAGACCCAGAAAGGTTATTTAAAAGAAAAAATAAAGAAAATTTAGGTTTTCCTTTGTTTGGTGCATCATCATCTCAAGATTCTCATATTGATCCAGAATGGGAAGTTAACACTGGGAAAATTCTGTTGAGAACCAAATCTGAGTCTGACCTTAAGAATACTGAATTCAACCCTCGTAGGTTAGAATCTTATTTGTTGGATTCCCTCTGGAGAGATTTACAACAAGCCACTAAAGTTGAAACATTTACCTCTCAAAATACTCAAAGCTCTTCGATTCCTGTGAATCCACCTAGACCAATGGCCGCCAGATTTGCTCCCTTGCGTTTTCCTCCTTTATTACACGATCTTCCTCAGAACTTTTCCCAAAGAATTTCTTTGTTTAATGGAGAAGGTGACGTAACCGCAAAACAACATGTTGCCAAGTTTTAAGATTTCATTGACTTAGAAGAAGTTGATTATCCAGATGTTAAAATGCGGTTGTTTGCCCAAAGTTTGTTAGGTGAAACAAAGAAATGGTTTAAAGATTTGCCAAATGGGTCTATAGTGAATTTTCAGGATTTCCAAAATGCTTTCCTAGATAGGTGGGATGATAAACAAAACCCTTTGAAGCTCTTATCTCAGTATAACAGTCTCAAAAAAGGAGGTATCGAATCTATCCATGAATTTTCTAGTAGATTTATGAGGGTTTATAATTCCATTCCGGAGGATATAAAACCTTCTGCGGCTGCAACCAAATTGCACTATGCTGGAGCTTTTGATAATGATTTTGCATTTTCATTAAGGGAGAGAAAATTAGCAACTCTTGCGGCCATGTTTACAGATGCTCTAGAAGTAGAAGCAAATATGATGGCAAGTGGAAATATGAAACATAGAGATATTCATAGAAGGAAAAAGGAAGAAAATTTGTCTTTTGCTTCTTCTTCTACTAATGATGTCAAATTTGAAATGATGTTGAAAACCATGGAAAAGTTGATGGATAGATTAACTATGGATAATAGGGGATTCAATAGAGAACAAGTTGTGCCTCAAATCAAGAATCCTAATTTCAGAAGACCAAATCCTCCTGTTCCTCCCCAAAACCGACAAAGAGACGTAAGAAATCCAAGAAATCAGGAGGAACATCAAATTCGTCCACCATTCTCGGAAAATTATGTTGCTGATGAAGAAGATCCCGCTGAAAATGAGATTCATCTTTTTGGAGAACAGGACTCAGAGATATATCTTACTGACGAAGAGCATAACATGTTTGGATGGGAAGATGGAAGTGAAGAATTTGAAATGGGGACCGAGTAGTATCAAATGGGTTATTTACACGCTATGGATGATGTGCAAAGGAAAATCAAACTGAGGAATAGGGATGTCCTCATAAATAAAGGAAAGGAAAACCCAAATCATCCTTCCACTAGTGCTTTGAATGTAGAAAAGGGAAAAGAACTACAAAAAGAGTCTTTTGTAAATAAAGAGGTTGAAAATGCTGTACAAAGAGATAAAGCAATAAAGCAGGCGGCTCCGGTTGATGTGGAAAAAATTGGTTTTGGCTTCAATTTACAAAATGAACTTTCAAAGCTAAAAATCTCTGTTCCATTTAATGAGTTATTGAGAAACACTGAATACAGAAATACTATCAAAAAAATGGTCAAAAATCAAGGAGAATGGCAATCTGAAGTTTTAGAGTTGAACGATGATAACCCTGCTATTTCATTTGGGTCAAAGGTTGAAAATTTAGAAAGTGAAGAAGTCCCTCCTTTCTATTTGAGCTTAAATGTGCATGATAAGGTGGTCGACAATGCTATGCTAGACTCACGGGCATCACATAACTTAATGCCGAAA
Source organism: Pseudotsuga menziesii (assembly GCA_001517045.1). Taxonomy (NCBI): domain Eukaryota; kingdom Viridiplantae; phylum Streptophyta; class Pinopsida; order Pinales; family Pinaceae; genus Pseudotsuga; species Pseudotsuga menziesii. Next base: position 375,064 of record LPNX010185787.1, on the reverse strand, counting down.
GGGGTGGTAGAGAGTTTGGGATTAGAAGTAACAACACCTTATAAATATTTGTACTCGTTTGATTCTAAAAGGGTGAAATGCCTTGGTTTGATTAAAGATATGGTGGTAAACCTAAATAAATTGCCATCTAAAACTATAATCATGGATTTGGTCGTGGTAGATATTCCACCTAAGTTCGGGGTGCTGTTGTCAAGATCTTGGACTTCCAAGTTGAAAGGTAGTTTACAGATGGATATGTCTTACGCTACAATTCCCGTTCGAGATGGGAGCAGAAGATTATATAGTGAAAAAAGGACCCCTGATGTAGTGAGCAGTCAAGATAAACCTGAAATTCATCACATCTATGCTGTTGATACTGACTTGGGGTCTTCCATTTTATTTAATGATGTTATTCCACATGATGTAGAAGAGGCATTGCAGAATAATTCTGAGGAGAATAAGGAAAAGGAAGTACTGGAGCAGGATGCTTTGGAAGCGAAACAAAAAAGGGAAGGCCAGTGGATTATGTACTTTGACGGATCTGCTGCAAAAATAGGTGCTGGAGCCGGTGTGTATATAATTTCTCCTATTCGGGATTTCAAAGCTTTATCATATAAATTAAATTTTGAGTGCACAAATAATGTGGCAGAATATGAAGCTTTGTTACTGGGATTACATGCTTTGAAAAATTTGGGAGCTCAAAAAATAAGAGTCTTGGGGGACTTAGAGTTGGTGATAAATCAAGTAAATGAAAGCTATCAAACCAGGCATACTTGGATGAGGGCTTATAGAAATGAAGTATGGGATATGTTGGGAAACTTCTTTACAGAGCATGCAATTCAAGTAGTTCCTAGACATGAAAATTTGGTAGATGATTCTTTAGCTGTGGCCGCTGGAAAATTTGAAACCCCTGTTGCTGGTCAAAGGGAATACCAGGTGGAAATTGTGAATATACCGTCTATGCCTGATAACTCTAAATATTGGCAGGTGTTCGAAGATGATATGTAGATTAGAAGGTTCCTAGAGCTCTCAGGAGAATTTGTGAATACACCTATTGACACCGAAAATGACAATGGCGAGAGTATTCAAGATGAGGAAGAGCTTGAGGAAGAAGAGAATGGGGCTGAAAAGTTAAAGGGAACCTTAGGAGGTAAATATATTATCAAGTTAAAAAATAATTTCATACCAAGAAGGATAATTCCATTAGAAAAACTTTTTGATCAAAATGATGTTGCCAAAAATCCAAAAGTAAAGCCTGTTGAGGATGCTGTTGAAAATAGGAATATTGGCACTAAAGAGAATCCTAAGGTTATAAAATTATCCAAGAAATTGCCTGAAAAAGAAAAAGAAGAGTATGTGAAATTAATGAAAAAATATACGGATGTATTTGCGTGGAGTTATGAAGATCTGAAGGAGTATGATACATCTATCATACAGCATACTATTCCTATAAAGCCTGGAGAGAAACCTTTCAAGCAGAAGCTCAGAAGGATAAACCCTAAGTTGCTCCCTATTATTGAGAAGGAAATTAAAAAGTTATTTGATGCCAAGATCATTGTCACTCTAAGGTTTTCAAATTGGGTTGCAAACCTTGTTCCTGTTAGAAAGAATAATGGAGAAATAAGATTGTGTATAGATTTCTGAAACTTGAACAAAGTTTCTATGAAAGACAATTATCCTTTGCCAAATATGGACCATATATTGTAGAAAGTAGTTGGAGCTGAAAGAATTTCAATGTTGGATAGTTTTTCCGGCTATAATCAAATAAAAGTATTACCTGAAGATCAAGAAAAAACTGCTTTCACTACACCTTGGGGAACTTTTATGTATGAAAATATGCCTTTTGTCTTAATGAATGCAGGAGCTACTTTCCAACGGGCTATGGACATTGCTTTTGCAGGGGAAATCAGGAATTTTGTAGTGATCTACATTGATGATATCACGGTCTATTCAAAATCTGACAAAGAGCATCTACGTCACCTGGAGAAAGTTTTCATGAAATGTAGGAAGTTTGGCATATCATTGAATCCAAAGAAGTCCAATTTTGCATTGGAAGAAGGAAAGTTGTTGGGCCATATAATATCAAAGGATGGAATAAAAATTGATCTTGAAAGAGTGAGTGTAATTCTGAAAGTAGGTGAACCCAGGAGTAAAAAAGAGATACAATCATTCTTAGGGCAGGTAAATTTTTTGAGAAGGTTTGTGCCAAGTTTTGCTGAGATCTTAATGAATATCACAAATATGTTGAAGAAAGGTCACGAGATAAAATGGAATGCTGAAGCTAGAAAGTCTTTCTGGGAAATCAAAAAATCAATATCAGAGGCTCCTGTGTTGGTGAGCCCATATTTTACCAAAGACTTCTCAGTATTTTCATATGCTTCAGAATACACTATAGCAGCAGTTCTATTACAGAAAAAAGATGAGAATTTGGAACATCCCATAGCATGTTTTAGAAAAATGTTAAGGGATGGAGAATTGAAATATGACATTATGGAGAAACAAGCTTATGCCTTAGTCAAAGCATTGAAGGATTTCAGAGTGTATATTCTTCATTCACATATAATTGCACATGTTCCATCTACTGCAGTAAAGGGAATCTTGACACAACCGGATCCAGAAGGTAGAAGAGCAAAATGGATCGCTACATTATTGGAATATGATATAGAAATAAATCCCACCAAGTTGATTAAAGGACAAGGATTAGATAAAATGATGGCTAATTCAAATTGTGAAGCTTTGCAAATTAATTTCTTATCTCATCAAGCTAATCAGCTAGATACATAAGTGGAAGTAATGGCTGATTTTGTGGCTTCTCCATGGTATTCTGATATTGTATATGTCCTTCAAAATTTACAAGCACTGGAGGGGTTGAGTAAGTCAAGAGCTCGATCCATAAAATTAAAAGCTACCAAATTTTGTATTCTAAATCAATATCTTTATTGGAAAGACCCCAGAGGAGCGTTGCTGATTTGTCTTTTGGAAAATGAAGCTCAGCATACAGTCAAAGAATTTCATAAGGGAGATTGTGGGGGGCATCATTCTTGGAAGGTGATGGAAAACAAAATTCTAAGAGCAAGCTATTATTGGCCTACATTATTTTCAGATGTGTATAAAGAAACCTGTAAGTGTCATCAATGCCAAATTTTTGACGAAAAAAGAAAAGTACTTCCTCTCCCTTTGAATCCCATAACAGTAGAAGCTCCTTTCCAGTAGTGGGGTTTGGATTTTATTGGAGAAATAAACCCCAATTCATCAGGACAACACAAATGGCTTCTTACAGCTACAGATTATTTTACAAAATGGATTGAAGCTATTCCCACTAGGAGAGCCACTGAGACTGTAATCATGGATTTCCTTGAAGAAAATATATTGGCTCAATTCAGATGCCCCAGAAGAATAGTAACCGACAATGCGGCTACATTTAAATCCAAGAAAATGATTGATTTTTGTCACAAGTATCATATAAGCCTCAATCATTCAATGGCCTATTATCCGCAGGGAAATGTGTTAGCTGAATCTTCTAATAAAAGCTTAGTAAGGATTATCAGGAAGCTTTTAGAAGATAACAAAAGGTCCTGGCACACCAAGGTCAAGTATGCTCTCTGGGCTGACAGGATTAGTACCAAAAGAGTGATTGGCATGTCTCCGTTCCAACTGGTGTATGGGACTGAAGTTTTTCTTCCAGCATCGTTAGGTGTCCCAGTCATGAGATATTTCCAAGATCAACAAGAAGAACAAATCATATGCAAAGGAGGATAAATCAAATTATTGAACTGGATGAGCGAAGGAGTAAAGCTTATGACAAGGTGCAGTTACATCAAGAAAAAATGAAAAGTACTTTTGACAGAAGAATCAAAGAAGAACAGTTTCAGATCGATGATTTGGTCTTGAAATGGGATGCTTCTAAAGAAGACAAACATGGGAAATTTGATCATATGTGGGTAGGCCCTTATGTTGTTGCTGGTTACAGAGGGAAAAACGCATTTCTACTGGAATATCCAAATGGGGTCCCTCTGGATATTAACCCCGTCAATGGAAGGTATCTGAAACATTACCTGTCCTAAGGAGGAGGGTAAAAATTTGTATTATAGCCTGTAAATACTTGTTTCTTTTTACAAAGTTAACGTGAATGCTAAGCCAAATGTATTTGAAGCCCGCAGTGAAGGCCCTAAGGTACAGGAGGTGTGCTTTCCCTTTCTCAAAACAAAAAATAATATACCTACAAAAAACAAAAGATGAGTTTTCTGGAAGTTATTGTGAAAAATAAAAAAACAGGCACCTGCTATAAGATTTCATTGATACCTCGCAGGGAGGATATCATCCCTAGATGGAGCCAGCTATTAACACCATTATTTAGCAGGGAAGCAAAGAGACCATGGTGGAAAGAAAATAATGGTCACTTGGAAAAACCTTGGTTAAAATTTATAGTATAAGAGTAAGACAAAGGGCTTGTAAGTGGTGAAATGTCAGGGGATCAAACGATGCAGAGCAGAAAAGTGGAAGATCAACGGCCCGTATTATGTCCACTCTCTAAAAGGTGCAAGAAGGATAAGTACGTGTGGGTGTTCAATGTAACATAGAGATCAATGGTCGTCAATCTAGCTTGATGAGATCTACGGTCTTAGCAGACTCCGCCTTGTGAACCTGCACGTTTGTTAAAACAAAGAAACTCGGTGAAAAGGAGTACGTGTCACTTGATCTGATGGCGGGGAAATAAAGTCAGATTACATCAACAATCATGGATGAATCCGCAACGGGAACTTGCACGTTTGATAAGACGAGGATGCTCAGTGGAATTAGGTACATGTCACTTGATCCAATGGCTGAAAAATAAAGGTGAAATATATCGACGGTCAATGATGGATCCAGAGCAGGAAACTGCGTGATAGTTGAAGGTAAAGAGTGGTAGCAGAATAAAAACCATTGTACACGTGGTCGACTGTGGCGCGTTTCGAAGACAAAAGTGGTTTTGCTGTTACCTTGGGATTTACCTTTACAACCTTGGGTACATTCTGAGTGCTAACACCTGCTTCATTTGGGAGCTCACATATCCTACCCTTGTTTGCTTGTGATTGGATTTATATTATATGTGTGCATGCTCTGTTCCCACTAGATTGCTTAGGGTTTGCATAATTAGAATAGTCTTTTTCATTTTTTGAGTCATTGTGGATTCGGGTGCGGCACTTCAATGTTCTCATCGTTTAGTAGGAATTCTGCCTTCTACATCTCCCCCTCCTTTGGGAGAGAGAAACAAACGATCCAGGTGGACTACTTCTCACATTGATTCACACACGATGGGAGATCATGAAGATGAAATTCCTGAGTTGTCTTCTCCACCTCATGAGGTTGGGGAAGAAGATCCTACTCTTGTATATGATCCTTCATCTAATATACCTACACACTCTAGGTACGATCCTTCAATTGATATACCTACACACTCTAGGTATGATCCTTCAACTGATATACCTACACACTCTAGGTATGATCCCTCATTCACAGGTCACCGGTATTGGATGTCGAGCGACGAGACTCATCATGAACCTGTGAGCACTAGTTACGTTAGTTATGGCATGTATAGTATCCCTGCACATGATCCGACACACCATGCCGAGTCAAATTTTGAACCTAACACTATGCCTGGGGGAGCTCCTATTCCTTTCCATGTGGAGAGATTTGGGAGCACGAGTCACATTGCACCCTCCATCCCGACGGTGGAGGCTACATCACATGTTCATCCTAGACCTAGTGTTAGTAGTCCTATTAGGATACCAGAATGAAGATGAGTGACTATAGGGAATACCACTTACATCACTTCGCATGTCCCTTCATCCTCTATTCCTAGTTCTTTGAATGCTATTCCTCTCCCTCATTCACATGGTCCTTCAGGATGAAATGTTGCTACTAGTCATGTTCATACTGCTACTACTCATGTAATTGTGTCTCAGAGTCAAGTACCTCCTATTGTCTCGGGAGGTCATATTCCTACTTCTAGAACATCCTATGGTCTATCGCAGGGAGTTCCCCATATTCCTACTTATGGATTTTGTCATGGGACATCCCATGGGACATATTATGGAGCTTCTCATGGACAATATTATGGACCATAGTATGGACAGAGTTATTCAGCTTATGGGTACGGGTATCAACAACCTACTTATTCACCTTATGGGTGCGGGTATCAACAACCCGCTTACTCCTCAAATTATGGCTTTGTAGCTCCAAATAGTCAAGGTAACCCACATTATGGTGCTTCCATGCCACCCTACATGGGTCAAATAGGAAGAGGATACTATGGCCATGGCCATGGTGGGTATGGTAGTTAGTCTTATGTGAACCAAAATTATCAGGGAGCGTGGCATCGAACTACTCAACCTAGGCTCCATTTTCTCGCAACGTTAAATTTGCCTGACTTGTCGAGACTAATGAACGATCCGGTATCTTACGACCCAGCTTGGCCGGCTGTCGCTACCAAGCTTCCCTAAGACATTCCCAAATTTGAGGGCAAACCAGGAGAAGATCCCAGTGAACATTAGAAGAAATTTCAACTCAAAATGGGCCTCCTAAAATGAATTAATAAAATAATAGTTAAAATAATAAAATAATATTTATTAATTTTGGAGGAAGAAAAGAAAAAAACTACTTTTTTGTTTGTATTTTTGACATATCTCCCCGTGTTTTTACTCAAATTTTGATCGGGAGAGCTCGTTGGATGCGGAATTAAATTCTGCATCCAACGAGTACCCACTCGACATACTTTTGATGGACCCCGCTACCCCAAAAACAAGAAATACTTAAACAAATGGAATGATGATGTCATCATTCCATTTTTTCAGGTATTTCTTGTTTTTCGGGTAGCGGGGTCTGTCAAAAGTATGCAAAGTGGGTACTCGTTGGATGCAGAATTTAATTCCGCATCCAACGAGCTCTCCCGATCGAAATTTGAGTAAAAACACGGGGAGATATGTCAAAAATACAAACAAAAAAAGTAGTTTTTTTTATGATACCTATCCCCAAATTTATATTAAAAAAGTGTTTAAGACCTATACGGTATTTCAAATTTAAAGAAATTTCATTGGCTAAAACATGATGACATGGAATTTGAATAAAAGTTAAAAGGCCCATTTTGAGTTGAAATTTCCTCTAATGCATGTTACTACATTTCACCTTTGGTGCTCTTCTAATTCCTTACATGATGATTCAATCCATTTAAGGTTGTTTCAATGCACCCTCACTGGGCATGCAGCGAAATGGTACATAGAGTTACCTAGAGGGGCATTCATTTTATTTGATGACCTAGCTATGAATTTTCCTAATCACTTCCAACTACCAATGCGTTATGACATTGGTATAGAACTCTTATCGACATTTCAGCAAGACAAATCCATGCATATCTCAGACCATATCCAAGAGTGGCATAGATAGAAGAGATTGATTAAAGCTTTCATACTGCCAGAGTTTCTCCTCGAGTGGTTCCTTAAATCATTACTGCCTTATATAGCAAATGACATTTCTACATCTAGAGTTCAGAACAAGGAACAAGCCCTTTTTATGTCACATAAATTGAATTTGATTTATGCTCAATCTGTATTGTTATATGAGATCATTCCTAATACTCCGCGTTCTAGTTTCCACCCTAAGGTCAAACCTGGACCACATGCCGATGGCATTGTTGGTTGTATAAGTACCAAACCTATAGATTTAGTTGTGAAATAGGTGAGTCAATTTTCTATCAACCAATCTACCTCGAGACAAGCCACGACTTCGTCTCAACCAACCCAAATGGTGAATGTGCTTTCGATGCAATCGTTGGACCAGAAGGGTAACCAGCAACCCGGAAGGAATAAGAAAAATGGTAAGAACAATCGTAACGGTGGGAATAGGAATGAAAATGATAATTCTAATGACAAGAATGCCCGAAATGTTGGTGGGGACAAGTAGTATAAACATAAGGTTAATTTTGCTTGCAAGTTGTGTAAGGATGACCACCTCACTCACTTGTGCCCTCGTATGGAAGATGCCTCGAGATTCATAGCACAGGGCCCAACTGTGTTGACCAACCCTTTACCACATAATCAAAATATGAACTCAAGGACCCACTATTATTCTAGTGGAGATCAAGATCCATCGAAAGCTAGTAATGGTCATGGTTGCATCAATATGGTGCATGCTACTAAGGTTGTGACCCGTGCGAAGGACTATGGTTTGTCAAAACTAGACCTTGGAAAGGACCCTGCCCCACCCAGGAGTCCTTTGTGTATTGAAAACCCTGTGGATAAACTTGAAGTCACACCTCGCATTTCTAAGGGAGTTCTAAAGCATTCAGGACACAATCCTAATGCTTAAGCTGCCCAGAACTATTTAGTTATCGAGGATTTGGGCCACACTCCTTGTGCGATGTCTGCACTTGAAGTACTTCAGATTTGTCCTTCACAAAGGAAGGCTTTGATTTCTACTCTTGGTGTTAATGATGATAACTCTTCCTCTGTCATCAAATTTGAAATAGCGGGACTATAGCCTCACTTTCCTTACTATGTGTCTCTCTTGATTCATGTAGAATGTCTTAACAAGACCATCAAGCACACTGTGATTGACGAAGGCGCTGCTGCTTCCGTGATGTCTTTGTCATGTTGGAAGGGTTTGGGTTCCCCCGAGCTGTCTAAATCTGCTACCATGTTGACTGCTTTTGATGGTAGATCATTTTGGCTACATGGAATTCTTCCTTCTCTTAAGGTCCGTTTGGGAGGGAAGACTGTCATGATCGAGGTCGAGGTGGTTGATGCGCCTCTTGACTACAATCTATTACTGGGTAGGAATTGGATGTATAGTATGCAAGCCATAGCTTCTTCTCTATTTCGAGTTGTATGATTTCCATTGAATGGGAAGATTGTTACTATTGATCAGACATCATTCAAAAATCTGAGTGTTACTGCATCATCGAGAGATTATATCTTGATTATCGATCATTCTTATCCGGCAACTGGGAGTGTGGGTGTTGGCATGTATCCATCCCGGATGGGAATCTTTAGTTGTCCTGCACTCGTTCTTATGATCAGTTCTAGTTCTGGTGGGGATTTGTCTTCCTTGAGGTTGGTGTCTTTTCTCACTACCCATATGGAATATCCTTGGATCCTTCCTACACCGAGTCCTTCGAGTAATCCTATCAAAATAGACATGTTGTTGCCTGCAACAATGATAGCATATCAAGCGAATATTGAATGTGTTGCAAAGCCTAGTATTTCCTCTTCGTAGATGGAGGAGGACCCATATGTGCTACCTGCATGGGTAGTTAATTCTTCTCATGCACATGATTTTGTTGATAGTGTTTTTCGATCAGATGAAGCTATTATTGAGGTCATGTCTGGGGTTGAGCCACCTTGGGAAGAGTTACATCATAGATCTTATTTTGTTTTTGAGCTTTACCGTTTCGAGTGTGAATACTTTAGGGAGATGCTTAGTGAGAGAATTGGTAGTCCCATGGTTCCATTGAGCTCTCCTAGTCCGATGGTTGATGGAAACATGGCGAATATATCTCCTACCATCCCTATCAATGTCTCTTGCGATCCTAGCAAGATTGAGAATGTCTATATTGGGGCAGAATGTTCCTATGCTGAAATTCAATAGTATACCGAGCTGTTCAAATATTTTCGTGATGTCTTTGCTTGGTCATATGAGGAAATGCCAAGTATCGACCCTCACATTGTTGAACATGAGATTAAAACTTATCCCAAAGCTAATCCTGTTTGACAATGCTTACATGTAGTGAACCCTAGAAAAGTAGCCGCGCTTAAGGATGAGATAGAAAAACTATTAAATGCCAGTTTTATCTATCCCGTTCCCTTGATGAATTGGGTTTCAAACCCCGTTCCGGTTGATAAGAAGTAAGGAGTGAACCATATATACAATGATTTTAGTGACTTGAATCGTGCCTATCCTAAAGATCATTTTCCCACACCGTTTATTGATCAAATTTTGGATGAGTGTGTGGGAAGAAAGGTATTTTCCTTTATGGATGAATTTTCCGGATACAATCAGATACAGATCAAACCCGAGGACCAACATAAAACCACATTTATTTGTCCTTGGGGTACCTTTGCATATCGAAAGATGCGTTTTGTCCCTAAAAATGTCAGAGCCACATTTCAGCGGGCTATGACCTTGATTTTCCATGATCTTAAATCAATTATTGAAGTCCTTTTGGATTACCTTGCTACTCATTCCCGTCAGAGGATGCGTCATTCCTACCATTTGATATTAGTGTTTGAAATATTCCACCATTACTTGGTTAGGGTAAATCCTCATAAATGCATCTTTTGCATGAAGTCTAATCGCTTATTAGGGTTCATTGTCTCCAGGGAGGGTATAAGAGTTGATCCCTTAAAGGTTGAGGCAATACTTCAATTGTCTCCCTCAAGAAACATTAGACATATTCAATGTTTGCAAGGCATGGAAAATTTCTTGCGGATATTCATGGTTAATTTTGCCAATTTGACTAGAGGCTTTATGCCTCTTTTGAATAAGGACACTACCTTTTGCTAGGATGAGCAAGCCCAAGAGTCCTTTGATGCAGTTAAATGAGCCTTAGCATCATCCCTCGTGATTAGTCCACCCGACTATAGCCGTGACTTTTTGCTTTATGTGGCGGTGTCCATGGAGGCGATTGGTATGGTTTTGGTTCAATAGGATGAGGAGCTCCATGAGCATATCATATATTATTTGATCCAAAACCTTATAGGTGCCAAGATCCGTTATTCCCATGTGGAGAAACTTACCTTAGCTACCGTTCATGTGGTTCAAATATTGGGACACTATTTCTCCTTCACCAGACCTTGGTGGTAGCCCATGTCAATCCATTTTAGTCTGTCCTCACTAGAAGGATGATAGGGGGAAAGTATAATAAGTAGATTGTCATCTTGCAATAATTCTATCTCGAGTTTGTTTCGGCAAAATCAAAGAAGTCGTTTATTTTTGCTGAGCTTATATTTGATTTCCCAAGTGAAGAGGAGGAGGAATTTTGTGAAGATACATTTGTCGATGAGCACATTTTCTTAATCTCAACTTTGGATCCATGGTATGGGGATATCATCAACTATTTACAAACATTGAAAGTCCCTACTCACCTTTCACAGGATGAACGACGACGGTTACGTCACGTATCCAAGAACTACCTTATAGTGGATAGCACATTGTACCACCATGGGGTAGATTCCATTTTACGTCATTGTTTAACTCATGAGGAGGCTCAGTTTGTGCTGAATGATTGCCATGTAGGGGTGTGTGGTGTTCATTTATCTGGGCTTTCTACATCCCAAAAAATCTTGAGAGCGGGTTATTTCTGGCCATCGATCTTTAAAGATTGTGTAAATGCAGTCAATAAGTGCCACCCTTGCCATGTGTTTGCACACAATATGCGCTCACATTCTGCCCCATTACATTCAATTATCACCGTCGGTCCCTTCACTAAGTGGGGGATTGATTTCATGGATTGCAACCCAGCTTCAGCTCGGAGGCATCATCATATTATAGTGGCTGTTGACTATTTCATGAAATGGGATAAGGCTTCCCATGATTAAATCCAATGGTGAGACAGCCACGCATTTCATATTCAACCAGATCATTACTCAATTCGGTATTCCAAAGGATCTTGTCATTGACCATTGTGGGAACTTTCAGAATCGGATGATGGAAGATTTGGCCTTGAAGTTAGGGTATAAGCAAGAGCATTCCTCTTCTTATTACCCTCAAGTGAATGGACAAGTTGAAGCAGTGAAAAAATCACTTAAGTCCATTCTCCAACAAACCATTGCACAAAGCAAGACCAACTGACATATCATGTTATATCCTGCTTTGTGGCCTTATATAACCGCGGTTAAGATTGCCACTAGTTTTTCTCCATATCAGCTTGTACATGGAGTCGATTTTGTCTTGCCGGTTGAATGTGAAATCCCTTCATTGAAGCTAGCCATAGAGCTCTTATGAGACACTTCCCCATTGGAGGAATGTTTGGTCCACTTAGAGCAGCTTGATGAGTAGCGTCGAGATGCCTTAGTGGCTCTAGAAGTAAATAAGCGTCGCGTTAAGGTCCTGTATGATAAATTTGTCCATTCGAGGAATTTTAGATGAAGGAGATTTGGTCCTTTTGTGGGATCAAGCTAAAGAACCCTTGGGGGAAGGAAATTTTAACTCCATGTGGCATGGTCCTTACATTTTCAAATGTGTGTTAGAGAAGGGTGCTTATGAGCTAGTAGATTACGAAGGGATAGCCTTGGAGGAGCCTAGAAATGGGCTCTATCTTAAAAAGTACTATGCATGATTCTCAGCCAGGGATGATTATTGTATATTATTGTACAATATTTTGCATAGTTTCGTTTTTCTTATGATGATCGCGTTGTTGATTAGCTTTCATTTATTATGGAAGATGTCAATGGAGTCTTCCATCTATATAGGATTCAATGATGGTGCTAGCCATCACACTCAAAACTCAGCCTCTGCTGCTTGGGTGATTTATACTCCTACAGGTCAGATATTGTCTTCAGGAGGCGTATGTTTATGGCCCTCTTCAAACAATGTCGGTGAATATAGTGTTGTTATCGAGCTTCTACGAGATGCCATTTTGCATGGTGTTCTCTCTCTTGAGGTATGTCTTGATTCACATTTAATAGTGTCACAACTGAATGGTTTATATCATGTTAAGGATCCAACATTATTATGAAGATTCTTATGTGTGAGATTGTTAGAATGACAATTTGACAACATAACATACATACATGTTCCAAGAATTTATAATCAAGTTGCTGACTCATATGCTACCTATGTGTTAGATTGGAATTTGTGTCACAGACCATAAGCTCATCAAAAACATACATTTTTACACATGTAAATAAATAAAATCGATCATCATAAAAGTTTTTCATTAAACATTCAAAATGTGATAATACATAAGTGTCATAATACAAAAATGGGGATTTCGAGCCACCAAAATATAATACATGGTAGTACAAAAATATGTCACTCCCAGGTATCTAAGCCTGGGGAGGAGGAGGGGGGTTCTGATTTTGGAAAGTCACCATGGATCTAGCTAGTTGTCAAAACAACTGCACCCATGCTCATGGTACACCCACCACCTGACGCTGCATGGCCTCAAGAAAGTCCTCAACTTGCGCCATGGGTACCCTATGTGTCAGCCACACAAAGTTTGTGTGGATGATTTGGAGCGTCCGCTCCGCATCCACACCCATGATGTCATCTCCTCATCCCCTCCGTCTATGACGTCGAAAACTGTTAGGCTGTCGTGGTACTACATATGCATACATATGACAGGATGTCACTATGTGTCATCATGCAAAAACATGTCTTTTGGTTCTATATATCAAAAAACACAAAAAAAATTAATAATTCAAAAAACTTAAAAAAGAGGGTTGGGATTCATTACCAATGTCCTCATATGCTGATCCTGGTGGTAGGGGCATGTCAGTATCTCCCTAAAAATATATCCCCGCATAGGGGTAATCATTGATGGCAACTATCTGCTGCCACCACCATGGAAAGAAATCAGTTGGGTAGGGGTTGGACATCGTACCTCCACCCAGTTTGAGCATCGCATCTACCCAATGCCATTGGGATAGATCTCAAACCCTATAAAGAGGAACGTCAACTCTAGGGATAAGTCCCAGAACACGCTCGAAGAAGAACATGCTTAGTATACTGTTGAAACTCAACTTTCATACCCTGCCCATCTTGCAGTCGCTGAGCTGTTGCTTCATGTTACTTAACAGCGCAATACTCTAATTGTAAACTGTGGGTCTCATGCACTCCACTGCATAGAACATCAAGGGATACGAGGCCTAGTGGAGTGAGGCTATCCATGCTATCCCGTCGAGTGTCAGTAGTATAGCCTTCATGCCCAGTACCTATATGGGGTTTGTTGGGATCTGACTCCCAACCTTCTCTGTGTTTGGATAAAATTATACAACAATATACTCATCAATGGTGAGGCCACCTCAGGGCCCATGAGAACGTAGGTTAACCACTTCCCCTCGTTCGGACAATCCTGTAATGAAGTATATGTCCTCCATCTCTATAGTGAGGGACATCCCATTGATCTAAAAATACTTTGAGTTAGGATCCCAGCAGTCTACTAGCATCTGCAGCAGTCTTGGTTTGGCCCTTAAGCCCCCAAGACACCAAATCTTGTAGATCCCACATGCACGAAGAGCTTGTTGAGCCATTAGATCACCCCGTACACCCTCTTCTACATCCCCATGTTCTCTCTCCCTCCATTCTAGAACCATCATGTACATTTACATTGAATTCTGGTCATTATTTGTCTTAAAAAACATTGAACGCGGTCACATATGCGATTGTTCGTAAAACAACCACGTATGTATGCGACTTTGGGACATTTTTCCATGTATAGCCAGTTCTATATGTGGGAAAACCCCCAATTTTTGCGTGGGCTGAAGCACATATCTTAGAATGGCCTATAAAATGATTTTGACCATGGAATTTGAAAAAAAAGTACATGCAAATGGAAGAGCAGGGCATGGAAAGTTACCTGGAAAAAACAGTGTCGAATTCCACCAGACGAAACTCCCGAGATTTGCGTTTGAAGTTCTGAGCTCAATTGGGTAAAAATTTGGAATGATATATAATGTTTTGAATTTTTTACTATTTATAAAAAAAATTCAAATTTTTGAAAATTTTTACCCCCTTTCTATAGTTTTGAACCATTTCTGACCCTTTTGGACCATTTTTGAGTAATATGATGATGTAGGAGACCGTTTTGAGCATTGTTTTGACCCGTTCATGACGATCTCAGGTATGATGTTTAAACTAGCATATAGGTTAGATTTCACCTCCATTTGCATTTTGCATGACCTTGTGATTGTTTCATTATAACCTTAGGTACAAACCCATTCTATCCTATCACAGAACCTTCTTTCTATTTTAGAACTGGCATGATGTGAATCGAGAGTTTGACTTTACATGGGTGCCCTAGTTAGCTCTTTGTTTTCATTTGGCACCCATGCTGACACTTTGTCCTTTAGGGTGTGGGAGTCCGTTGTATAGTATCACCATGACATTTTGAAAGAGCCTCATACTCCTCTTGATCTTTTGCTGGTCTATTTCCCCTAGGACTCCCTTATGTCAAGTTGTAATTGCATTTTCATGAGCTTTGCCTACCTCATTGAGCCTTATGCTGGCTTCCCTGACTTTGAGTATCAACCATATAGACCAAGCTTGTCTCATGTCTAGCCACACAGAGCCACTTTGTATATCCTTTGCAGCTTGATTCCCTATTCTTACTGGGAGGGGACTTTCCCCCGAGTGTCGCTATCCTACACATGTGTCCTTTCAATGAGAATAGGTATGTTTTGTTGCTTGGAACTAGTTTGTTTTCCCATTGAAAATCATCTCCTCCTAGTCTGTACCTATAAAGCACTTTTATTCTTTTTTCGAGCTCTTCAAAATATTTGAAAAAGTCCAAAAAAATCAAAAAACCAAAAAGCCGGATAAGAAAAGATGTTATCTTTGGCAGCAGTCGAGTCGTGTTTCCTTCGAACAGAGCACTGTATATCACATCAGTTGGTTGGGTAATAGTTTGACTTTAGGAGCTGTACTTGTTTCTCTGATTTATCTCCACCGACTAGTTAAGCTTCCAGTCCCTGTGGAGCCTCTGTCAATGCCTCCTGTGTCGTAGAGATATCCTAGTTTTGTATATCTAGTCTATGCTACCTACATTCAGTCACCATTCACCATTATGCTCTTATTCGAAGGAATTTGAAACCTGAGTCAACCATTCCTCAGTTATCTTGACTTCGCATGTCAGCCATTCCCGGTACAGTTACTGGTTCATGCACATTATGATCAAGTCCTTCCACATTATAAAACTTTGTTGAGTACCTCATGTTGGATGATGGGGGATGTCTTAATGCCCTCTTTCCAGTAGATTTCATCCCACCAACTTCATATCATTTATTCTGGGATAGGAATCTAGAGTCATTTTTTAGTGCCTTGAGACTTGCAGTCATTAGTGGCAAGTTCTCTTGCCATCGATAGTTTTTTGGGAATACATCAATGTCCCCTAATCGATGGATTCTCTCAAGTGTTTGACCTCAACACATTTATTCACACTTGTTAGTTTGCATTCTAGTACCTTGATTCCCATTATCATTATCGGTGGGTGACCTCGCATCTGTTAACGGTATACATCAATGACCGGTAATCAGACGATGGACTACTATGTTCGACCTCGACACCTCTATTCACATAGTAGGACATGTACTTGTAGTGATTTGTGTAGAAGACCTTCTAGACTGGTGGCATCTTATATATGCTACCTCCTTGATCATGCCAGTGTTCATGAGATTTCAGCTCTCATGACTTGATTCCAGTATATGTCAGATATTTCTAGCCATTATGGAGATCTTGATCCATTATATATATTCATCCTTCATGGAGATCATGATCCTGTGTATATCTTCATCATGGATATTCTGATCTATCTATATTGTACATGGCGATGACCACACATGTCATATTTTGTATCATGCCTATTCATGGCCATTGTACTCTTATGTATCCGGGACTGCTACATCTACTTGTAGTTACATGCAGAGTTTTATCATTGTATTGTATTGATTGGATGGCTGATTCTTCCAATGGGTTCTTCATCACTCCACTTCTGGGATGGACTTATAATGTATTTCAGCCATCATATGACCCCTCTGACCTCACACATTAGGGGGCATTTGTTATAGCTGATTTTACCACACATGGTGGATCACACTTTTATGGCCTTCCCTGTCCCTCTGCAGACTCCTTAGACCCCATGGACCATTTTGGTACCTTTTATGTTTCCAATATCATCCCTAAAAACATGCAATAATTTCCATACACGACTTTTAATCCCTTTCTCGCGTATATACGCAGATTTGACCCTTAAACCCGTGTCCATTGGGATGTGTGCAAAAGGCCAAACGATTTTGGAGTTTTCCTTGATGTGGATCCGAGTTACTTATTTGTTGGCCTTCCATATGCATTTAGATTTCTGGGATTCAACCTTCCATTACCCCATTGAAGAGCTATATAAGGATCCCTTTGGATACATTGAAAGGAGAGGAATTGAAGAGCAAGAAAACTATAGTCCATTATTTCCGAAGCTTATACTTGATTCTACATCCCTTTGTCCCTTGGAGCACTTTGTGTTCTTCCCAAGCTTGCCTTTTTCTTTTGAGCTTGCTATCGAGAGATGGAGGATTGAAGTGGTGGATGCCCAAGTGGGGGACTCGGTTTCTCCGATTCGCAGACATGCCGATAGAGGTTGTCACTATTGTAATCTCTATTTTATATCAATAAAAATATATTTTCCTGTCCAATAATGTGTATTTAAATGAGTATTTGATCCATGGATTCTTTTAAATGCTTATATTTTATTGATTATATATGCTAGAGTAGGTATAACACAATTGTATATAGCATGATTGTCTTGTTTGCTTAATGTTGAGGAAGCAAATTGCTAATACAAGCGAGATTGGAAAAGCTCAACGGGGATATACATCAATCGTCCAGAATAAGATACGAGTCGAGATCCTTTAGTGTTAGATATTTGGTTTCTCTTGCATATAGGAAAAGATTGATTTCTAGAGTCGAGTTGTCTGTTGTGGTACCCCAAGCCATAGGAATTTCTCTCCATAACAGCTAGATCTAGATTTCTTGGATTATACCGTGAGAGCTTGATATTCACTTCCCATATTTTCTTCTCAATCTGCTATCCGAGATTCTTCTTGAGAGAATTATTCCCATAGTCTACTTAACTTTACTAACTTCTTTCTAGCATAGATCCCTTGAATAAAGGAGTCCCATGATCTAGGGAGACCATTCAAGGTGGTCATTACAATCTCTGCATTTTCTACTTCATCTACTACTTCCAGTTGTTCCTTGATCTGAGAGACCCTTGTAAAGTAATATTGGATGGTTTTTGCATTCTGGATCTTTACATTCTTCAGCTAGTTTCTCAGTGTCATCTTCCTATTTATGTTCTTCCCAGTTCAAGATGTCAGATCTGCATTTGGAGCTGAAATCTTGCAATGCTGGTTAAGGAGCAGATTAGGGTTTTGCTTTTCCGAAGTTTTGTCCAACCAAATTCTTTGATCTTGATCCCTAACTTCGATTTTGGGGAGGAGATCAATCCAATCTTGGGCTCACTAAAAAATTCCACTTCTATGGAAAGTCCTAATTTTCGGCAGTAGTGTCAGGTCGAAAACTGAAAACCCTCATAATTGGATTCTGCTTTGACAGAAAGATGTGCCCTAAGGAGGAGAGTTAATCCAACCTTATTTTGCTTAAAATATGTGGAGGAAGATCCACAAAGTAGGAATCCCTAGTTCCCGCAGCTACACAGTGTCTTCTTCTCAGGTTAGCTCTGATACCATGTTAGATTTTTAACATTAAGCTAGCAATATTAGGATCTTTATATGACAGAATAACAAGCACAACAATCAAACAGAAGAAACAATGAACACAATGTTTTTCCTTTGGGAAACCATAAATGGAGAATACCCTGCAAATTCCTTAGAGATAGAATCAACACCAAAAGTAAAACCCCAAAACAGTAAGATGATCTCCCAACAGCAGCAACCTCTTTCTTCCTAGCCCCAGTGTCTTCTTCTTCCTTGGATATGCACTACAACTAAGTGTGAGTGAGTGTGTGATAAATAGAGAGGCTCACTCTCTATTTATACTAATTCCCGACTTGACTAAAACCAACTAGGGCCGACTTCACTAGGTGAGTCTAATAACCCTAGTGCCCCAGAACTGTGGGGAATTTAACCCTTAAACAATAAAAGGGTTACCCACAATGAATTGACATGACTTGTTTACATTATAGATCCTCCCGATAGGAATATTGAGGCATGAAATGACTCAATTACATTACAGACACATCCCAAAATAAATATCAGGGTATAAGACATAAGATACATAGGTGAATACATTACAAAGTTACGATTACATCAACAAATCCTTGCAGAGGAAAGGTACTACATCCAGCATGAAAAAGGGATGGCTCTGTAGTGGAAATCCTTGCAGAGGCAAGGTGTTGCATCCAATATGAAAAAAGACTAGCTCTATAGGGGAAATCCTTCCAAGAGGAAAGGTCCTACATCCAATATGAAGAAGGACTGGCTCTGTAGGGGAAACCCTTGCAAGAGGCAAGGTGCTGTATCCAGTATGAAAAAGGACTAGATCTGTAGGGTAAATACTTGCAAGAGGCAAGGTGCTACATCCAGTATGAAAAAGGACTATCTCTATAGGGGAAGTCCTTACAAGGCAAGGAAGTACATCTAGCATGAAAAAGGGATGGATCTTTTGATTAAGACCTTCATGGAGGCTAGGCCTACAACCAACATGAAAGAGGGTTGGCTCTGTAGAACGTCCTGTGATGAGTAGAATTGAGAGATAATAGCTTGGATCAAGATAGTAGAAGCAGTGATGATGATGATCCAATGATGATCCAGCTTTGATCTAGTGATGATCCATACATAATCCATACTTGATGTTGATGCAGTGATGATGATGATCTAGTAATGATCCGGCTTTGATCTAGTGATGATCTAGAGATGATCCAAACTTGATGTTGATCTAATGATGATGATCCAATGATGATCCAGACTTGATGTTGATCCAGTGATGATCCAGTGACGAAGAATTGTGCCGATGAATTGTGTCAAGATAACACCTTCCTAGTTAATAGGGAGTGTTGATGTATTTGTAAATTCAGAATGTATTTTATATATTGTATTTTATTGGTCCCTGATGTTCCTATCGAGATAATCATTAACGTAATCAATTCATGTAAATTCATAGAGGTTAACCCTCCTTTATTGATCAAGGGTTAAAGTCCCCACAGTTTCGGGGCACTAGGGTTATTAGACTCTCCTAGAGAAGTCGGCCCTGGTAAGTTATTGTCAAGTCGGAAACTAGTATAAATAGAGAGTGATCCTATCTATTTATCACACAGTCACTCACACTTAGTTGTAGCACATGAGTGAGAGAGAAGGAGTTGGGATAAGAGAGAGAACAACTATTGGATATCATCTTACTGTCTTTGGGTCTTACTGCTACCATTGGTGCTTATTATATCTCTGAGGAAGTTGCGAGGTTTTTTCCTTTATGGTTTCCTAGAGGAAAATATTTGTGTCTGTTGTCTCTTGTGATTGATTGTTGTGCATGTTATTCTCTTAGATAATATCCTAAGATAATATTGTCTAATTGATAAAAATATAATAGGTGGGTGTATGTAATGCCCCAGTTTAACCTTATTATC
Source organism: Pseudotsuga menziesii (assembly GCA_001517045.1). Lineage (NCBI taxonomy): Eukaryota > Viridiplantae > Streptophyta > Pinopsida > Pinales > Pinaceae > Pseudotsuga > Pseudotsuga menziesii. The sequence goes on along the minus strand of LPNX010185787.1, from coordinate 354,762 downwards.
TAGACTATCATTACTTGTTGTATATGCTTATTATTGTGGGACTTCATTATTCAATGACTCTGTGGAAATATGGATCTATTATTTTTGTGGAAATTATATATATGTGTGTGATGTTAATATTATGAATTGTGATCATGTTTTGATTACGTCTCTAGCATGCAAATTTAATAGATAATGGTACATGGATACCAATTTAAAGTTATGTTTCAAGTAAATGACTATGATACTAGTGCATGGTAGATGTTAGAATATTAATCCAACCCTTTAGTACCTTATTCTAAGTTCCTCTTCAATTTTATTTCATTTGTTCATTAATATACCATGGTTTGGACTTAGGTAGCTTAATTGGGTATAAAAACTAATTAAATTGGGGCTTTCACACCCACATGAGTTCTACAGATCAGTCAAACCTCCCCATGTGGACCCTCATCATTTTTGGTGCACTCCCATTCACTGAATTTGGACATTATGGTTGACTAGGAACAATAGAGGTGGATTTTATCCAATTTTGGACTGTTTTGGAGCTTTTAATGCCACCTAGAGCCTCTCACTCACCTTATTTTGCACACCCACACATGCCAAGGAGTCATGATTTCTCCAGTACACCTAAACCACGTCCACAACTCCATTCATGACCATTTGGGCTGAGTTGGAGTGAGTTTATCCCACCTACGGGGGATTGAGGCCAATATGGTCAATTTCACATGTACAAACATTTTGGGCTTCATAAGACTCAGGAACCACTTCACATGTAATATAAACTTGTTACTAAAATATTCACATGTTAGACAGTCAAATAATATCCAGTTTCAGTTCACACTAGTTGTGTAAAATTGTTCTCTTTTCATGGTTTTTTTGCTGGTTTTGCATGTAATTTGATTTGTGAGTTTCCCTAATGCTCCTAGATTTTGTTGTAGATCAAAATATTCAAATGGTATCAGATATTGAGTGGATTTTAGTTATTTTCATATCAATCTTAAGCATTTGATCTGCATTTTTTTAAAGAAATTCTAGATAAAATTGAGTGTTTTCTACAAGACTTTCAACAATTTTCTCACCATTAGTGCAGGTGGAAATGGAAGCAATAAAAATCTTGATTACCCCCCTAAAATTATTTTATTTGAAGGAAAAAATGGTTATTCAATTAAGATCCAAGGGTCTCTACAGAGTTACCATGGGCACAAAGGTGGAGCCAAACTCTCCTGTAGAGAAAGCCAAGTACTTCAATAGACTTAATGAAGCATATCGATTGTTATGCCTGAGTATTTCAAGAAATATATTGTTTCATATAGATAGTTTGACAACCCCAAATGAAGTCTGGTTTAAACTAGAATCAATCTTTGGTAAAACTGATGAATTGAGAGGACATCAGCTTGAAAGTGAGTACATCGGCCTGAGCCCGACGCATTTTCAAACTATCCAGGAGTTCTTCACTAAGTTTAAGTCTGTAGTTCTTCAGCTAAAGCAATTTGGGATTGAAAATAAAGAGGATCAAATGATATTGTCCATCGTTTCAAAGTTAGGCTGTGAATTCTCATTGTTTGTAACGACCCTTCATTTGAAAAAGCTGACACTTCAAAACTGGAAGATGCTAACACTAGCTAGCTTCATGGATTCCCTCACCCACGAGAAAGACAAGCTAGTTCAAATGCGAACCATCAAATATAAGGATCAATATTTGGCCATGGGTGTTTCGAATGCCTCCAAGGAAAAGCAGATGGTAAAGAATTCGAAGCAGCCAGAGAAGAGGTGTTAGAACTAATTTATTTCTCCCGAAATTGGTCTTATTTCCTTTCAATTTTAAACTTTCATCGGTAATTCGGCAAATCCAGGCTTGTTCGATTGGTTGTTTATCAAAGTGTCCCAGTTTGGCAAGAAGAATGAGCCCAAAAACTCTTTTAGCAAAAAAAAAGAAATTATTATGAATTAAAAGGATTTTTCTCATTCTAAAATGAGAATATAAATGATGGTTTAGTATTTAAATTTGGATTTTTAGTCAAATTTTTACTTTTACCAAAGTTTATTATTTTCAAAGTTAAGTTTTTAAATAAAATTTTGGCATAAGGCTTCTCTAGATCCAATGTTTGTTTACCAAGCCAGAGCCCAAGAAGTCAAGCACCAAATTCGTATGGGGGGACACCACAAATCAACATACCAAGCAAAGTGTGCCATAAAATCCAAGGAACCAAGTGCCAAGATCCCAATTAATAATATACATATGTGTTCATTGCTATACATAGAAGCAGCCAGGGTATATAAATAACTAAAATACTATTCACTTTATGGATGTGGGATGATATTCCCATCCAAAATAAAATATCGTATGGAGAAAGAGATTCAAGGTGGAAAAGGGCACTTAGTTATTTTATATAGACAATATATGTATGGTATTATGGATTTGGTTAAGATCTCTTATGGTTATCAATAGATTAAGGCATCACCAGTCACAACAAAAACTACACTATTAAATATTTTTCATGGAAATATTGCCAGACTAAGTGGATGCACATTGATAGCAATCTTAGTTTATTTACATATTTTGTTGAATATTGGTGGCTTCCCCATAGTATTTTCATGCATTAGCTTTATAACTTGACTCTTATCCATTTCTACATACTCAAAACAATGAGGTTAAGAAGGACACGTTGCTCCTAGCAGCTGCTGCATTGGCCCTTTTATTTTTATTCAGCGTGTAGATGGATGAAATATCATTTTGTGCTCATCTCATTTTCCAGAATCATGATAGCATTGCAAGCAAAGCATGTCAATGGGAAAATGTATGGACACATATAGCTAAGGATACAATTTTTAGAGGGTCTTGCAATTAACGAGATTAAATATTTGATGATGATAGTTGAGCTGACCTTGTTGGTAGAGAAAGCCATTGACCGAAGTTCCATTACTTACTTTGAAGGGAAAGATATCGCGCCAGTGAAATTGTTGGCATCGTATTTTCTTGGGAATAGTGAAAAACACTCAAACGATGTCAAAATGGTTCAACAACTGTGGAACTGTGATGATATTCTCTACAACAACTCATTTGATGTCCTCATTCTAGGTCACTTGTAGGTGAAGAAATCATCTCATAGGTTTACCGTGTCCATGAGCTGGAGCTTCTAACCAAAAGAGAAAAGGAGTGTGGAATTGATTCTTTGTTCTAAGGAATTCCATCGTGCATTGGGTGAGGTTATTTCAGATTCTAACTTACCTCTAGTGCATATGAGAAGATCAATGGCACAAGAGATAGTCGATTGTATCCAACGAATTATAACCATTCCGCTGGGCAGAATAGTAGGAAAGTTAAATTTTTTAATCTCATAGAATTATTAGAATGTATGCAGGTTAAAGCGTGTGTCCATTATCCATCACCTCACCAACAGATCCAACGACCAGAATAAATTCCTCTTTGACAACATACAAGTAGCAATTCGGTTTTAAAATTGTTGAAATTGAGTATGGGAAAAATGATTGGATGGATCATAGGTAAGAGTAATCTTGATAAACCATCCACATTAATCCCATGGATTGAAAGTGCAGTCTAGTTAAAATTCTAAAATCCAGCAAAATTTTATATGGTGTGCAAGTTTCAAACATGTGTTTACATCATGTGGTTTGGAAAATTGATAAAGGGTCTGTAGCATATGCAAGAAACAAAATCAAAGAATAGTTTTATTAAGATTCCAGAACTATTGGAGGTTAAAATGATGATTATTAAAGTGATTTCTTGTTCATGCCTATCATGATATGGTGCCTCCTGATGCAGTGGAACCATTACTGAAGCAATTGGTAAATCAATTAGTACATGATCGAGCTCGTACTATTGGTATAAACGTTGTAAGGGAAATATGCATTTGTATGCCATTATTGATTATTGAGGATTTACTTCATGACCTTACCCTGTATAGGAAATCTCATGAGAAAGCATTATCATTAGCAGCTTGTTCCCTTATTGGTATCTCAAGACATTTAATAAAATGGTTGTTTTATTCATTAATTTACGACATTTGTTTCCACCAAATGAAGAAGAATTTTCAAAAAACGAAAGAGTATTTTCTTTAGAACATATGCATATATAGTAACCCCCTTCATTTTTTAAACAGGTTCTATGGATTGAGAGAATCAAAGTGATCTTTAGAGAGAAATTTCTAGATTTTCAAATGACTATTTTAGTCATCATATTTAAAGACTTGTTTCCACCAGATGCAAGTGAATTTTAAGAACCCGAGAGAGGTTTTTATTCTTTATTATCCAGTATTAAAAAAACTCCTTCATGTTTTACACACGTATCACATTTTGGGATAATTTAAACCATCTTCACAGGGTATTTTTCTAGAAAATTGAAATTACTATCCGAGTCATAAACTTCAAAATCTGATTCTAAGAAGCTGGAGGTGAATGATAGTAACTAAAGGAATGGTTTTTTTTGGGAACATGGTTAGTTACAAAAACCTATCTCATATTTCACACATCTATCACCAGTTGATATATCTAGGAGGGGATTTGAAGCCTATTTTTTAGCAGTCCGCGTCATATTTAATGTTTTGTGTAAATCATGGAAAATGTGCCACGTTAGAGTTTGTTAGAAGTTTGTTTCTCAAGTTGTAATTAATTTCAACTCTGTTTCAAGGTTGGTATTGGGGGTCTAAGACAATATAAGTATACCCTCAATAGAGGAAGAAAGGGTTGAAACCCGTGAGACTTTTGGATTATGTAATTTTGAGATCTCTTTATAATAAAAATTGCAGAGCCGAATGTTGGTCTTTCAATGAAGAAATTCATGTATATTTATTAGTTAAAGTCTGTGATTTCTATCCTTTATGTGCATGTCCTTATTTTTAATATTTCCATTGTATTTTCTTTCATATATGATATAAGTGTCTGATAGTTTTCAATATTCATACCTGGTTATGCTATGTCTATTATTTCAGATATTCACAAACCATTTCTACCAAAGTTAATGTAGAATTCATCCATTTGGTGCTATTTGTTAATGGACTGTAATCTTTTCTTCCTTTTCACCAGAACAAAAACATGTTGACCGTAACAAGAGTATTATCTTTCTTTTGCAGACATTTTCCATGCAGATTTCTCTGTGTTTCTTGATAATTGTGACTCCATAGCCCAATATGCCCTTACCCTGTTTCAACCACAAACTTAATCTGAATGTTTATTTTGTTTGTATATCTGTCCCTAATAAAAATATATGAGAGACCCCTCTCTAGAAAGGAATAGGCTAGATCCCTTTCTTAAAGTGGTTCTGCTGTTACCTCGGGGTCTATCTTCTACAACCTTGGGTGTAATTCTGAGTGCTAACAAAGTGGCATCGTTGTCGGGGAATGAAGGTTCAAATATTCCCTAGGTATGAATGACAAAGTTTCAAATTTGATTGTTGATGGTGTACAATAGTCAGATATTAGCAAGGTTGTGTATCTTTCACCTGGAAACTCCATCTTCAAATAATCCATGTTTCAGACATTTCAGTGACTCCATTGGTGACGTGATCCATAAATCAAGTTTTCAAAGAGAATTGGCATACTCTACTGGGGAAATGAAATCATTTTGTAGACATGGAAATGCATGGGGAAAAACATAAGGTATTCAGGCCTCAATCTTCTCCAATATGTCTTATCCTTTATTGTAATTTTTTTTCTATATTTTCCTAAGTTTGTCAAAACAGATTTGCATTGTTTAATCCATTCAAAACAAAACCATGGATTTACTCTTGATTATCCTTATTTACAAAATAAAAGTACCTCATCTTGTTGTACATTTTATTTTGATCAAGACCTTTTATTTGAACCACATGAAATCAAGAAACAACCTTGTGATACTCATGATACCACCGTTGGTGTTACATCCTTTCCACATAGCTATGTTTCTTCCAATATCCAGAACCGGTATAGACCACTTCACCTACCTCCTATCCTTCATGATTTTCCTACAAAACACTACAGATACCTTCCTAAGTTTGATCGAGAATCTAAGAACCTTACAACTAAGAAACATCTACAAGCCTTGGAGCATTTCATTGCCCTCTTTGAGATAGAGCATGATAATGTTTGTATGAGGGATTTTTCCCAATATTTGGAAGGAGGTGTTAAGGAATGGTTTAACATTTACATCCTAAATCCATGAATCCATGGGAAACATTTTCTCATATATTTTTGAGGTTTTGGGGTAAGAGGAGGTCATTGGACCAAATACATTCAGTGTTTTATTCCATGAAGAAACATGACGGTGAAACTATGTCTAGTTTCAATAGGAGGTTTGCAAGATTTTATTATAATATGCCGAAAGAAATTCAACCATTAGAAAGTGCTGCTAAATTTCATTATGCATCTATCTTTTCTCCCGAATTTTCATTACTTCTTTTGGAGAGAAGTTCAGTCACATTGCAGCATATGTTTATTGATTCATTAGAGGTTGAAGATAATCTTAGGATGTCTAAAAAAATTTCAGACCAAGACAATAATAACATAATGGAAAAGGAATTAGAGTTGAACGAGCAATATGAATAGAAAGAAATCTTCCTGTCATCCAATTCTATTTTTTGTGAGGAAGAAGATGATCAAATCAATGATGTACAGGAAGAAGGTTATAATCATTTATTTTATGAAAATTGCAATCAGCCTGCCATAACTTATGTTAGTGATGATTCTAAAGAAGTTTTCAGACTACTTGTATGTGATGAATATGAGGATGATTACTTGGATGTTCTGCCTAAAAAACCAGCTGTGGATTTTGTAAGTTCGGGGCATGTCAGTGAAGAAAATATGATTACAATCCATGATCCGTCAGACCTCAACTTGAGTGCATCAATTTTTTTTTTAAAGAATGCGTTTAATCAGTTTGCTTACTTCTTAACATGGCATTACAGACTTAAATTCTCAAAAATAGAAGTGAAATGTGAACTGTAATAAGACCCAGCTAGAACAGAAAGAGAATAACAACTACGATGGGAATGAGAAAACCGACTGAAAAACAGCGAGACTGATAAACAGATATAAAAAGAAACACAGAAACAGAGAGTCACAAGCAGAAGTTGATAATGAAGTTCACCCCCTTCACTGGGCTACATCTCCGGGTCCCTCTCCAATGGGTACCGATCCAATTAATCTCTTAAGAATGGTACAAAAATGGTTCTAGCTACAATTTCAGCAACTGCGAACAGAAAGCTGTGCAAAATTCTTTAAGACCTCTCTTCTGGAAATTACAATTAGCAAGAAAAAGCTAAAATATAACAGAGAATGTCGACTTCAAAATAACAGCATCTGCGCACTACGCAGCAAAAGCTCTCTAAGCTTCTCATAACAGAGAAACGATGCTCTGCGCTCTTAACAATCTACCTCTCTTCACTCTGGCTACTCTGCCCCCGTCCCCTTGGCCAGCATCCTCTATTTCAGCATTTTTGTGAGAGGATGAGTAACGGACCACAGCTTCTATCTTCTTTATTATTGTTACAACCATATGCTAAACTAAATCATGCAATCCCTCCAAGTCACGGCCCAAGCGTTATGTTACCACGACGTTCCAGATACCCGAAACGTTGCAACCAACTCTACGCACATGTGCCGACTCACAACATGTTGTAATGACTTGCAACCGGGATATGCCATGTAACGTAACCATTTGATGCCATCTCAAAAGTTACAAATGTCATGGCATATGAGGACTCCACCATACCCCTGATCTGTCGTCACAGCATATAACATCGTAGCAAGGGAATAACCTTCACGAACCATTCGTTGTTCAGCTTGATAGTGTGTGAACTGTGCGGCCCATGCCACAACTGCGCGGCATGCGATGAGCTGCGCACCATGGGGTAGTTGCGCTGCATGCGATAAGCTGTGCAGCACGCGATAACTGTGCTGCGCACCCCTGCTATAACTGCGCGCCAAACTATAACTGCGTGGGCTGCGCTATAATGTTATCATATGAGTTAAAACCATAGATTAAAGAACCTTGTACCATATTGGACCAGTGTAACTTGAAAGATGAATAATCCACCGGATCATTCCTCCCCAATGGAGAGCTTTTTGGACCACCAAAAGTTTGAATCATTCGGCAAGCAAGTGAGGGTACAGCTCCCTCACTTTTCTAATCTCCATCCATCTTGCTTTGCTAGGATGCATGCCTTTCATCCCCACTCGAAGGTACTCAACATTCCCCCTTCGTGACGTCCTTACATGTTTGTCAAGAATAACATCATCCTGCAACTCTTTCATGTATTCAGGTGCCAAATCATCAACTGAAGGAATCTGTATGTTTATTTCCTCATCCATGATCATAGGAGGCTCATACAGTTTAAGATTCTCAACATTGATAACTGAATAAATTTGCATGTATGGAGGTAGATTCAAGCGAAAATCATTAGTACCGATCTTTTCCAAGATCTCAAAAGGACCATATATAATAGGCTTAAGCCTTTTAACTTCGCCTTTCATTCTTTCTTTGGTGATATGTAACCAAACTCGGTCACCAACCTGAAATTGATGATCAACTCGATGCTTGGCATGCTTGGCCTTGTACTTTGCCTGGATATTCTCCAACTGTTCTTGAACTGCCTGCTGCACTGCTTGAATTCTCTAAATGAACTTTGAAGCTTTATCTGCATCGTGATGTCCATCCACCACATCTTTTCCAAAAGAGAAGTCCATCGGTGTTTTTGGTAGATAACCAAAACAAGTTTCAAAAGGAGATTTTTCATGGAAGAATGAACTGCATGATTGTAAGCATGATGTATATACTGCAACTGCTCATCCCAAAGTTTAGGATGTTTACTACAATATCCTCTGAGCAGCTGAATCACTATTCTATTTACTGGTCTGTTTACCCATCAGTCTGTGGATGAAAATATGTACTTTTCTTAAGTCTGGTATCCATAAGCTCCCATAAAGTTGACCAAAATTTTCCCAATAACCAGGAATCTTGGTCAGATATAATAGACATGGTCGGCCCAAAATGTACCCAAACATTTTGAAAGAATAAAAGAGTTGTTTGTTCAGCGGTGATCTGCTTGTTACATGGCATCAAAATACACATTTTGTTGAACCTATCCACAACAACATATAGGTAATCATGCCCTTTTCTAGACATAGGTAGTCCCCCTACAAAGTCCATAGAAATACTTTCCCAAGGACGAGAAGAAACTGGAAGAGGAGTGTACAAACCCAATTTCCTATTGCTAGGCTTACTTGTTGCACACATAACACAACCTCTTATATATTTAGCTACAGTTTCTTGCATTTGAGGCCAATAACAATGATTCTGCAATACAGACAGTGTTTTACTTACTCCAAAATGTCCCGCAATTAATGAACTATGTGCTTCTCGAATTACATGCACTCTTTCTTTCTATGGAATACAGAGTTTACCAAGATGATACAAAATTTGATTATGCACATAATAGTTCTCTTCCTGTTTACCATGTATAAGTGATGCATATACTTTCTTAAAATCTTTATCTTCTGCATACTGTTCAATATAACTTTCATGTGTTAATGAACTGTTCTGAAGAATGATTGAAGCATTCATAGGTGGCCTTGATAACATGTATGCTACTTTATTATGAATTCCCTTTTTGTACTTAATGACGAGATGAAACTGTTGTAAGAACCCCATCCATATTAAATTCCTACTTTGTTGTATTTTAGTTTGAGATTGTAAATATTGAAGTGGCTGATGATCAGTATGTATGACTTTCTCTTTTCCCATGATATAATGTTTCCACTTCTTTACGCTCTGTACTAAAGCATACAATTCTTTGTCATAGTTCGGATAGTTACTTACCGCGAAAGAAGATTGTTTCTAAATGGTAACAGACTGGCTTCCTTCCTTGCATTAGAACTGCTCCCATGGTAAACCCGCCGGCATCAGTTTCGATATCAAATGGCTGCTACAAATCTGGCAATGTCAGAACTGGTGCTGTTCTAATCTTTTCCTTCAAAGTGTCGAAGGCTTTCTGATGCTTGCCTCCCCACTGGAAAATTTCTTTAATGCTTGTCAACGCATGTAATGGAGCAGCAATGGAAGAAAACCCAGAAATGAATTTTCTCCAATACTAAACTACACCCAGAAAACTTCTGATTTCAGTAACGATGTTAGGCCGTGTCCAGTTTACAATGACAGCAACCTTGGCTAGGTCCACTCGCAGGTGGCCTCCACCAATAATATGGCCTAGATATACTAAAGAAGTTTTAGCAAATTCACATTTAGACATTTTTACATAAAGGTTTTCCTTTCTTAGTACAACTAAAACTTTTTCACATGTACTACATGTTCTTCCCAGGTTTTGCTAAACACAAGGATATCATCTAGATATACAATTACAAAATCATCAATGAATGAACGAAAGACATCATTCATGACCCGCATGAAAGTAGCAGGTGCGTTACAGAGCCCAAAAGGCATCACAAGCCATTCATACAAACCCTGTTTCGTTTTAAAATTTGTTTTCCAAGAATCATTTTCAGCAACACGAATTTGATGATACCCACTACGCAGATCCAATTTTGTAAAGTAAGTTGCATGTTTCAACTGATCAAGCAAATCATCAATACGGGGAAGAGGATACCTATTTTTAATGGTGATTTTGTTAAGGGCCCTGTAGTCGATACACATCTTCCACGACCCATCCTTCTTCGGAACCAAGACTATAGGAGAGCCACAAGGAGAAGTGCTGGGCCAGATGACCCCCCTCTCAATCAGCTCCTGAACCTGCTTCTTGATTTCCTCATTCTACATTACAGACATCCAGTACATGGCTATGTTCAGGAGTCGCACATCCTACTACAAACGTATCTCATGCTGAATCTCTCTCTTCGGTGGTAACCCCTTCGGATCTTGAAACAAATCATCATACTCAGAAATGATGTCAATCAGTTCAGATTTATGCTTAGGGTCACATTCTTCAAAATATTTAGAGATTTCATCATTTTTCATCTTAACTATCATCAACACAAAATTCTTACTAGCATTTACCAACCTCTTCATTTGTCCTGCAAAGACTATTGCTAGATTGGTTTTTATCTTATGTGCTCGTACAATATATTCCACACCTTCTTTAAAAAGATGATACTTATTCTGCTCTCTATAAAAGACTGCTTTCTGGTCATACAAATATGGACTCCCAAGTACAATTCCACAAATGTCAAGTGGCACTACATCCAATTCTACCTCATCCCTAAACTTTTCAGTAATTACAAATTTTAATACACATTTATTTGTAACTTGCAATCGTGAATCATTAGTAACCCATCCTAGAGGATAGGGATTTACATGAGGCACAGTAACTAAATGTAATTTCTTAACCACTTATTCTGATATCAGATTTACTTGAGAACCACTATCAAACAATGTATCAATCTTTGTGTGATTTCCAATGACACGAACATGAAACAGTGCACTTCTATCTTTATCATTTGAATTAGAAGTAGATGGCATATTTGTACTCGTACTGGAACTAGATTTCGCATCAATGGGAAGTGAGATACCTTTATCCTTACCCTGGATTCCGACAGTTGTAACCTTTGCTTCATCACCTGAGTCAGATCCTAAGTCCCGAATAACTGCTGCAGCAGCTTTTGCTTTGACGTTATCTTTGTTTCCCCCATACTTCTTTGGCCTTAGCTCCGGATGAAGTTTCCAACACTTGGAGACATCATGTCCCTTCTGACAATGCGAACATGTAGGCTTTTCACCCTCTTTCTTAACAGTAGCCATCTTCTTTTTCCCCTGATATTTACCTCTCGATTTGTTGTCAAAGGATTTCTTCACAAAAGTATCATTAGCATGCTTACCCCTAGCTTCTAAATGTGTGGCTTGAACACATACATCATCCAATGTACTGGGGTTAAACATCAACAAGGTATGTTGTAGGTAAGAATGCATACCACCAATGTACTTAAGAAGAGTTTCCTGGGTATCTAATGCAACATTCAATGCAATAGCCCTTTTTCTAAATTCATGAGTATATTCTTGAATGCTTTGTCCTTTAGCTTGTCTAAACATTTTCCAATTCATGGCTAATTGTTGCATGTGACCTAAAGGATAAAATTGCTTCCTTAATACTTCAATGAATTCATTCCAAACTGAAATAATTTTACCATTATTTCGAAGATCTTGCTGAATCTTGCTCTCCCACCAAGTAAGAGCCATTCCACTCATTCTCAAAGTGGCCAATTGAATTCTAGAAGGGTCATCAATAATGCCCTACACCCTGCAATATACTTCAAGCTGCTTGATCCAATTGTCTAACTTTTCAGCATCTAAATCTCCATTATAAATTGGTAATTCAAATTTTACATCCAATTTGAAATAAGGAATATTTGAATGAGAAGTATGAGAAGAAGAAAAAGTCTGATTAGTTTCAGGAGGACCACCATCACCTCCTACTCCTTTACCCTTTTCTTCTGGCTTCACTTTTGAATCTCTGGATGAAGATCCTTCTTCTTTCTTCTTCCTTTCTGCTTGCTCATCGAGTAGAATTTCCATCATGGCTTTCATGCTCATAAAAGCCTCCAGAAACTCGGTTTTTGAAATAACAGGTTTTTCCCGTTCAGTATGTCCTTCTTCTTCCCCTCTGGGAGAAGATATGGTTCTTGAGAATGTTCTCCTGGAGCCAATTGTAGGATCTCCTTCAACTAATTCTCCTTCACCATGCTTTAACCTGAGCCTAGTAAGCATTCACAAACTTGCACAATAGTCAACCAGCTCTAATACCAAAATACGATCCGTCGGACCTCAACTTGAGTGCATCAAAAGTTTGTTTAAAGAATACATTTAATCAATTTCCTTACTTCTTAACATGGCATTACATAATTAAATGCTCAAAAATAGAAGTGAAATGCGAACTATAATAACACCCAGCTAGAACAGAAAGAGAATAGCAACTGCAACAGGAATGAGAAAACCGACTGAAAAACAGCAAGACTGATAAACAGATATAAAAAGAAACATGGAAACAGAGAGTCACAGGAAGAAGTTGATAACGGAGTTCACCCCCTTCACTGGGCTACGTCTCCGGGTCCCTCTCCAATGGGTACCGATCTAATTAATCTCTTAAGAATGGTACAAAAATGGTTATGGCTACAACTTCAGCAACTGCGAACAGAATGCTATGAAAAAGTCTTTAAGACCTCTCTTCTGGAAATTACAATTAGCAAGAAAAAGATAAAATATAACAGAGAATGTTGACTTCAAAAGAATAGCATCTGCTCACTACGCAGCAAAATCTCTCTAAGCTTCTCATAACAGAGAAACAATGCTCTGCGCTCTGAACAATCTACCTCTCTTCACTCTGGCTACTCTGCCCCCGTCCCCTTGGCCAGCATTCTCTATTTAAGAATTTTTGTGAGAGGATGAGTAACGGACCACAGCTGCTATCTTCTTTATTATCATTACAACCATATGCTAAACTGAATCATGCCATCCCGCCAAGTCACGGCCCAAGCGTTATGTTACCACGACATTCCAGATACCCGAAACATTGCAACCAACTCTACGCACATGTGCCGACTCACAACATGTTGTAATGACTTGCAACCGGGCTATGCCACGTAACGTAACCATTTGATGCCATCTCAAAAGTTACAAATGTCGCGGCATACGAGGACTCTGCCATACCCCTGATCTGCCGTCACAGCAAGGGAATAACCTTCACGAACCATTCGGTGTTCAGCTTGATGGTGTGCAAACTGCACGACCCATGCCACAACTGCACGGCATGTGATGAGCTGTGCACCATGGGGTAGTTGCGCGGCATGTGATAAGCTACGCGGCATGCGATAACTGTGCTGCGCCCCCCTGCGATAACTGTGCGCCAAACTATAACTACGTGGGATGCGCTATAATGTTAGCATATGAGTTAAAACCATAGATTAAAGAACCTTGTACCATATTGGACCAGTGTAACTTGAAAGATGAATAATTCACTGGATCAATCCAAGGTGAAAAGGCTGAAAATTGAGAGGATAGAGGGTTTGATGAACATAATTGTTTTCCTTTGTGTTATTCTTCTTTTGAATTGCTCAGACATATACTCAAAGCCTCTAACAAAAACATAAATTCAAGACAATGGAAAATTTCATGAACCTTTTAGAAGTGGAATATGAGTAGGATGATCAATCATGCAATCAATCTCAACATGTGGAAAAACCAGCAGCTTATGATGGGGAATTGAATCACAATGAAGAATATGAGGGTTCTCAAATCGATGTTTCTTTTTCTTCCAATTCAGAATTTTTTTTTCGAAAACAAATTTGTTTGTTTGATTCTATTGGAGAAAAGGATGATATTTTTGCTGACACACATAAAGGGATTCAAGTTATTAATTCATAAATTTTGAATTAATTCATTGATATCTCATTAGAAAATTGGCATCTGAATTCCCTTCATAGTTCTTTTGAATATCAGTCTGACAGGGTACGAGATGAGTTGTATTTTGAGCAGCATGATTATGGCAAGAAAATGATAAAAATATTTGAAAGTTGTCATGTTTTTTATGATCCTATAGCTGAATATATGGAAATAATTTCTAGACAGGATGATGGGTTATGTGTTTTAAATAATGGAGTGGATCACCAAGAAGAAGAGGGGGACTCCAAATGGGGTATTTCTTTATGTTTTTTAAAATTTAGAAATCAATTTTCCTGATTCTATTGAAGAACACAATCCTATTTTCTTTGAAACACTTATAAGGAATCATGTTTTAAATTATGAAGTATTATATGAAAAAGTTGATGTCTCATTTGCAAATTTACAGGAACATTCCTTGTATGATTATTTCGAAAAGCAGTATGACAAGGTGCAGGTGGGGTTAACATTTGAGCAACCTTATTGGGGTAAAAAAATGATAGAAAAATTTGAAAGCTTTCAAAGATTTTACAATCCAGTAGCTGGCAATGTCGAGAATTTTTGCAAGGATATTGGCTATTATGTCTTTATAGAAAATATCAATTTCTTTACCATAACCTTTTTCCATTAAGTTCTTCCTTTTTGTTTTTGATCAAGCATGGGCAGGAAATTGATTTATGGGATCATTTCCTTGATTGGCTTCATTGGAAGTTAGAAGTTACTTGATTGAGCATTGATGCTTAGTAAGTAGGGTAGTTAGGTGTGAATAAGGTCAATGCGATGAGCATTTCATTCAACAGTTTTTAGTTTGTTTTCAGTTTCAGTTTCAGTTTTTGAGTTCAGTACCTAGACTTGGTCTATTCCCAGTTTGGGACTCTTTATGGCCTGATTCCTCAAGCTCCTTGCCCCAGCACTGACCCTGCCAAGCCACCAATAGAAGTACCTATTAATGGGATTGTTGGTTCAATCTAGTCCCCATCCGCAATGAAACCTGCCAAGCAAACCCAAAACTACTACTCCTTCGACTCCTAAGTTTTCTACTGAGGTCAATTCTATTCAAAGTACTCAAACCTCAAGTAATAAAAAGAAAGGTAAAAATCGAAATAAAAGACCTGGAAACCAACAAGAGACCCCACGATCAACCAATAATGACAATGACAAAGGGAAAAGGAAGGATAAATATCCTTCTCTGTTGTGCAGTGGTGACCACTTTTCAAAGGAGTGTCCTCATTGGGACAAAATCTCCCAGTTTCTGAAGTCTAATCCCGCACCTGTAGTACTTACGGATCCCTTTCCCGCTCAACAATAACTGGTAGACCACATGTCTAATGAGGGTAACTATAGTTCATTGGAATAAATTCATATGATGTCCTCGGATACCATCCATCTGCAAACTCGAAGCCAAAATTATGATAAACCCGCGAATAAGAAAGAAGATCAATCTTCTCCAGGGAAAGCTCCCTCTACTAGTTCTTCAGAATCCTTGTCTATTGTTCCCTTATCTATCAAGAAGCCTACTCTCGACATGATTTTGCACCCACCAAAGAGTACTCTTTGGAAGGCTATCTTTAATCCTAATGCCCAAGCTGCTCAATTCTATAATGTGGTTGAAGATCTTACTCAGGCACCTTGTGCGATGTCTACCCTAGAAGTACTCCGAAGTTTCCCTACACAGTGCAAGAACTTCTTGGCCGCATTAGGATCTGTAGACCTGGATAACACTAACTTGATTCACTTCAATGTTGAGAACTATAAACCTAGATTACCACATAAAATTTCTTTTCATATCATTACGAAAGTAGTGGGAAATAAAGTCTTTCCAACGGTACTAGATGAAGGAACTTTGACCTTGGTGTTATCTCTGACTTGTTGGAAATCTCTTGGCTTTCCCGAGCTTGTTACATCACCTACGACCCTTAAAGCCTTTGATGGACAGGATTTCCAACCCCATGGTCTCATATCAGCCCTCGTGGTCAAGCTAGGGGGAAAAACCATTTCCATCCAAGTAGAAGTGGTAGATTCCCCTTAGGATTATAACCTCCTTTTAGGAAGGAATTGGTTCTATGCCATGACTATTGTTTCTTCAACAGTATTTCGAATGGTCCAATTCCCACATCTTGGGAGAATTGTTACCATTGACTAGCTTGATTTCTGTACGCCAGATGTTACAACCTCCATGGCTAATAACATCCCCATGTTAGGTCAGTCCCCTCCTCCTTACCAGTCAAATGGGGTAGGTTTGCTGAAGGATTCATCCCTTATGGGAATTTTTCCCTCTACTCCTCCTAGCACGGATACCGCGACAGTACATATGATCGCCTCATTTGATTTTGATACCCAGGGCCAAAATGTTGTTGAGTCCACCTCATTGAGCCCACACGAAGCTATGTATGACACCATTCAAACTTGTTTCGATGATCACACTAATGCAATTCATTTAGTGGCTTTGGATCCTTACCATTTACCGTACTGGTTAGGACCTTCTCTTCCGATTCTAGATTATCTCTTCAAGACTTTTCCTTCCGATGAGTCCATTATATAGATCATGAATATGGATGAGCCCATTTGGGAGGATCACCATCATTGATCCATGTTCCTCCCTAATACCAATTCCAACAGCCATGATCTTGCATCCTAGTTTCCTACTGATATTGTCAACATTACACAAAGTTCTATATTGTTCCAAGACACAGATTATGAAGGAAACCTTTGCAACATTACTCAGACAAACCCAATTGACATATCAGCCAAGCTTGATGTTATTGAGCAAATTCATGTTGTGCAGAACTGCTCCATAGATGAATCTGAAGGATATAAGGCACTTTTTAAGGAATTTCATGATATTTTTGCCTGGTTTGATGAAGAGATGCCAGGGATTGACCCTTCCATTGTGGTCCATGAGATTAAAACTTATCTTATGGCTAACCGTGTGAGGTAGAAACTTAGGCAAGTCCATCCTAGGAATGCCACAGCTATTAAAGCTGATATTGAGAAACTTTTGAAAGGTGGTTTTATTTATCTTGTACCTCTGATATAATGGGTATCGAACATTGTCCCTGTCAATAAAAAGCAGGGCACCATTAGAGTCTGCATCGACTTTAGGGATTTAAATAAAGCTTGTCCCAAGGACAACTTTCCTACCCCGCATATCGATCAGATTATCAACAACTGTGCTGGAAGTGTCATCTTTTCCTTCATGGATGGCTTCTCCGGCTACAATCAGATTGAGATATTTCCCTTTGATCAGCATAAGACCACATTCATTTTCCCATGAGGAACCTTTGCATATAATAAGTTACCTTTCGGCTTGAAAAATGCTGGAGCCATGTTCCAGCATGTGATGTCCTATGCATTTCACGACATTAAACATATTGTTGTACCGTACCTTCATGATCTCCCTACTCATTCACAGTGATGGGAGGACCATCCTGGTCATCTTAGAGACATATTCCTGGGATGGCATCATTATAAAATATGGATCAATCCATATAAATGTGTTTTTTTGCATTGAGATGGGACGTCTGCTTGGATTTGTGGTATCCAAAGATGGCATCCAGATCGATCCTTCGAAGATTGCCACTATCATTAATCTACCAGCCCCAACCCACATCCTTGAACTCCAAAGTTTGCAGGGGGAGGCAAAATTTCACCGTCACTTCGTGTACAATTTTGCTGAGAAAACACACGGTTATATGCATCTCCTCAAGAAGAACACTCCATTCTTCTGGGATGACCAAGCCCAATGCACCTTTGATAATATTAAGCACACTTTGAATAATTCACCCGTGATACACCCACCGGATTATTCAAAGGACTTTCTCTTGTATATTTCTGCCTCCACTACTGCCATCACCATGGTTTTAGTGTACGACAATCTCCACAGTCAGGAGCATGTGATTTATTACACCAGTAAGAATCTTATCGATTCTGAAACCCATTATTCACATGTGGAGAAGCTAGCTTTGGCCATGGTCATTGCTATGAAAAAATTTCGTCACTACATTCTGCTTTGCACTACCACTGTATTGGCAGATGAGAACCCAATGTACTACATTCTGATTTGTCAGGTACTTGGGGGAAAGTACTCTCATTGGATTGTCATCCTTCAGGAGTTCGATCTCGAGTTTTCCAAGGCATCAAATAAATCATTGGTTTTTGCTGAACTTATGTGTGACCTTGCCTGTGCTATCATGGAATCTGAGCCCAGCGATTCATTTCCAGATGAATTCTTGTTCCTAATTAGCACTACTGATCCTTGGTATGGATATTTGCTGATTTATATCTAGACCTATCATTTTAAGCTGCATCTATCTCGTGATGATCATCACTGCATCCGTCATCACGCAAAGTACTATCTTATATTAAATGATACCTTGTATAGACGTGGGATTGATTCCATTCTTCATCGATGCCTCTTTCATGAGGAGGATGAACACATGCTGAATGATTTCCACTCTGGAGCATGTGGTGGTCATTTATCTAGGATGGCTATAGCCCAGAAAATCCTTCATGCTGGCTATTTCTGGCCTTCTGTCTTCAAAGACTATCATGAGACTGTTAAGAAATGCCCACCTTGCCAACATTTTTATCCCAAAAAGCGCACCCATCCTGCTCCACTTCACCCTGTCATTTCCGTTGGCCCTTTTTCCAAATGGGGGATTGACTTCATGCATTGTAAGCCTACCTCAACCAGGGGGCATGGTTACATCATCGTAGCTATGGATTATTTCACAAAATGGGTTGAGGCCATGCCTACATATGTAGAAGATGGTAATACTACCACTCTCTTCTTGTTCAATCATATCATAGCTAGATTTGGAGTTCCGCAGTCCATCGTCATTGATCACGGATTTCATTTTCATAATCAAATGATGGAGGAATTGAGTTCCAAGCTAGGTTTTCACCATGAAAACTCTACGCCGTATTATCTGCAAGCTAATGGTCAGGTAGAGGCCATTAACAAAGTTTTGAAAACTATGCTTCGTTGAATGGTTGGAGATCATAAACCCAATTGGCATCTCCTTCTTTTTTCCACTCTTTGGGCTTATCCTACTTTCATGAAAATAGCTACTAGTTTCACACCATTCCAGCTTGTCTATGGAATTGAAGCTACCTTATCAATCCAATGTCGGATTCCATCTTTACAAATTTCCATCGAAATTTTCCCAGACACTTTCACAGAGGAAGCAATATTTTTGTACTTAAATAACCTTGATGAGACTCGTAGAGATGCTTCCTTGGCTAATGAGGCACGTAAGAAATGCGTCAAGGAACAGTACGATAAATACGTCGAGCCTCGTGTTTTCAATGAAGGTGACCTAGTTTTGACTTATGACCAAAGATATGACAAGCTAGGGAAGGGTAAGTTCGAGTCCATGTGGTATGGACATTTTGTTATTTCCAAGGTGTTAGAGAAAGGAGCCTATGAGTTAGTTGATTATGATGGAATCCCTTTGGGGAAACCTCGCAATGGGTTGTACCTGAAAAGGTACTATGCCTAGGTTTTCTTGGATGGTATCTTGTATATATGTATATTGATTGACTTTGAGTGTGTTTTAAGTATTTTCAAGATGGTTTTGAGTTTTACTGTTCACATCTGTTTATACCATGTTTTTGTCATATAGATGGATTTCTACAACTTCGCTGATGGTGCTTGCCGCCACACCTTGAATCTAGCCTCCGTTGCTTGGGTTCTCTATTCCCCAACTGAATATTTGGTCAGTTCAAGAGTGGTTTGTTTAGGTCCTGCTACTAATAACATCACCGAATATGAAGCAGTCATCAGTCTTCTGACTGAAGCTGCCTCCTAGGATGTCCATGATCTAGTAGTTTTGATGGACTCTCAGCTCATGGTTTGTCATTTAAACCATGTCTACACCATTAGGAACCCGGTGCTCCTTCACCTCTTCCGGAGGGTACGTTTGTTAGAAATATCATTTAGAACCATTACCTATAGGCATATCCCTAGGGAACATAATGTAGTTGCTGATTCATTGGCTAGTTACATCCTAGATTAGCATATTGCCCATTCATGACATCAAATCAAACATGGTACATTGTAGATAAACATTTAAAGACAGATAGAACTCATAGAAAATGCATTTTTCAATTTGAGACATATAAAACACTGTGTAAAAGTCTGTATATATATACAATTTTTTTTTACAAAAATAGGTCCCGAGACCTCATTTGAAGCATGTAGGATTTCAGGCAAAATCATCATACAAAAAATCCTAAAGCTATCATCTTTCAGTATACATGTCTCATCCACTAATGGTGCTCATGATAGCAAATCACTGCTCGAGCCACCCTACGTAGTAGCCTGCTGAATCGTCTTGGTACTCCCACCATAGATCTCTGATATCTAGTTGGGAGTTCATCTATATCAGCATCTGGGATGTCCATAGTTAACCTCTCTAGGTTCTCCTCTAGCTCCCTAGTGATATCATCACCCTGTGGCACAAACAGGGCTCCAGCTCACCTTTATAATGGAGATTCTCCTCCAGGCCTCACTACTCCAACATCTGCATGAAGACAAATAGGTCTTGTCACTTATCATAAAAAATATAAAACATAAAAAACATAAAAACATTTTTCATTGTTAGGGTTTCTTGTGTCTTACCCATGCTACCCCACTACCCTCCAGGTGGGAGAGGTAGGTCAGGATCACCTGTAAAATATGTGCCTACATAGGCATAGTCCTCGACCATGAGCATCTGATCCCGCAGCCATATGAAGAATGGATCATCAAACTTCACTCTTCCCCTTCCCGCTCCTGTGTGAGCCATGACTTGGACCCACCTCAGCATGCGGGGGTCCTGTGCTCTCAGACTCTAAAAAGTCACCTGGGGACTCATCTGGGGGACCCACTCAAAGAAGAAGCAAGCTAAGATGGAACCAAAGCTGAACTGCTTCAGCTCTCCCTGCCAACATTTAGTCAGCTGATACTTGAATATTGGAAGCAATGCTTCCACCCAGTTGAACACTGTAGGTTCCATAGCCTCTATGGCATACAACATATGTGCCTTGAAATCCTGATGTACACCTTGGCTCCCTGCCACCCTCTACATGGTGAACAAGACAATCTATAGAGCCCTGTCTGTCACTGCTCTGATGGGGATTTTCTTCCCTGATGTACATGTACCTGGTACACAGTGCTGATCTATGAGATCTTTGGTGGTAATGTCCCTGCCACGGGAACCTGTCAGTGAGATGGGGGCACCCTATCTCAATAGTCCAGTCAGGAAGTAGATATCCTCTACCTCCACTGTAAGTATGTGTGCCCCCACCTTGAAATACTATTGTTCTGGATTCCACATTCTCAGTATGTGTTCAGTAATCTCTCATGGGACACCATGCTTGGTTTTTCAAAGAAATTTAAGAGCCCATAGTTTTGGAGTGCGGAAATGCAAACCAGATTCCTTTCAGCAGTAGCATCCTCATCATAATGTGATCTTTCCTTCCATATCACCATATTTTGGAAGCCTAGACCTGCCAAAAACAACAATGGTATGTATGAATATCATCCTTGAGTCATTTCAAATCAAAATAATGAGTGAAAGTTTCCCATATCATTTTTTTAACTTCTCCACATCCATCACCGTTTGTGCCTCGTTGGAGATAGCTGGTGGCACCGCCTGTCCACCGTATTCTTAGCGCGGTTCTCGGGTGGTACTGCCTATCCCGTAAGGGGTAGCCACAATGCCTACATATTGGATTTTAGGGCTTGCCAAATAGGCCCAAAACCCCACCAAATCCCAAAATAGAATCTATGAAATGAAAGATAAGGGTATTAGCTGTTACCTACAACTGACAAGACTGAAAACGGATGATGGGAACTCCCGGTATCAGCTGTGGAAGATCTGGCTAGAAAATGTTCCAAGTGCTCTCTGCTGGAGGTAAATAGTGAAATTTTTAATTTTTTACTATTTACTTGCCTTATATAGACATTTTTTTGGTTTGATTTACTATAGTTTCGATATTACATCATGTTCTCGTCAAAATCTAGTTTTCATAATCCCTTAATGTTGATTTTGAATGCATTTAACACTTGTTTATGAGTCGTAAGCAGGTTGACTTTAGTAATAAGCTTTGAAAAGTTTTTTTATGGATTTTTCATACTTTCACAAAATGGAAAAGGTTGTCGAGTGTTTATTATGACACTTTGTCACACTTGTTAAAATCTAGTATCAAAGTTCTGAGTCCGGTTCAAGTTTCTTTACAGGCTCGTAAAATACGACATTGTGTAAAGAAACGTCGTGGAGTCTTCTTTTCACACATTTTTTCAGACTCCTTAAACTTGAAAAGATAGCCGAGTCCATTTATAAATATTTCCAAGCTCGTAAAAAGTGACATTATGTAAAGAAACCTCATGGAGTTCTCTTTAAACCCTTTTCAGGATCCCTAAATACAAAAATATTGTTGAGCGATCTTATCTTCTTCACGGTCGTTAAAGTATTTGAAGAGTCATCCGTCTGATGGTAGGTTATCTCTTTCTCGGTTCGAATAGGACTATTTATGAGAAGGGAACGCTCCAGCCAATCATGACTGGAAGAGTTCTCGAAGGTATGATTTTACACTTTTTCGGGCCTTAGAGACTAAATCATAAGAAAAAGGACCCCCATGGAGTTTTCTTCCATATTTGTTCAGACTCTCTAAACATGAATGATACCAAGTTTTCTTTCAGTGGACTCGTTAAATTAAACATTGAGAGACCCATTTTGGGAATAAACCCCTTCTCTCTCAGGTTTGTAAAACATATGAGTCTGGACTTGTTTTCCGACAAGCTATACCGAGTGTTTGTTACCCTCTTTGAACTCATAAAATTGAAAGGAGGAACTCATCGATCATGATGGGGGAAATGGGAAGGGAATCATTTTACAAATAATGGAATTTGTTTGTCATTACCTTTGAACATGGCACTTATCTGCACAATCATGGCAGTCCATTGGGTATTCAACTGATCTCCGTGATGATCCACTTTCATGAGTCATGCCAATCCTTTGAGTATTTCAAAAGAATGCATTGTCCACTATCGCATTGTGTATCTGTCCTATCCAGTCATGCTGTCAAGTCATTTTGTTGTGCCGCCCGATGTTCAAAGGGAATTTGAAGAAGTTTTACCTCTACAGTGTACACAATGTTTGTGTCAGTATCTTTGAGTCAATAATACGGTTACTACATTCACATCATTCCAGAACTATGTTCCGAGTTTCGTGTTGTCAATGTGGGACTCATCATGACCCCCCTTCGATGAGACTATTCCCGTCGACATCAGCTCATCATCCAAGAAATAGTCTTAGAAACAATATTTAGTACCTTGAGATCTGTATTCCTTAATGACAGATTCTCTCGCTCTCGACATAGGTTCACATCATTGGCCTTTGATCGATAGAATCGACTGGGTGTTCGACATCAGGACATCTATTCACACTCATTAGATTGTACTAGGGTACCTTGGGAATCATTGACATTAATGGTGATCTTTCTTGCACTT
Source organism: Pseudotsuga menziesii (assembly GCA_001517045.1). Taxonomy (NCBI): domain Eukaryota; kingdom Viridiplantae; phylum Streptophyta; class Pinopsida; order Pinales; family Pinaceae; genus Pseudotsuga; species Pseudotsuga menziesii. The sequence continues at coordinate 330,914 of LPNX010185787.1, read as the reverse complement.
GTTAATGGTTCACATCATTGGCCGATAATCAAGTGGTTTCTACCATGTTCGACTTCATATCATTGTAATCACATGCATAGAATCATACTTTGTGGAAGATGACACGAAGACCCTGGGAATTTGTTTAAAAGCACTCATTTCTTTTTCCCCAGGTTGCGATGGAGTTTTGTATATCTAGCATGGATCCACATTTGTATGGTCATGGCTATGCTCAAATTTGCGTCTATATGACATAGATCTACATTGTATGTCTGGTAGCTATGTCCAAGTTTGAGTCCTCTATCACATGGATCTTAACTATATTCTAGTAGCCATGCTTGTTTATTCCACTCATGGATCTACCTTGTATTGGTCTGCAGCTATGAGTTTGGTTACTTGTGTCTATGAGTCAACATACTGATGTACTACAGATGCCTACTTGACTGCATACTCCGATCGATCTGACATTTTCATCTCCTGGAAATGACTTGTTCTCAAAGCTATCGTTTATCATATCACTCTAAGACTCATGCTTTGGGGGGCATCCTGTTATACCAAAATCCTGTCACCATCATGTGATAAGATGTTTAACATACCTAATTTCCCTAAATCCTAGCTTCTGGAGTAGAAACTAAATGGTTTTCTATCAATCTGTCATACAAATTCCCATCACCGTGCATGCCCCTTTATCCAAGAGTGGTACCCCTACTCGCATCACCTTTAATCGATTGTCCATAAGCGGTGCCACTGCCCATTACCCTTGGTCCATAGGAGGTTATTACCATAACCGCTCTGTCATAGAAGGAGAAGCACAATACCTTGGGTAAAAAGGGAAAAAGAGAAGTTTCTCAAGGATTCTATATGATAAGCCTCATGTACTGCCTTATCCCTAGTATTGTGGGTTGGTTGAGCTTGAGATCCCTCATCCTAAGATCTTAGAGGCCACCTCACCCACCAATTTATCAACCATCTCTATCCATTAAATCCCTATAAATATGAGCTCATAGCCATGGTTGAGGGGAGAACATTGAAGTTATTGTTATGCTATTGGATTGATTCTTAGCCCAAGATCATTTGGAGAGAGCATAGAGAGCTAGAGTCTGAGCTTTTGGGGATGAAGATCTGGTTTCATGGAGATGCATGTCAACACTAAGGCTTGGTTGTAAACTTCTTCATATTTCTAATGCAAGTTTATTCTGTCCCATATATATTGTTGATGTTTGATTTCAGATATATATTGTTAGATTCCTTAGTCACTAGCATAGATTAGTACATCATATTCTGGTTGCTTTGACTCATTTTGTGTTGAGCTTGATTGTAGGTACACAGGTGGAATATCAAATCCTTGTATTCCAGATATCTACAACGTCTAGGGAGAGTTATCAGCCTCTGTGATCTATTTGTCCTGGATCTAAACCATTCAGACTAGTGGAACACCTTGCTATCCGTAGGAGGTGAAATATTCTATCTAACACTTTACACAGTCAAAACCACCTCTTGATGGTAGTAAGCTTCTTACTCACCCTTCTACACCAGCTCATTAAGGCTCACAAATTCCTGCATGCATTTGAATGGAGGTTTTGACATCAAGCCTGGCGGCCACAAGCTCACAGCTCGACCACTCCACTGCAAAGAAAAACAGAATATGATTTTAGGGTTACAACAGGCCTTTTACTTTGCCTCCAAGTCAACTAGACCCTAAGCTTCAACCACCAACCACATGTCCACCAAAATATTTGCAATTATGGATATAAAGCTATAGTTTGAAAGTCTCACTTTTTAACCTGCACAATCATTTGGTTTACAAGTCAAAACCTTATGATATCATAGCATAGTATCAATATTATCCTTGTTTGATTCTTGTTTCACTAATCAAAGAATTTGTGTTAGAGAAATGTTTATTTACACAAGGGTTATATGCATAGTTTTAATTATTTATGTTCTCCTTATTGTTTAAAAATAATGTTACTTTTGATAATAGTAATATACTAACGATGGAGGTGAACTAACCTTCCATAGGTATACATAACCATATAAATATTTAAGATAGGTTTTAGTCTAAGATTAGTTTATAAGCTTCAAATTTATGCCTTTTCAACAAAAGATCATATAAAATGNATACTTGATTTAAGGAGAATCACTAACATAGAATGTTTAAAAGTTTAGAAAGAACTCAAACAAATATAAACAGTACTTTATACCAAACACTGAAGATAGATATGTAGTTTTGGTCACAAATATGTTTAACATATTTTCTAGTTTATAGACTTCTTAGGCGACTATGTTTTTAATGGCAGAAGTAGAACTGTCCTTATTATACACCATCTCAAAATGAAACACAAGTCTATAACTAAAGAACACAAAGAGAATTTTTAATGGAACAAGTACTGTGCGCTAAACATAACTATACTAAACTTATTCTTTTACAATAGTGTTATTACAATCATTTATATAGTTTGATAACATTAGAAATACCAACAATACCTTATACCGGGACAAGCTACAAAACAAACAATTTAACTAGCATTTTATCCTATGCTAGCTGAGTGTTATTCTCGATCCAGAGTGTTTACTGGTAACAAAACTGCCACTAAGGATGATATTGGTTTCCTTTTTCTTTACGGTTTGATGGTGGCTTAGAGCTATTAGACGTGCAAGTGACATATTTGAACTGCTTCATTATTGGCGGTGATTTTTAGCCTTTTTATTCTCTACTATCTTACCGATAGCATATATTTTGTTGTTTAATCGTGCCTCCATATCTAACATTATTTTTTTTTTCTCTTCCTTAAGTGTCACATTGTTAATATTTATTTATTTTTGCAAATATTCTTGATTCTTGGTGAGTGTTTCTTGTGTGGAAACATGAAATGATCCATCTAACATGTCTGGACTACTGACATGGTCTGTACTAGGCATTAGTTTTTGTAACGCATCCATTAATGTATTATGGTTCTGCGTCATGGTGCTCAAGTTCTGTGTTATGGTGTTTATTTTTTGAGTCATGGTACTCATTTTTTCATCCAAGTATTTTTGTTTCTCATTCAGGATGTCAAATTTTTCATCCATCCTTCTTTCTAGTACGAGAAAAACTTAGTCTTTGATTTCTTTATTAATCATTGTATTGTTATTTTTCATCTCTTCCTTCAATATTTTTTGGTTAGCGACGAGAGACTTGATGTCCTTCTCCATTTTTTTGATTTGGTCTTTTAGTTCCACCATGGTCTTAGAACTTGTATGCGGAGGTGTGTACTTCGACGCTATTTTGGCTTGTGAGGGTGGAATTGTTTTTTTGAATAATAATAAATATTAATTAATTAATTAATATTATTATTGTTTTTTATAAACTATATAATATTTTGGTATATGATTATTTTTTAAAGTTTTAAAAATAATATTATAATAATAATATATGATTATTATATATAATATTTAATTTTTATTAAAAATTCTTTTTTTTGTTGGCTTTAGGGTTCACATGGAGTTGGTGCATGTTTGAAGGCGTGGATTGGAATGGAAGTGAAAATGGTAGTAGTGATATGGAGTGAAGTGGTTGGATTACAGGCTATGTGGATAGGGATAGGTGTGGTTGCATAATGGTGGACGCGGGAAATGGATGATACAAGAAGCAATTAGGGGAGAGCATTGGAGGAGGGAGGGAGTGATGTGCAGAGGGAAAGCGCCGGAGGAGGGTACTGAGGAAGAGGCATCATGGAACAGTGTTCAGGAAGGTAGGCAGCGTGGAGCTTGTAGACGAGCTGGAGCATGATGGGATAATGGATAGGAAACATGTGGGAATCTGGGTGTTGGTGTTAAGAAGGGTGAAGCAACGTGGAAGCAATGTGGGATGTGAAGCATTGTGAAGGGTGAGTGGAGCTGAACAGATGGGTAGGTGTGAAGGGGGGAGTGGAAAACAACATGGGTGAAGAGGGTGCATAGTAGTGAGAATGGGTGGAAGAGTGCCTAGAGAAAATATGGGTAGAGTGATGGAGTAGCAAGGAGAAGAGGGACTAGATGAGCCGATTACGAGCTCAGTGTCGAAGGAGCGAATACACTCTAATACCACTTGGTACAACTGTATCTGTTTGGATTGTTCAAATTCAAATCCAACTTTAATGATGAATAATAATATAGGAATAAATTGATATATGATGGTTAAAAAATTACAATGAAGCTTGCCTTTATAAGGATTGGGCGAGCATAGTAAAGGGTTACACCCTTTCACTAGTAACTAATAATCTATTTATTTATAAATAATATTATTATTTAAATATTTGCAACACCTAATACATCATGCTTGGATGGAATTTCCATGTCCCTATGCAGACTCATTTTATCCCATTTTCTCACCATTACCCCGATGCTCCAGTGGAACCCCTAAAAAAAGATTTTGAATATATCTGCATGTCACAAGTTTACAAGCTGCATATATGTAGCTTGCACCACTATCACCCTGTACATTGGGATTTATGATCGAAAAATAAAAATAATTGTATTTTTACCCATCAAGTAATGAATGACTTGATCCTTTTCCTTCCATATTCCATGAAATACTCAGATTTGACCCTTCATTTCCCATTAAGGGGATATATATTGAGCTATTATGAAGCACTAAGAGGAGGAGATATTTAGAGAGTAAAGATATTATATTGAATTTGTGCCTTGTTTTTATATCCTTGAGTATGCATACCTTCTTCCTTGAATAATCCATTAGTTCTCCTTCCCAATATTTCCTTTGTCTTTTTGAGCTTTACTTTGTATGGAGGATTAAAGTGGTGGAGGCCCAGGTGGAGGGACTCGGTTTCTTGATTTCAACAAGGTGCCAACAAAGGTTATTATTTGTATATTTTTTTATATTAAAAAAAATCCATTTATGATAGAGCATTAATCCACCTTAGTACCATTGTCACGTACCCCAATTTCAATAACATTTTATGTTTAAGCACACATTATATTTTATTTTTATTATAAATTTTGAGACTATTGACCTTGTGGGGTCAAGGATGAATGTAATTAATTATGTTGAATATTTTATTAGTTAATAAATAAAATATGAGACAAATAGCCTAAGGAGACTGTTGAATGATTGTCCAATGGCCCACTAGGTGGAATAGACTGGGGTGAGAGAGAACTGACACATGGCAACATCCTCAATCACTTCTAGCTATTGCAGGGGGAAACTTCCCTAATTTTCTGGTCATGTTCCCAAGTAAAGCGAAACAAAGAAGGTGGCTCATTAAGTAAAGAACTGACCAAAAATACCTAGGTATGCATATATCTACCCATCAAATTTCAACAGGAGGTTGTTCAATCATTACCTTGTGAAATTTATGAAATTGAGAAATGTGCACAAGAGATTCGATGAGGGGAAAAGAAGAAGTGGTTTGAGTGTTAAGACTATTTTCAGAGCTAGTGCAGCTTGTTAGCTAAGTTCTTTACTGCATAGTGCATAAGTACTATTGTTAAGTAATTCTATGGAGTTGCAAGGGTATTCAATCCCATCCTATTACACAGTGCTTTCAACCTGGTGGATGAGTGGACAGGTTGGGGGGTCCTAATATAAGATGTGGAGCTATCTTCAGGAAAAGGTTGGGTGGAACGGGCTCCTTGGGATGTTTGTCTCCTCTACAAATTATCAAAATCCAATGTTTTATTTTATTCTTACACAAGTAAAAGTACTGGAATGAAAGTAGTTCAGAATAGTTTTAATATTAGATACTTCCAGCTGCAAATAAACTATTAAGTCTGCATTTGGTCCAAGAAATTACTTGAATTTGTTAAAGTAAATAAATGAACCTAAAATTAGAAAAGATGGATTAATGAGTAAAAATATCTTTCTGTATTTTTCCACTCATCATTTGATGAAGTACTCTAGTACATAAGGTTGAATTAGAATAATTCTTATATAGGGATAGGATGATTTGAATTTGCTTTACTCAGAAATATTTTACTCATTACTAAGCAAGGCATGATAATAATCTTTTCTAAAACTCATTTCATTTATATATAAATTTCTCTAAAAATATTAAGCAGAATTTTTATAGTAATATGTTGTTACATAGCCTTAAAATTGTGCATAACATATTACATTGATAATTTCCTTCTTCTGGAAATAAACCTATATATATGTATATCTATATATATAAACTCTACATAACACTTTAGAAAGTCTTTTATAGTAAAAACTATTGTTCTACAGACAATAAAGTGTGAGTAATTTTATAAAATAAATATGACTGTGAAAACCATTAAATTAATTACATTAGTAAAGAATACTTGTATTATTTAATATTATAATATTTAAAGCAATGAAATAGTAAACTAAACAATATTAACCATTTTCACGCGTAGGCCCGTAAGATCCATCCTATTGTAATATAACCTTAACCACTAACGAATTACAGAACTGAAAAAAGGGCTGAGAGAGTTTCTCATAATACTTTACAGTTTAACAAAATGATTTTTACAAACCCTAGGATATTTTACAAGTTTTTATAAGATAAATTAAAAAAAATTGCTAAACAATAATTTATTCAAGAGCCATAGAACTAGATCTTCATTTCTATTAACACCTCAGCAAATCAAAAGAAAAACATCTATGTAATCATTGAGCTCAAGGAAGCATTACTGGAAAGAAGCCTAACCAAAAAACCATGCTGAAATGCCACGACAATGCAAGAAGAGACCACGACTTATAAAGCCAACTCAAAGGGGACGGTTGGGGCAAAGAACCAAGCTCCAGACTTGTGAAGGCCACGATTTTTTACAAGAGATAGGTGCTGCAAAGATCAAGAAGGCCGAGGTCCTATCGGCTCCTTTATCTATCTGTTCAAATAATTGCGAAAATAGAATAACATGTTTTAGAGACAAGCTAATTTAAATGCTAGGGTTTAGTCACCAAAACCTCAATCCAACGAAATATCACCACGTGGATTCCACTTCAAAATAAATTCCTACAGTTTTAATATAGTTTGGAACCTTCGCAATAAAACCCTACATTATATGAAAAGTATACCATTACTTGGGTTATAAATAAATCATTTTAATAAATGCAAAGTGTTACTATTACCTTTGTTTAGTTTAAACAAGTTTTTGTTTGGTAAGATAAAACATGATCTAGATAATAGTTCCTTTGTATGCTTTATGAGATTTCTTTTATTAGCTCATAATATTATTTTATGCATGGGTTAGGCTGGTGCAATTATTATACATGCCTAGGTTAATTTATGTTCTTGCAATGAGTTCTAGTGTTAAAAAAAAAAGAAATATTTATAATACTATCTAAAGGGCTTAGGAAGTTCTAAGATAAGATGGCTTAGTTCCTAGTAATAAAAGATTTGAGAATTTTTATAGACTCATTTTAATGCTTACAACGAAAAACATGTTGAATGAAATCATACCATATTTAATCCTATCAAAACAAGCTAATCTTCACTGCCAATTTCACTTCAATACCTAGAAAGAGCACTCTATGATTTAGAACTGGAAAATATTCCACGTTGATAATTTAGACTTTAAAAATAATCTAAAGTTTTCTTTCTAACGTACTCTTTAGTCTTCAGCGCTTTAATATCTCACCCCGTAACCTGGAAGAAAATGTTATTTGTAAACCCTGTACAATTATCGAATATGCGTTATCTTTGGAGAAATATAAGTAAGCCTCGGGATAACCTCAAGCCCCTTCAATAAGAAAGAAAAAAACCATCAGAAACAAACGCCTTCTTACAAACAAATAAATGATCAAAATTCAATAAACTGAGAAAAATATTAACTTTGACAAACTTTCATTCAAGACTGAAAATCATTAAAATTTGAATACGAGTAGTAAGATATGACTTGCTAGTTAGTGAGTATAATTTTTTAATTTTGGTTACGGTTTACAAAAGAGAAATAAACACCTACTTTACTCTTAATGACCTGTCTTGTAATCTATCTGTTCCTTAAACTAAAAATAGTTATTAAAACTAATATTTTAGACTATGACCTCACTTTAAATGTCACATTGAATTTTTTTTTTTTTTTGAATTTTTGGGGTGTTACATATGGTATCAGAGCACATGTTCAGACACTAGCCTAAAGTGGCTCAGTACACATAAACAAAACATAAAAATAAAGTATGAATACTGATTTATGATTTTTATGTTGTTGTACATAATATTTTCTGAATTAGATTTGCAAGTATGGAAGGACTAGAAGAGTATGTTGAAGAGAGGTCCCTGTTAAATGAACAAAATAACTTTGAAAGAGAACATGTTAAAGAATATATAACCAACAATTCATCTGAATTGCTGCAAACTGTTAAGGATTTGAAAACTGAAATGGAAACTATTAAGAAAGAAAATGAGAGAATCTTAAGAGCTCAGGAGGAGCCGAATCAAATTTTTTTGGAAACGTTTTCTAATGGAAAAAAGGATAAAGAGATAGAATCTGACAATACGTCCTACTAACATAAGAGTAAAAGGTCAAAATACTCTAAAATGGAAAGCAGTTCTTCTTCTGAAATTAATGGTAACTCATTCAGAAAGAAACATCAATATTCTAGTGACAGTAGTGAGAGTAATTACTTCTCTAGGAAGAAGAAGTACAAGTCCTATGAAGAGATTTCTGGAGTGTTCAAAAAGATTAAACCATCAAATTTTAATGGAGAAACAGAAAAAAGGAGAGGAAGTTGAAGCATGGCTATCCATATTGAAAAATTATTTTCAGATATATAACTATTCTAATCAGTTAAGCGCAAGAATAGAAATTTATAACTTAACTTGAAAGACTGACATTTGGTGGGAGGATATAAAACGATTTAAAGGCATAAAAGAGAAGAATATAAAGTGGAGCACTTTTAAAAAGTACTTTAAAAAGAAATTTCTATCAGATTAATATTACGAGGAACAGGCTAAAGAATTTTATGACTTAAGGTTGGGAACCATGAGTATAAAAAAGTTAAATAGTAAATTTCTGAGCTTACTGTGATATGTGCCCTATATCGTTGATGAAAAACCTAAGGTACAATGATTCTGAGTTGTTTACCTTTTCATATTAAGGACATAATTGAGTATGATAATCCCAAAACTCTTGAAGAGGCCATGCGAAAAGCAAATTTTTGATATGAGTAAAATCGAAAAAGGGAGAACATGCCAAACCGAAAAGCAAAAAGGTCTAATGATTTTGAACAAAGAAAAAAAAATTTCACACCTAATCAAAATTTTGGACATAATAACTGGCGTAAAATTCCTAACAAAAATTTTCAAAGAAATAATTTCAAAGGTAACTCACAGCAAAACCCTGCTATCACAAGGAATAAATAATTTAAAAATAATCACAGCAACTATGTTAAAAATAACGAACATAAGGAACATGTAAAATGTTGGGAATGTCAAGGAACTCACTATGCATCAGTATTCTCTAATAGAAATAAGACAGACAGCAACATCCAAGCTGTGTGGGAAGAATTAACAGTTGGTGACTTAGCGAGAGGGACGCCCAAAATCAATGCAGCGTTGGAAAACAGACATACTGAATATCAGACTTCCATGGTGGAAGTAGAAGGTATGCTTAACCATAAACCCATTTCTATTTTAATTGACCTAGGGGATAGCCTAATTTATATCTCTCCCAGTTTAGTAGAAAAAATTAAATTACCAGTAGAGAAATTTACAAAGTCATGGCTAGTTCAATTAGCTACAGGAGCAAAAAGAAAAGTAACTGATTTTGTGAAAAATTGTACATTATTTATAAATCAGTTTGAAAATTTTGTAAAGCTTAATGTACTTCCCTTAAGCTCTTATGATGTATTAATTGGAATGGATTGGTTGGAACAACATCGATTAGTGTTAAATTTTTTTGATAAAACCTTTACATGTTTAAATAACGAAGGAAAAACGATAACAGTAAAAGGAATCCCTAGAAAAACAACAATCAGATAGATTTATTCCTTACAACTTAAAAGGGTTGTTCGAAAGGGATGTAGAGCTTTTCTTGTAACTATAACTGATGAAAAACACATTAATGAAGAAGACAAACTAATAGTAGAAAATATATCGATTCTGACAGGTTATTCGGATGTATTTCTAGAGGAAATTTCGGGATTGCCTCCGAAAAGAGAGATGGATTTTACTATTGAGCTTGTACCTAGTATGGTGCGTAATTTGAAATCTCCTTATCAGATGAATATCCTGGAGCTTAATGAACTAAAATCACAATTAAAAGAACCGATAGATAAAAAGTACATAAGACCAAGTGTGTCTCCTTGGGGAGCACCAATTATCTTTGTTAAAAAGAAGGATGGTACTCTGCACTTATGCATTCATTATTGTCATATTAATAAGATGACAATTAAAAATAGATACATATTTCCCCACATAGATGATTTGTTTGATCAGCTACATGGAGCAACAGTATTTTCAAAAATTGACTTAAGATCCAATTATCATCAATTCTGGATTAAGGATGAGGATATTTTCAAGACAGCTTTTAGGACCCAATATGGTCACTATGAGTTTGTTGTCATACCATTTGGGTTAGCTAATGCCCCGATAGTATTCATGTGTTTAATGAACAACATATTACATAAATATCTAGATAAGTTTGTAGTAGTTTTTATTGATGATATTTTAATCTATTCCCGGACTAAAGAAGAACACGAAGAACATTTAAAAATCATTTTACAAGTGTTAAGGGAACATCAACTTTATTAAAAGTTGAGTAAATGTGACTTCTTCAAAGATAAAATACAATACTTGGGTCATGTAATCACTAAAGATGGGATCTTGATTGATCTAGATAAGATAAAAGCAATTGAAGAATTGTCTATCCCAAAGGATGTGATTGGTGTGCGGTCATTCATGGGAATCACCGAATACTATTGAAGATTCATTGAGGGTTTCTCAAGGATAACAAATCCAATAACTTCTCTCCAGAAGAAAGGAAAGAAGTTTGTGTGGGATCAAAAATGTGAAGAGAGTTTTAAGAAATTAATAGGATTGTTAACTAATGCAATGATTCTAAGGATCGCTGATCCTAACAAGGACTTTGTTGTATGCAATGATGCATGCAATGATGGCCTTGGTGGGGTATTAACTCAATAAGGACACGTAATAGCATATGAGTCCAGAAAACTTAAAATTCACAAGAAAAATTATGCTACTTACGATTAAGAATTGGCTATGGTGATACATGCATTAAAGACATGTCGCCATCACTTGATCGGGAGAAAATTTACTTTAATGATGGATAATGAGGGTTTAAAGTATCTGTTGGATCAACAAAATTTAAATGCAAGGCAAGCTAGGTGACTAGCTTTCCTTAGAGAGTACGGTTTCGAGATCCAACATATGATGGGGAAATAAAATAAGGTAGCTAATTCTTTGAGCAGAAATGTAAATTTTATGGAAGCAATCAGTACTTATAAAACAAATTTAGAAGATCAGCTTGAAGAAGGAGTAAAATTGGATGAAAATTACCAAAAATTGCAAGCTAAAATAGCAAAAAATGTAATTTAAAATTTAAGTACAGATTACAGTCTAAATGAAAAGGGGTTAATATTTTATATAAATAGATTGTATGTACCTAATGTACCTAAAGTTAAACTTCTAGTGTTAAATGAAATACATAAAACTCCATATTCTAGACACCCTAGTTATCAAAAGACAATAACCATGTTACGAAAAAGATTACTTTTGGCTGAATATGAAGAATGAGTTAGAAGAATATATTGCTAGATTTTTTGAATGCCAATGGGTTAATACTGAACATCAACATCCATCCGGTTTATTACATCCATTACCAATTCCTAGCTGGAAATGGCAAATAATCAGCATTGATTTCATCACAGGTTTACCTAGAAATCACAACCAGAATGATTCTATAATGGTAGCTGTTGAAAAACTCAGTAAGGAAACCCATTTTATACTAGTAAAGACCACTCATAAGGCTACTAATATTGCTAAAATATTTATGAGACAAAATTTTCAGTAAGGAATCCCAAAAGTTATAATTTCTAACATGGACCCTAAATTCATGGGAAACTTTTGGAAATATTTATTTTAAAGGTTTAGATACTACTTTAAATTTTAGTACATCTTTTCATCCACGGATGGATGGATAGACTAAAAGGGTAAATCAAATCTTGGAAGATATGATGAGGATGTATGTTAGAGAATAGCCAAGTAAATGGGAGGACTACTTACGCTTGGTTGAGTTTGCATACAACAACCACTACAAAGCTTCGGCAAAATCCAGTCCATTTGAAATTATCATTAGAGGAATTTTGGGGTCTAAAATGGGCCTTATAAAAAAATGCACCAACAAAAAAGTTTGTGAGTTGGAATTCAAGAATCAATATAATTTCAATAAAATTAGTCAACCATAATGGTTGAATTGACATATTTGTTATAAAAGAAAAAAACTTTTTTTGTTCGTATTTTCCAGATATATTCCTGTGTTTTTACTCAAATTTTAGGTGGGAGAGATCATTGGATGCAAAATTTAATTTCACATCCAACGAGTACCCAAACTGCATACTTTTGACAGACCCCACTACCCCAAAAATAAGAAATACCTGAAAAAATGTGATGATGATGTCTTCATCACGTTTTTCAGGCATTTCTTGTTTTAAGGGTAGCAGGGTCCATCAAAAGTATGTAGTGTGGGTACTTGTTGGATGTGGAATTAAATTCCACATCCAGAAAGCTGTCCTACTCAGAATTTGAGTAAAAACACAAGGAGATATGTCGAAAATACGAACAAAAAAAGTAGTTTTTTTCATTCTTCCTCCAAAATTAATAACTATTATTTTATTATTTTAACTATTATTTTATCATTTTCCTTAGAAGGCCCATTTTAGACCTCAAATTTTTTCTAATGCTATGGCAGAAAATGCAATACTCCCATCTCATGAAGTAACCCAGTAGAGAGCTTAATAGTAGGACCTGAGTTACTAAAGGAGATGGAATTAATCGTGAAACATGTACAAGGTAATTTAAAGGTTGCACAGGATAGACACAAGATTCAAGTAGATCTTAAACGAACCCAGAAAGAGTTCTAGGTGGAAGAACATATCTTCATTAAGGTAAAACCTACGAAGAGTTCCTTAAAATTAGGGAGTTGTGCTAAGCTAGCACCAAGGTACTGTAGGCCTTTTGAAATATTGTCCAGAGTTGGATCGGTGGCATACCAACTAGACTTACCACCAAATATTAAATTTCATAATGTTTTTCAAATTTTTGTTTTAAAAAGATATGTACACATGAGGCTACTCATGTGATAAATTGGAGTGACGTGCAGGTGGAACCCTAAGGATATTTTCTGGTGGAACCGGACTGTATCCTCAACAAGAGGGACATCTTGCTTTGGAATCACACCATTGGGAAGGTGAAGGTGCAATGGAAGCACCTTAGTCCAAAAGAAGGAACCTAGGAATTGGAGAGTCATATGCGGGTAGCATATCTAATTATGTTCCAGGGTAGCTCTGACGATGATGAATAAACTAACATCAAGGACGATGTTATATTTAAGGGGGATGTATGTCACATACCCAAATTTTAATAACATTTTATGTTTAAGAACACATTATATATTTTTTATTATTATAAAGTTTGAGACTATTGACCATGTGGGGTCAAGGATTTCTGTAATTAATCATTTTGAATATTTTATTAGTTAATAAATAAAAGATGAGACAAATAGCCTAAGGAGTTTGTTGAATGAGTGTCCACTGGACCACTAGGTGGAATAGACTGGGGTGAGAGAAAACTGACACATGGCAGCATCCTCAACCACTTCTAGCTGTTGTAGGGGGAAAATTCGCTAATTTTGTGGTCATGTTCCCCAAGAAAGTGGAACAAAGTAGGTGGATCATTAAGTAAAGAACTGGAGAAAAATACCTAGGCATGCATATATCTACCCATTGAATTTCAGCAGGAGGTTGTTCAATCATTACCTTGTGAAATTTCTGAAATTGATAAATGTGCACAAGATATTTGATGAGGGGAAAGGTAGAAGTGGTTTGAGTGTTAAGACTATTTTCAGAGCTAGTGCAGCTTGTTAGCTAAGTTCTTTACTGTAGAGTGCAGAAGTATTGATCTTAAGTACTTCTATGGAGTTGTAGTGGTATTCAATCCCATCCTATTACACAGTGATTTAAACCTAGTGGATCAGTGGACAGGATCGAGGGTCCTAATACAAGATGTGGAGCTATGTTCAGGAAAAGGTTGGGTGGAATGGGCTCCTTGGGCTGTTTGTCTCCTCTACAAGTTATCAGGTTCCAATGTGTTATTTTATTTTTATACAAGTAAAAGTACTGGAATGAAAGTAGTCCAAAATAGTTTTGATATTAGATACTTGCAACTGCAAATAAATGAACCTAAAATTAGATAAGATTGATTAATCAGTAAAAATCCCTTTTTGTATTTTTCCACTCATCAATTGTTGAAGTACTCTAGTACAGAAGGTAGAATTAGAAGAATGATTATATAGGGATAAGATGATTTGAATTTTCTTTACTCGGAAATATTTTACCGATTACTTAAGCAAGGCATGATAATAATCTTTTCTAAAAATCATTTAATTAATATATAAATTTCTCTAAAAATATTACGTAGAAATTTTATAGTAATCTGTTGTTACAGAGCCTTAAAACTGTGCATAACATATTACATTGATAATTTCCTTCTTTTGGAAATAAAACTATATATATGTGTATATCTATATATAGAAACTCTACAGAACACTTTAGAAAGTATTGTATAGCAAAAACTGTTGTTTTACAGACAGTAAAGTGTGAGTATGTTTATAAAATAAATATGACTCTGAAAACCATTACATTAATTACATTAGTAAAGAATACTTGTATTATTTAATATTATAATATTTAAAGCAATGAAATAGTAAACAAAACAATATTAACCATTTTCATGCATACGCCTGCAAGATCCATCCTTCTGTAATATAACCTTAACCACTAACGAATTATAGAACCGAGAAAAGGGCTCAAATAGTTTCTCATAATACTTTACAGTTTAACAAAATGATTTTTACAAACCCTAATATATTTTACAAGTTTTTATAAGATAAATTACAAACAATTGCTAAATAGGAATATATTCAAGAGTCGTAAGATCTGAATCTTAGTTAAACAATAATTATAAACAAAGTTCATTTAAAACAAAATAGTCATCATACGATTCAAATATTCAAAACAAAAATGCATAAATAGAGTTGTATTCACTAAATAGTCATAGTGGCCGAGTATTTACACCGAATAAATTTCAAACAAATTAATTACAGCTTTAAACAAATGATTTTTAAACCTAGAGCAGTAAAAATGCTACCCTATCCACTATTTACAAAATTCGTAGTTTTTGACAAAAGAAAACCCTAAGGGTTAAAACCAAAACGTCCATACGGCTTCCTACATCCTTAACCAAATAAAAAAAAACTACCATCTATTATAGTAAAATGAACACTATGACAAGAAGGTAAGTAGTCGTAAGAACCATTGACTTCATCATGGCTTTTTCAACATCGAAGGGAACCCCAATGATAAAACCGAGGCTTACCGAGCCTATGGAGCCCAAACCCTTCAGCTTTAGGCTAAACACTTCCTCTTTCAACTATGCGTTGTTAAATTTTTCTCACCTATGTTCAACAAGCAAAAACAATTTTGAACTGTTAGTTCAAAGGCTGGCCAAATTTTTATAATTCAAAGGAATTAAAGATGTTGGAGGGTTTCAAAAACATCTTACCAGATGTATCTTTTTTTCTCCCAGTCGTGGTATAGAACTAAATCTTTAGTTCTATTAACACCTCATCAAATCAAAAGAAAAACCTCTATGTAATCATTGAGCTCAAGGAAGTGTTAATGGAAAGAAGCCTAATAGAAAAACCATGTTGAAATGCCACAAAAATGCAAGAAGAGACCACTGCTTATACAACCATCTCAAAGGGGACGGTTGGGGAAAAGAACCAGAGCTCCATACCTATTAAGGTCATGAGTTTTTACAAGAGACAGGTGTTGTAGAGACTGAGAACATCGAGGGCATTTTAGCTCTTTTCTTATCCATCAAACAATTGCAAAAATAAAATAACTCGTTTTAGAGCCAAGCTGATTTAAATGCTAGGGTTTAGTGGCCAAAACCTCAATCCAACAAAATATCACAACATGGATTCCACTTCAAAATAATTTTGTAGGGTTTTAATATAGTTTGGAACATGCACAATAAAACCCTGCATTAAATGCAAAGTATACCATTACTTTGGTTATAAGTAAATCATTTTAATAAATGCAAAGTGTTACTATTACCTTTGTTTACTTTAAACAAGTTTTTGTTTGGTAAGATAAAACTTGAGCTAGATAATAGTTCCTTTGTATGCTTTGTGAGATTTCTTTTATTAGTTCATAATATTATTTTATGCATGGGTTAGGCTGGTGCAATTATTATACATGCCTAGGTTAATTTATATTCTTGCAATGAGTTCTAGTGTAAAAAAAAGAGAAATATTAATAATACTATCTAAAGGGCTTAGGAAGTTCTAACATAAGATGGCTTAGTGCCTAGTAATATAAACTTAGATAAGTTTTATAGACTCATTTTAATGCTTACAATGAAAAACATGTTGAATGAAATCATACCATATTTAATCCTATCAAAACAAACTAATCATCACTACCAATTTAACTTTGATACCTAGAAAGAGAATTCTATGATTTAGAACTGGAAAATCTTCCACGTTGATAATTTAGACTTTAAAAAGAATCTAAAGTTTTCTTTCTAATGTACTCTTTAGTCTTCAGCACTTTAATATCTTACCCCATAACCTGGAAGAAACTGTTACATGTAAATCGTGTACAATTATCGAATCTGTGTTAGCTTTGGAGAAAGATAAGTAAGCCTTGGGCTAACCTCAAGCCCCTTCAATAAGAAAGAAAACAACCATCAGAAAATGCATGCCTTCTTACATACAAATAAATGATCAAAATTCAATAAATTGAGAAAACTCTTAACTTTGACAAACTTTCATTCAAGACTGAAAATCATTAAAATTTGAATACGAGCAGTAAGATATGACTTGCTAGTTACTGAGTATAATTCTGTAATTTTGGTTATGGTTTAGAAAAGATAAATAAACACCTAGTTTACTCTTAATGACCTGTCACGTAATCTATATGTTCCTTAAACTAAAAATAGTTATTCAAATTCATATTTTAGACTATGACCTCACTTTAAATGTCACATAGAAAATTTTAAATTTTTGTGAATTTTTCGGGTGTTACAACCATGATGATACACCTAGGATACATTTCATCAACCTTTTTGCTATGTCATATGGTCCAAAACTTATGCTATGTTGATCAACCTTGGTCTATTGGGTGTTTTGGACTCATTTAATGTAGTTGAGGCACTCCACTTTGATAATTTAGATTTCCAAGCACCCTCATTAATGATATTTCAGTCTTGGTGTGCTCCCCATCCTTTAAATATGGGATTTTTTTTGAAAATAGGCACTATTGCATGCATTTGGTGGTTATTGGATCTCCTTGGGAATTTATTGCTACCTAGACCCACTGCCACTCATACATGTGCTCACCTACACCTATCCTACCATAATTTATGACTCAGCATGCTCCATCAACATTCCCACTAAAATTCGTCACTATTTGGGATGGTTTGGAGGCTCATTGGTCCACCTAGGGGGGTTTTGACGTCAAATCCAAGCTTAACACTTGTATGCATCGAGATTGCCTCCAGCGACACAAAAAATTCTCCCATAGTGTTATAAACATGTACCAAATTTTTTTAGAGGATGTACAGTAATAGAAACTTCATCTATTGACACCATCTATGTGTGTTAATTTGCTTTATTTTCACTATTTTTTGAATAGTTTTGTGAATAGATTGAATTGTGAATATTTACTTAGATTCTATATATCACTTTGAAGCAATTATCAAATGGTATCATATATTTTAAGAGCTTAATGTCAAAACTAGAGTGTTTGAGTTTCTTTTTAGGGAATTTTTCAGAAAATTTGAGTGTTTGCATTGCATGTACAACAATGTTTTTGTCACTCAATGTGCAAGCATAAATGGAGAAGACTCATGTATTTCTTACTCCATTCAACTATTTTGAATGGAAGGAATAAATGGTGAACCATTTGTGGTTGAAAGGACTGTACATATTCACCATGGGAACTAAGAGTGAGCCCAACTCTGTTGTGCAAAAATTGAAGTACTTCAACGAACTAGATGAAGCATTCGAGATGATTTAACTGAGTATTTCGAGGGATACTCTCTCCCATGTAGATATTATTGGAACACCCAATGAATTTTGTCTCAATCTTGATTCACGTTTTGGCAAGACGGATGAGATGAGAGGGAACCAACTCGAAAATGAGTTGATTTCATTGAGCCTAACTCACTTTGAGACGATCCAAGATTTCTTCACAAAGTTCAAATAGGTAGTGCAATAGCTGAAACAATGTGTCATCGATAAGAAATAATATAATCTGATGTTTTATATCCTTTCAAATCTAGGTCCTAAGTATTCGATGTTTGTCTAGACATTCCATTTAGGAAATCTAACAATTCAGAATTGGAGAATGGATCCAGTAGCAGAATTCATGGAGTCTTTGACTCAGGAACAAGACAAGTTAGTTCAAATGGGTACCATCAAATCCATAAAGGATAATTCCCTTACTTTATGTGTGTCAAATCAAGCCAAAGTAAATAAGAAAGACAATGATTTGAATCAACAAAGAGTGAAGGAGAAGAAGCATTTGAATGTGGAAAGCTCAAGTTCAACTGATGAGGTGTCGAAAGCCAAGAGGATGATGAGAAAGAGAGACAATACCAAATGTGATTTTGCATAGGTTCACAACATGAAAAATATTGGTTGAAAATAAATATGGACATCATGACCAAGCTCCTTGACAACACCAATATTGATGTTCCATATTTTACAACAACAGAGGAGCGCAAGCTCTCCTTGGAGAAAGAAGATGGTAAGCGCTTTTATCCTTTGGGTGTTAGGAAGAAACATATTTATCATGCATATGTTTCATATATATTTGTTTTTTTATTTACATCCTGATATATTAGATTCTGAAACCTTCATCCCTTCCTTGGAATAAACCCCAAATAGTTCACCAAAGTTTCGTCCAAAACTAGTCATTTTTCACTAGTTTCTGACTTGTCTTCTTAAAGCTCTTTCCCACTCCATTTAGATCCATCCAATTTTGATTCTGAAGGTGATATATAGGTTACTATATTCATAAAATAATTTTCCGAAACCATTTTATTCCCAAAATGCCCAACAACCCTCAAGTTTTCTAGTTGGAAAATATCGAAATTGCATTGTTTCCAATACTGTGTCACTTGTGTATGTTGTTTTTATGTCTTTCATATCATTCATTGGTTGGAAATATATGTCATTTGAATTCATGGGACTATTTTTCCACATGTCTGGACTTGATCTCACCACCGATGGTTCGATTTTCAAATCTCTAGACCATCCAAGTTCACTTAATTGTCAGTGTAATCTAGTTGCCGACTCTTTTCCCACTATGGTGTAACATCCCCTCACTACGTGACCGGAAACAGAAAAGTGTAAGTAAAAAATAACTATAAGTACTAATCCTATCCTCATCAAACTATATATGAAATTGATAATGTTAGGATACTGAAAGCATGCACGACTAAAATGATAATTTGGGACGAATCCACTATGGGAAAGGTAAACGACGAGGGAAACATTGGAGGTATAGTAAATATAACTTGGTATCATATTGTTGTTGATAAGGAAACCAGTTACAATCATCACCTTGGACCTTCAGTCACTTAATAGACACTAGTCAATTTTCTTTTACATGCGCAATTTGTGATCTACCCTTATAATTAAGATAATTCCTTTTACTTCGAACATATGAGTCTAAGGCTCTAGGATGAAGAAATTGTCGCCTAAGAACATACCATGAAAACCTAAGAGTAACTATGACAAGTAAAACTTTTTTATACAAAGGTAGAAGAAAAATATTATTTCATATATACATAGAACCCCATATATATGTATATTAAAGTAGAAGAACTTTTTATATAGTAACACTATTAAATATAAATAGAGGTGTATACATCCAACAACCATGTCAGAAAGACCCAACACTCACATCTGACCATGGGAGGATGACATCTAACAACCATGTCAGAAAGGATCTTCACTTACATCTGACCATGGGAGGAACACATCTAACAACCATGTCAGAAAGGATCTGCACTTACATCTGACCTTGGGAGGAACACATCCAACAACCATGTCAGAAAGGATCTGCACTTACATCTGACCATGGAAGGAACACATCCAACAACCATGTCAAAAATGCTCTGCAATTACATCTAACCATGGGAGGAACACATCCAAAAAACATGTCAGAAAGGCTCTACACTTACATCTAACCATAGGAGGAAGACATCAAACAACCATGTCAAAAAGGATCTACACTTACATCTGACCATGGGAGGAACACATCCAACAACCATGTCACAAAGGCTTTGCACATACATCTGGCCATGGGAGGAATACATCCAATAACCATGTCTGAAAGGAACATGGACTCATCACTTCCCCTTGGAGGGAACCTCGATCTGGAGAACACCAAGCTTCTCCTTGAAGTACTAAAACTTCACTCTGGCTAATGGTTTGGTCAACACATCAGCTATTTGCTCGTCCGTCGCAACATATTGGAGCTTCACTGCTCCTCTCTACACCATATCCCTAATATAGTCATATTTGATCTCAATATGCTTTGACTTGTCATGGAACATCAGGTTCTTCGACAACTTCACACAACTCTAGTTTTCGCAATATATACAAGTAGCGTCCAATTGGAGGTCAAATAAATCAGATAGTATCTTCCTAAGACACATTGCCTCACAACTAGCCGAAGAAGCTGTGACATACTTTGCTTCAGCTGTAATTACTGCCATGCAGGATTGCTTCCTGCTAAACCAAGAGATCACACCTTATCCCATACTGAAGCATCACCCCGAAGTGCTCTTCTTATCGATGGAACTGCCTACCTATTGGAGGAACTAGTCAGTGAGCTGACTAGTCGAGTAGCTGACTAATCGAAGATTAGGTTGGCCGCAGAGGTTGTGTCGAGTGACTGAACCGACAGGTAGTTACTTGTAACCATTTGTAAGCATATATATTAGGTTGTTGAGCCAGATGAGAAGTTGTTTCAGTTTTATGTATGTATGGACCCTCATGTGACTTATTAATACTACTGTTATTTTATCTTGCCATTATGTCTCTTATGTCTATTATGATTATATTTTTCTATGTGTATTATTGGTAACCTTACATTATCTATGAGATTACAACATTGGTTCCTTTTACGGTAGTACATATACAAATATAATGAACATAAGCAGATGATATCAGGGTAAGAGATTAAGAATTGGTGGAAGTGTAAGATTGAAAATTACTTACAAAACTATGCGAGAAGAAACAGACTGACCATTGCTCAGTCGAAGGAGAAATTATTCATCAAAACACATGAGAATTTTGTAGAGTTGGTACCTCAGCTGTTGAAAAAACTTCTGGATGAAAAAAGCAGAAGCAACTAAAGACCAATAGTTACTAGAGAAAATGATTCAAGGTGAACGAACAAACCTGTCGGAGTGGTTTGAAAATATCACATATGAATTCTACGAAGAACAAGTTGTGTAGGAAAGAGTCTTGGTTGAAAGCATTGAGAAAAATTTTTATACAGACCTCACTAAGCAATTTCATTGCTCCTGACCGACCCTTTTGTTCAAGTTCCTAATCGAGAAGGGAGTGGGACATATCATAGAGCCTCGTCCATCACTATGTGAACTGCCACCAAATTCTAACTAGGTGGAGAAATAGAAGAAGTGGGAAAAATTCATTACTGAAAGGGAGTGGGAGTACTTCCTAAGAAAATAAAAAGAACTATCCAGTCTTTCTAAAGTGTCGCGTAGGCTATGGGGGGGTAGCTAGTCATGCATCGAGGTAGAGTAAAAGGGATTCTAGTCGACTGAATAAAATACCACCAGCAGCAATGAGAATTCAACCTAAGAAGGAAATCAAACAGATAATGACACATAAAGGTACATTGGACTTGCAGAAGTTAGAAAGAGAGAAGATACAGAAAAGAAGGGAAAAAAGAAGAGAGCAATCTAGAGCGCTGCAGAGAGGAATGGCCATTGGGGTGACAGAACAAGAAAGAAATCTGCCAGAGTTAGGCCATGATCGACAGGAAGAAGGTGTAGATGAAGAAGCATCACCCATGGAATAAGACTTGTGGTTAGAGTAGTGAGAATATCTCCAACTAGAAATTCCCCAGGAGGTAAGACCTCTATCTCTGACAAATCTGAGTACCCAAATTCAGGACATTGTTGAAGAGGACCTAAGACTAAGAGGTGGTGATTTTGGTATATGGAGTCAACTAGACAATGAAGTAAATGACGATAATAATTTAGTAATCCATCGACCAGAGGAAGGAAATTGGGTAACACTTCAAGCATACCCTTCCAACTGAAGTATCCACTTGCTCTACCTGACACATGAAGGAGCACCCCCCTACCAAACACATCTTTGCAAAAGTTAAAACAGTCAAATATGTAGACACATCAGTGCATTTGGACATCGACAGAAGAATTCGACCCAAACAGACTGCTTCTCGGAGAAGAAATGACAAACAAAATGACCAACAGGAACGAAAGTTTCTTCAATAGTAGTTGTGAACAAAGAGATATGCAGATTATCCCACTACCACCGCCACCGCCACCACTACCACCTCCCGAAGGAGACATCGACACTGACATGGGTCATGGATCATCACATATCCCCTCTCTATTAGGGTGACAAATACCCTAGATGACATTGGTTCGTCTGTGAATCAATATGGGAGGCCATTGAAGTTACTGGCGAAGAACGGAAGATGGCACAGTTCCCAGGTGCTTTAAGAAAAAGTGCACTGACTTAGTATATGACTTATATCGAGAGAAATCCCCAATCATCTAAAGTAGACATTAAGGAAAAATTGTTATCTTTCTTTAAAACACCAGATGCAAAACATCTAGCAGCAAAAAAGCTGAAAACAACATCTCAGAAACCAACAGAGTCCATCTGGGAATATGATAAGCAATGGAAAGACCTCCTTAGCCAACTAGACTATGTAATTAATGAGCAATTAATAATTCGGTGGTTTCTTGTAGGTCTATCAAAGAAAATCTGGTAGCACAGAAGCTTGGAGACATTTAAAACATATGAAGATGCACTTACCAAAGCTCTGCAAGTAGAGATGGATGAACATTTCCCAGCATATCCTAATGATACCAAGCTAGAAGAATAGCTGGAAATCATGCAAAAATATTTGAAAGAGCTGAACCTCAAGAATTAGGATGTCTGGTGCACAAAATGCTCCACAACCGGACACACTAAAGATAATTGTCGACATGTCATTCGTTTTTTTCAGGCGAGAAATGTTTTTGCGACATTTTCAAGAACATGGGGAACATATAATGGAAGATTATCCATACAACATGAAAAATGGAAAAGCTTCGTGGTGCGCAATATGTGAAGTGAAAAGTCATGCAATGATAGACTATCACTTGAACCTGAAAATCAACAAAACTATCAAGAAGTCTACCAAACGAATGTAGTTGCGCAGAATAATGATAATATTCCAAGAAGTAATGAGAATAATGAACCGACTAATCAAAGATATGAAGGTCGTCGATATGAGCACTAGTTCAACAACCGTCGTGGAGGATTTGGAGGTCGAGGATGATTTTCTGGAAATAAGAACAATCAACCACGACGACCCACCCAGTGTTTTACATGCTACAAAGAAGGACACCATGACATAAACTGCCCATACAAGGATAGAACTGACTTAAATTTTTGTACTAGCTACAGTTTGGGTGATCACTCACTAGAGGATTGTCCCACCATGCTCGGCAAGATTAATAAAAAGAAAAATGTTAATGTCTTGTCGTGTTTTCAAAAACATGATGTAATGAATATTAAGTACCTGCACATAGTAACTCGACAAGGGACAAAAATTGGAAATGATAATCCACGTATAAGCAAAATCAAAGAAAAGAATGATTATCCTAAGACAACAAAACAAAAACAATTATATAACGACGCGTCAAATATGTTTAAATAATTTGCTAGGCAGGAAGCAATCAATGACAGTCGACAAAACACAATTAAAGAATTAATATGTATAGTCTAGAAGATAAATCGGTGTCTTAATTCATTGACTTATTATATAATATGAAGCACAGTAATAATATAGAAAAACAAACCAAAAATATATGCAGTCTGAACCAAAAAGACAAAAGTGATGCCGACCCACTTGTCAATATAGAAATTGAAGCATACCATGTTCGACAAGTTGTACTCAACTTTGGTTCACAAGTAAATATTATGACTTGGGATACATGGGAACAGTTGGGTCGACCTCGACTATATGAGTCAGGCATATACCTCAAGTTATCCGACCAAGGACTAATTGAACCCATTGGGGTTTGTAGAAATGTCGATATGACAATAAAAGGAATATCAACTAAAGTGGAATTTGAAATCATCGACCCTAAAGAAGGATCCAACTCCTTCCCAACCTTGGTAGGTCAACCATGGGGAAGAAAATTGAAAGCATTAATATATTTAGGCAAAGAAAGAACAAAATTAAAAGGGAATGGACAGAAAGTTATTGTCCCTATTCATCCTTCCCAAGGCCAAATTTGGACTGAACCCATCGATGAAGAAGTTGACATTTGATAATTATATCAAATTCAAAATAACGAAGACTAAACTAAACCCAATATCTATGGTGAGCTTCACTTGGGAAACCAAGACTCAATGGGATACAATTCAGACGTAGAATTATATGATTAGGAAGTTGAAAATTATGAAACTCAAGCAAGGGGTTGTTCAACCATTCAGGCCATATAGAAGAAATCGACCCATCAATGCTTCTCAGTCTCTATCATCCTAAAAATATTCGAAATAAAAACTAGGGAATACCCTACCTTAACCCCCAAAAATATAAGTATCATACAAAACCCAAGATATAAAGAAAGACAATCCCCAGTTCTACATATAGAATAAGTCTCTAAGAACTTAGGTGAACATGGCTGACTACAAAGTATGGTAGAAACCTTTACATGACAAGTTGCTCGATGGTGGGACACCCATCAGTTGAGACTGCAGACTTGGAAAACATATTTGAATTAATTCATAGAAAAATTCAGAGAAAGGAAGCTAACTAAATAGTCACACATACAAGTCTTCATTCAAGGGAAAGACCCAGATGAGCACAAAAAAACATGCGAAAGGGAATGGAGAAGACTTGGTTAATGAACGTACATGGCCACACCTATTTCCCTCAATGCTAGAAAACTTACCAAATAAATGGTATAAAATGGAAGAATCATGAGGTGAAAAGCTAGTCGAAATTGCAAAGCAGATAAAAGAATTCATAGAACCGACTAGGAGCAACAGTATGATACCAAACCATGATCGACCGAAAATATCATGTAATAAAATTTGATCCAACATAATACCATAGTCGACAAGACTACAAATGGAAAATGAAAATATGGAAAGAAAAATATTTCAATGGAAATCTTATCACTCAGAAACAACAAAACCAATTCAAACAGTGCTTAAAATCGACACAACCGACAAAGAAGACATCGACCGAATGACCGTAGTAGACTTCCCTACTACATTCTCATAGTTCAAAGAAGGAATTCGATCAATCAATGAATACAAGGCACCAGAATGGATGGATGCCAAAGATAAAACTAAAGACTATGACATATCAAATGATGAACGGAAAAGAATGGCAAGAATTGGCGATTACTGGAGTGAAGAGCAAACGATTGCAATAGTAAACCTATTGAAATAATTCCAGGATGTCTTTGCTTGAGATTATAAATTTATCAAAGGGATAGTCCATGAAATGGGAGAAATGAATATCGACATCAAACCCGATGCCCGACCCATAAAGAAAAGGCCATACAAATTAGATCATAAATATAAAGAGATAGTCAAGAAAGAGATCAATAATATGCTCGTAGTAGGAATCATCTACCCTATCGACCAGTCAGAATGGGAAACCTAATGGCCATCTAACAAAAAAAACATGACCGGATAAAACTTAGAATTTGTTTCGATTTCAGAGAACTAAACAAGGTCACTCTAACAGACCCATTCGCAACACCATACGCAGACGAAATATTAAATGAATTTGCAGGACATGAATGCTACTCATTTACAGATGGATTCTAAGGGTATAAACAAGTACCAATAGCCAAAAAAGATCATAAAAATATTACATTCCTATGTGAATTCAGTTCATTCGCCCACAAAGTTATTTTTTTGGTCTCAAAAATGCACCTGCAGTATTTTGAATAATTGTTGCCAAAAAAATTCAAGAATATATATACAAAACAATGGCAGTATATTTTGATGATTGGATGATTTAATCCATGTTAAAATATCATTGCAAATGGCTAAGGCTCATGTTGGAACGATGTAGACAAATACAACTATCTCTTAACATAAAGAAATGCATCTTCCTAACCCCTATAGGAATACTATTAGGACACATTGTATGAAAAGAAGTCATCAAAGTCAACTTTGCAAAAATAAAGATTATCCTCGACTTAAAACCACTGGTGAATCCAAAATAGGCCAGAGTACTGCTGGGACATACTGGATATTACAGAAAATTTATTAGACATTATTCATATATGACCTATCCATTGGAAGAACTATTGATAGAAGATCAGGATTTTGATTGGACAAAGGAATGTAATATATCAATCGATACATTGAAAAGGAAACTAGTCGAGGCACCTATCCTCAGATTCCCAAATTGGTCGATCAAATTCCATGTGCATATTGACGCATCAGGCCTATCAATAGGTGTGATTATGACACAACCAAGAGAAGACGGAATGGATTATCTGATTATTTATAGCAGCAGAAAACTAAACAAAGCAGAATGACACTATTCAAAAATAGAGAGGGAAGCATTAGGTATGGTATTTTCACTATAAAAATATCGATATTACCTACTAGCTAACCCTTTTATCTTCTATACCGACCACCAAGCATTGAAATACCTCGTAAAAAAACCTTTACACCATGGGAGGACTTGACCATGGTTATTATTATTCCAAGAGTTTGAATTCAAAGTAGTAGTTCGACTACGTCGACTAAAAGTTGGACCAGACCACCTGTCGAGAATTGACATAGTGGAGGAACCTACAAGAATCGGAGATTATATACCTAATGCACATCTATTTTAATTAGAAGCGGTCCCTGCAGAGTTGGAAGAAATAGCTCAATTCTTGGAAAATGGTCTAGCACTAGATGGTATGAGCATGAAAAAGAAACAAATCTTAGCCATGAAATATGCACCATACAACCTCATAAATAGATTTTTATATAAAATGGGCTTGGACGACATCCTCTGGTGATGCATGTTGGAACATGAAAGAGAAAATTATATGCATGAATCACACTATGGACCAGCAGGAGGAAATTTCCAAGCAGATGCAACTGCCAAGAAAATCCAACAGTCAGGACTATGGTGGCCGACACTATACAAGGACTATAAAATTTGTCAGCTAATGCGACTGATGCTAATGAATGGGTCAACCTCTACCTAATATTGAAATTCCTTTGATGTCAGTAAACACAAGTTTGACATTTGAAATTTGGGCCATCAACTTCATAGGACCATTCCCAATTCCAACAAAACGGTCAGGTGCAATGTACATTATAACTGCAGTGGAATATGTAACCAAATGGGTAGAGGCAGAACCTGTTGAAATTTGTTCCAGTGAGATAGCGGCTAAATTCATATACAAGAATATAATTACAATATTTGGCTTCCCACTAAACCTAATCGGTGACCAAGGATCACACTTCGTCAATAAAACTATTAAATCCTTAACAAAACAATTCAAAATTGACCATCGACGAAGCACACCCTATCACCCTTAGTCGAATGGAGCAATTGAGGCATTTAACAAAACACTTGCAAGGGGTCTAACAAAAATCTCCAATACTGAAAAATATGATTGGGATGAGAAAATCCCTACAGTGCTATGGGCTTACAGGACAACATACAAATGTTCGACCAGCCAAACACCATTTCAACTAGTCTATGGAAAAGAAGTAGTCATTCCCCTACATTTTTTACAACAAACACCTATGATAGTAGATATATTACACATCGATGTCGAGGAAGGAAACAGGGATTGACTGATGCAACTAGGAAAACTAGAATAACATCGACTTCTCACTATACAACACCAAGAAATTCAGAAACAATAGCAGCGAGCCTGGCATGATCAAAACATTACAAACAAAAATTTGTCATTCGGAGATCTTGCTCTGCTGTATAATAGTCAGGTGAAAGGAAAACCTAAAAACTTACACACACAGTGAATGGGACCTTATATTATCGAATAAATTAACAACAATGGTTCAGTTCGACTTAGAACATTACAGGGTACAATATTTCAGAAACTTGTTAATGGTGCCCGACTAAAATGGTACCAAAACTAAACAAATATCCCTTTATATATATAAAGATAAATATATGTAATATAAAATAAAAATAATGATGATAACTACTCAGAAAAACCTATAAAAATCTCAAAATCTCAAAAACGACAAAAAGAGCCAACACTCATCAACCAAAATGACAAGAAATTTTGAAAGACGTAGTAGACCATAGTTCGACAACCAACATACCATCATTGACCACCCTCATGATTGACACTGACCAACGACTCCAAAGGTCAAATCACGCTTTCATGACTATGGTCAGAAAGGGCACCAAAAAAAGAACACATTAAAAACACCCTCAATAGAGTGTCTTGGACCGTCAGTTTGGCCATTAATACCTTCATCGACAAAACCACCATGTGCTCCTCCCATAAATACTACATCATGAAAATATTTCCTATTGTGTTTCGAAGGAATAGAGCAACCAATTGCTCAGAAATTTGAAAGTAGAAACTCTATGAAGAAATTCGACCAAGAGACCGACAAAATGGCCCCAAAACAAACTAGAGCCACGGCTTCCAAAAAAAAAGAGCTAGAATCCATTGAAACCACACTCATAAGGAGATGAAGAAACATTAAAAGTGCAAAAGTACAGGAAACTTCATGGGCAAAGATCTGGGCATAAATCAGAGAATGGGCCTATGCAGATAAGAAAATGACATAGGAAGTAGAGAAAATAAGCTACAATACCATTATGAGTTATGTGAATACAGCTTTCATGGTGAGTTTCGGTGGGACAAAATAAACCACTGTAAAATTTATTATCAGTCGGTACCACAATGGAAAATTCTTCTTCAACAAACTAGTAGAAATTTTCGGTGAGGTCATATACAAGCTTACCGGACTTTCAAACCAGGGCAACCCTATTCCTATTGGCATAAAAGATGGATTAGTAGAATGACTAACAAGGACATCATCAGGAAAGAAATCAAAAGGGTTGATGATCAGTCAAATACAAGCCTGTACACCGCAAATAGTTTCCAAAATCATAGCAATAGGACTCACCCCTACAAAACGAGTGAGTGATATGAAGCTAGAAATTTTGGAATCAGTCGACACAATAGAAACCTCAAGGAAAATTTATCGTTGGGCTCAATATGTGGTCGACATGATCAAAAACATCTATGAAAAATGCCAGGAATCGGCTAGAATTATCAGGTTCCGATCACTGATAATTTGGATAGCCATGTACCACTTATGTCCAGTCGAAGAAAAGAAATTGCTCAAAACATGAAAACATCACATGTGGCATTTCAAACCATTTTCATAGAATGGAACTCTAAAATAACTAGCAAATGGAAAAATATTTTTTTGAAAATTTGTTTTAGAATTGTAAAGTCCAGACAACCAGATGGAGGGTTCCTTAGAACATCTGAAGAAGTCTACCAAAAATAACACACATTCAATTAGAGCTCGACCACACTGCAGTCTGGTACATGTAGGGAAAGGAAACAAAAGCAAAACCTCTCGACTATTATCCTTCAGTCGATGATATTTTCCAAGTGCTAGCTCGACAATCTAATACCAAGATGTCAATACCAGCAAGGGCCAAATAAACAAATCATCCTATTGAGGAACCCTTAACCAACCAGGAAAAAGAGGTGGATTATGAACTCCGTCTATATATCAATACCTTCATGTTGGACACACCGATAGAGGATACCAGCAAGCTCCAACTAATGACTATTCCATAACCACAACCCCAACAAGAAATGATCCCAACTCATCAACAAGAGGGAGGAGAAGAGAAAATAGAAGAATATATTGAATCATATAATCCATAGTATGCTATGACAAAATAAAATTTTAAAAAAATATCAAAGGAAACAAAAGCCTCAAGGAAAACAAAAACAAATCAAGAAAAAGGAAAGGGGAAGCATAAGCTTATCCTATCAGAATCAAAAGATGAAGAAGAACTATTGGCTACTGTTGCCAACATCATAGAAGATGCTACAACAAATAAAATATCAGTCAAAACACAATTCAAGTGGTCCATCGACTGAAGAGTGAAATATGGCAGACCAAAGAAGGTAAGAACTACTACCCCACCCGTAATAAATCCTATTGACCTTACCCCATATTCACCAAGACCATCCCCTATCAGAATAACACAAGAATCAACCTTGAACATATCACTAGGTTATAATGACTCTAATCCCTAAAACCATTAAGGAATTAATAGATAAAGATGCTGAACTTCAGCAATTTATCAATGACTTACCAAATCTTTTCCTGAAATCCCAACAGATCAATACCACCCACAAACTTGTGGAATCAAGATTTGCTCAACAAAGCCTCACTCCACAAATAAACCAAGTTTCATCACTGCCACCAGTCATAGGAATCATCAAATCATCATATGTTCACAACCCCAACCTCACATCCACTGTAGTCTCAACCCACACTTCATCATTCACACCAACATTCCAAAACCAACCAGCCAATGTGGAATAAAGGGGACCACTTTCCCTAGATGCTGAAATTGACGACCTCATGGAAGAGGAAGAAATTGACAACCCTGTCGACCCTCAAACATAAATTGAAAGCTCCATACCAACATAACTTTTGACCACCCCCATAACCCCAGACCATTCACCGTCACCACCACCCAAACCAGAGCCTTCGCAGAACCTAGTAGAAGCACAAACCACCACAAACCCCATCCCAAAAACAAAACAAATTAACCCTACCAAAATAGAAGTCCAGTCGACTGAGAATTCATCAAATGAAGAACAACAAACAACATCAGTACCGACAAGATCAGAAGTGGTCCATAAGTCAAAGCATAAGAGCAAGAGGGAAAAAAAGAAGAAATAAGAACAACAGAAACAACAAACACTAACAACTGTCCACCTTCATCAACTTGGATCGACTACTACAGTCGAAACACCACAAATAAGAGATGGAGAGATGGATAGACTTCTGGAAGCAGTAACTAAAGAAGCATCAAACATAAATCGAACAAAATATGAAAGAATTGAAAAGATGGAAGCATAACAAGTTGAATTCCTGACCAAATGTTCCTATCGGGAGAATAATTTGTATTTCATTGTACCACGATGTTCCTATCGGGAGAGTCGTTAATATAATAAATTCATGTAAAGTCAATGAGGTTAACCCTCTGTTGTAAGTTGGGGCAATAGTCCCCACAATTGAGTTAAGGTTAACTCTCCGTTTTGATTGGACGGAAAAGTCCCCATAGTTGTGGGGCACTAGGGTTATTAGACTCTCCTAGAGATATCGGCCCTGGTAAGTAATTGTTAACTGAGGCCGAATTGTTGGAATGGACATTAAGAGAAGTAAAGAATATAAATAGAGAGTGAACCTCTCTATTTATCACACACTCACTCACTCACTGGGGCACATGAGTGAGAGAGGAGAATCTCTCTCGAGTGAGAGAGAGAGAGAGAGAACAACTGTTGGATATCATCTTTTCTGTCTTTGGGTTTTACTACTTCCATTGGTGTTCATTCTATCTTTGAGGAAGTTGCGGGGTTTTCTCCTTTATGGTTTCCCAGAGGAAAATTCTTTGTGTCTCTTGTCTCTTGTGATTATTGTTGTGCATGTTATTCTCTGAGATAAGATCCTAAGATCATATTGCTTAAATGATAAAAATATAACATGGTATCATAGCTAACCTGAGAATAAGACACTATGCAGCTGTAGAAGCTAGGGATTATTACTTTTTCGGTCTCTCTCCATAATCCATCAACAAAATGATGCTAGGCTAACTCTCCATTGAAGGGCGCATCTTTCTGTCGAAGCAGAATTTGGTTCCGAGCATTTTCAGTTTTTGCTGCAGGAAATTAGGGATTTTCATAGAAGAGGAATTTTTGAGTGAGCCCGGCATAGGATTTATTTCCTCATCAAAATCAAAGTTTAGAGACCTGGGTTGATATTTTTGGTTGGGTGAATCTCCAGGAAAGTCAAACCCTAGTTTGATCCCAGGCCTGAAAAACCCTAAAATACTGAAACAAATAATTTTGGTTGATTTGCTAAATCTCAATATTGGAGAAGGATTAGGTTCTGAAAGTTTAATAGGTCGAAGATAAATTCTGAATGTACACGATGTCCAAGTTTCGGCCTCATATTCTCTATATACTAGGAGATATGATTCCTCCAAGTTAGGGTTCTAGCCTCTCCCATGATTCATCTGTAAATGGGACACCTAGGGAGAATTGCTATATCACGGGCTACTAAGTTCCAAATTCAATTCCTTAAGATTTTACAAAAATGGCATAGACTATAATTTATATGGTAAAAGTTTCATACCCTGATGATGAACCAGTGACATGTGGAAGTCTGTACAAGTTCACCATGTTGAATAGTCTTGAAACTGGTCACCTTGGGAAAACTCTCATTAGTCCCAATTGGTTAAATAAATTCTAATTAAACTTATGGTGTGGGAACAAGGACATATCAGGTTACCTTAGTACAAGTTTTTAGAAGCAATTTCAGAGATACCACAGAAACAGTATCAGGAATTTCTGCAGAAGCAATTGGTAAACTAGGGCTTCCTGTTTCAAGAGCTTTCCTCCACCATTTTCAGAAAAGGAGTACATTGGATATATACCCTTGAAGAGGTCTATATTTCTATCCAATCATATCTAAAATATTCCAAGTTTTGAAAATTAGGGTTTCTCTGACAAACCCTAGATCAGCCAGCTTCGGAACCACGACGGACACTTCAATTCGGTAAGATCTAATCTTTTTATATTTACAGTTGAGGTTCTCATAAGTTCCAAATTCAATTCCTTAAGATTTTATAGAAAGGTCATATACTATAATTTATATGGTAAAATTTTCATACCCTGATGATGAACCAGTGACATGTGGAAGTCTGTACAAGTTCACCATGTTGAATAGTCCTGAAACTTGTCACCTTGGGAAAACTCTTGTTAGTCCCAAGTGGTTAAATAAATTCTAATGAAACTTATGGTGTGGGAACAAGGACATATGAGGTTACCTTAGTACAAGTTTTTAGACATAGTGGAGAAGCTATTTCAGAGATACCACAGAAACAGTATCAGGAATTTCTGTAGAAGCAATTGGTAAACTAGGGCTTCTTGTTCCGAGAGCTTTCCTCCACCATTTTCAGAAAAGGAGTACATTAGATAGATACCCTTCAAGAGGTCTATATTTATATCCAATCATATCTAACAGATTCAAATTTTTGAAAATTAGGGTTTCTCTGACAAACCCTAGATCAGCTAGCTCCGGAACCACGACGGACACTTCAATTCGGTAAGATCTAATATTTTTCTATTTACAGTTGAGGTTCTCATTTCAAAATGACTAATCACACCAGCTTGATGACAATATTGGTGAGGCTAACAAATTCCAAGAATGGAAGTATAGTATCTCACTGGTTCTTGAAGGAAATTAATTAGACACCTACATAAGTGGAGAGGTTCTAGTTCTAGAGGGAGATGAGGCTAAAAGACTTACACAAGAAGAGCTTGGTCAAGGCCAAAAATATCATTGCTGATTCAATCAAGGATCACCTTATACCACAAGTGTCTTCCCTAAAGACACCTAAATAGATGTTTGATTCCTTGACCAAGATATTTGAAGGGAAGAACATAAATCAGAAGATGCCTTTAAGAAACTAGTTGAAGAATGTGAAGATCCAGGAAATGCAGAGACCATACAGTCATACTTTACAAGGGTCTCTCAAATAAAAGAACAACTTGAAGCAATGTATGAAGAAGTATAGAATGTATATGCTATGATAACCACCTTGAATAGCCTCCCAAGATCATGGGATTC
This sequence comes from Pseudotsuga menziesii, assembly GCA_001517045.1. Classification (NCBI taxonomy): domain Eukaryota; kingdom Viridiplantae; phylum Streptophyta; class Pinopsida; order Pinales; family Pinaceae; genus Pseudotsuga; species Pseudotsuga menziesii. The sequence continues at coordinate 296,558 of LPNX010185787.1, read as the reverse complement.
ATTCATTCAATGATTGTATGCCAGAAGAAAGTGATTACCTTCCACAGACTCTAGGAAGAGTGAACAAAAGAAGAAACTCAATTCATAATAAGAGAAATAGAAGAAGGGAGCAAATGAAGATCAATCTCTCACAATCCAAAGAAGATACCTCAAGCGATGAGGAATATGAAGAACTCAATTCTTGAAGAACTTCTTATCCATCTTAAGCATTTGGATAAGAAATTATGAATGAAGAAGATGATGAACTTGAAAGGAGTCTACCCATGAAACAAATAAAGATAAGTATTCAATTGTCATTTCATGATATTGTTTTGTTATGCATTTATTTATATTCAGTTGATGTATTATGCATGATAAAATGTTTACATTAATGATGGTATACTACTAATATGCATATGATGGGTAACTAGCTCATGGTGCTATACAACTCTGCATTGCTACTTATCTATAATGAAGCCTCTTTGCTGACATATTGGATTAGTGCACAATCTCAATGTTGTCCTGGTAGAGATGGGAGGCATCTAGAAAGTTTTCGTAATATATGGATGAATGTTGTATTGGATAAAATAGTTTCATGATTATATCTTGATGCAAAAGAATTTTCCATTATGAATATAGCTTATGAAATGTTTCTAACCATACAAATGCATATGACTTGTAGGAAAGATCGCGTACAACACCTACAAGAAAAGAAGGACGAGACTTTTTCCAAAGAACAAGTGACGACAGTTCAAGAAAGAATCCAAGATGAAGAATAATATGATGATACTTTCAATGAAATAAAAGAGGCCTCAGAGACACTCCAGTTATGTGACACTGTTGAGATACATCATTGATGCAGAGCCTTCCAGCTATGAAGAAGTAGCCAAGAATAAAGGGAAGGAGAATACTAGTTCAAGAAGAATGATCTCTAGGATGCAGTATCAAGACCTGAAGGGAATTTCGTAATGTCTTCCATATGGATATACAAGATCCATTATGCAGTATATGGAAACATTATGGGGTACAAGGAAATATTCATAGCATGAGGCTACTCACAGAAAGAAGGCATAGACTACGAAGAGACATTTGCAACCAGTGGGAGTTAAGACACATGATAGGAAAACTCATGTGCGCAAATTAAAAAAGTCTTTGTACGAGCTCAGAAGACACCCATGGGATAACACATACATGAGGAGCTTTAATATCACCTAGAGTGATGAAGATATTAACCTTTGCTACAAGGTTGAAGATAAAATCCTATAGAGGATGACAAGCTCACAGATGGGTGCGAGAAGAACTTTTGAAAAGGTTCAAGATAGAGGATCTTGGTATCCAATGACCCTAGATGGATACATAGAATATTAGTAACAGAGGAAGCTACTTGTCACTCCAGTATAGAATGTTTCAATGCATAGAGTATGAAAGACAGAGGGAGAATGGTGCTCCACTTCAGAGGGAGTGACTGTAGAAGATCCTGAGGTTTGACATGATACGATAGGATGGACAGCTTACTGATGACTCTAGGATTTACTGAGAGTAAAGAGGACTCCAACCTTTTCTCGAAGGTTTAAGGCGAAACACTAGTGATGCTCCTGTTATATGTTGATGACTTGTTCCTAACAGAAAAGAGGAACTCACTAAAAATGCAAGAAGGAGACTTGCTTCCAAGTTCGAGTAAAGGGACTTGGGTATGATGCACTACTTTCCAAGCATGTAGGTGTGGAAAAATGCATATGGAATCTCCCTGGGACAAGGGAAGTATGAAAAATATATCCTAAAGAGGTTCAGGATGATGGATTGCAAGGCCATGACCACACATATGGAATCGAACCTGAAGATATTGAGTGATGCTTTATCATATTCGGTTGATGCCATGATGTATCATCAAATGATTTGTTCCTTGATGTACTTAACGAATACGAGATCACATATTTGCCTTTCTGTGAACACATTGAGATATTTTCACCTGATGGTTGCAAAGCATGCAGTGAGGTACCTGAAGGGTATAGTTGAGTATGAGGTGAATCAAAACACTAACTTGGAGGGTTATGTGGATTTGTATTGGGCAGGTAGTGCCATTTATAGAAAGAGCAATTCGGGGTGTTGCTTCAGTATGGGATCAAAGAGGAGTAATGAAGCTCCAGTATGTGATCTAGATAAAGATCTCTCGAAAGAGGGAGTTCTAGTATAGTCGATGAGACAAGTTGTCTCAACATAAAATCCTCGTGAAGCTCGTAGGTGAATCAGATGTAAATAGTCCTGTAGGTTGTCCTCAGATGTAATTGGTCCTGGCAAAGATCATAGGTTATCCTTGGACATAATCAGTCCTGATGTGATTCTATGCTAGAAATGGCTAGAGTGAAGTTTTTGTACTTCAGGGAGAAGTTTGGTGTTCTCCAGATCAAGGTTCCTTCCAAGGGAAAGTGATGAGTCTGTGAGACCTTTTGACATGGTGATAGGATTGGTTCCTTCCATGGTTAGATGTAAGTGCAGAGCCCTTCTGACATGGTGATAGGATTAGTTCCTTCCATGATAAGATATAAGTGCAGAGCCATTCCGATATGACTGTGGGATTGGCTCCCACATGATCAAATATAAGTGCAAAGCCATTCTGATATGACTGTGGGATTGGCTCCCACATGATCAGATGTAAGTGCAGATCCATTCTGATATGACTGTGGGATTGGCTCCCACATGATAAGATATAATTGTAGAGCCATTCTAATATGACTATGATATTGGCTCCCACATGATCAAATATAAGTGCATAGCCATTCTGATATGACTGTGGGATTGGCTCCCACATGATCAATTGTAAGTGCGAGGCCCTTCCATAGATGGTAGTAGTTTTGTCCTATCATGCCACTGGTTGTAAGTGTTGGGCCCTCCCATAGATGATAGTAGGTGTGTCCTATCATGCTGATGGTTGTAAGTGTTGGTCCCTTCCATAGATGATAGTAGGTGTTTCCTATCACGCTGATGGTTGTAAGTGTTGGGCCTTTTCACAGATGATAGTAGGTGTGTGCTATCATACTGGTGAATGTAAGTGATGGGCCTTTTCAACATGGTTCTTGGATGTGTTCCTCCCATGATCAGGTGTAAGTGTTGGGCCTTTCTGACATGGTGGTGGATGTGTTCCTCCCATGGTCAGATGTAATTGTTGGGCCTTTCTAACATGGTGGTGGATGTGTTCCTCCCATGGTCAGATGTGAGTGCTAGTCGTGCCTTACTGACAAGGTGGTGGATGTGTTCCTCCCATGGTCAGATGTAAGTGTTGGGCGGGCCTTTCTGACTGGGTCATATATAAGTGCTGAAGAAGATGAAGACCTACATGGAAGCTAGGCCTACAACCGACATGAAAAAGGGATGGATCTGTAGAAATTCCTATGACGAGAAGAATTGAGAGATAGCACCAGTTGATCAATATAGTAGAAGCAGTGAGGTTGATGATGATCTAGTGATGATCCAAACTTGATGTTGATCCAGTGATGATCTAGACTTGATGTTGATCCAGTGATGATCTAGACTTGATGTTGATCTAGTGATGATCCATCTTTGATGATGATCCAGTGATGATCCATCTTTAATGATGATCCAATGAAGAAGACTTGTGCTGATGAATTGTGTCAATAGAATATCTTCCTAGTTAAGAGGGAGTGTTGATGTATTTGTAACTTCGGAATGTATTCAACTTGTATATATTATATTGTACCCCAATGTTCTTATCGGGAGAATCATTTTTATTTCATTGTACCCTGATGTTCCTATCAGGAGAGTCATTAATATAATAAATTCATGTAAATTCAATGAGGTTAACCCTCCATTGTAAGTTGGGGAAATAGTCCCCACAATTGAGTTAAGGTTAACCCTCCTTGTTGATCATAGGGAAAAGTCCCCACAATTGTGGGGCACTAGGGTTATTAGACTCTATTAGAGATATCACCCTTGGTAATTAATTGTTAAGTGAGACTGAATTGTTGGAGTGGACATTAAGTGAACGAAGGAATATAAATAGAGAGTGAGCCTATCTATTTATCACACACTCACTCACTCACTGGGGCACATGAGTGAGAGAGGAGAAGCTCTCTTAAGTGTGAGAGAGAGAAAAACTGTTGGATATTATATTTTCTGTCTTTGGGTTTTACTATTGCCATTGGTGCTCATTCTATCTTTGAGGAAGTTGTGGGGTTTTCTCCTTTATGGTTTCCCTAAGGAAAATTATTTGTGTCTCTTGTCTCTTGTGATTATTGTTGTGCATGTTATTCTCTCAGATAATATCCTAAGATCATATTGCTTAAATGATAAAAATATAACAATATGGTCAAGTCTTCATCGTAGAGTTATCATCATAGAGTCATAGAGTCATCATCATAACTACTACCATCATCTTCTTATTATTGATCATCAAATGGTACTATCTGTCATTGAAAGTTTCTATAGAGCTAGCCCTTTTTTCATGTTGGGTGTAGGCCTAGTCCTCATCTAGGTATTCATCACATCTTGATCAAGCCATCACGTAGGGACTATCCTATACCTTCTTTATATTTCCATGACAATAACTTATGTCTTCTACCTTCATCTCCCCTATCCATATCATCTCTTTTGTCATGCAAAAAACAAAATAGAGCACGCAAAGCATCAACGGTCAACCTACATTCTACTAGTAAAGGAGAACCTCCTAGGTGAACCTCACGTGATTTGTCACCTTATCATCTCAACATGGGAATGCACACACACACACACACACACTCACACATATATATGTAACAACTTATTACGATCAAACAACGTATTACATCAGTACTTTTATGTTATAGGTCAAATTCAAGGACTTATTATATCTGAACAACATGCGTCTAGGATATTTTCCGTTCATACAACCTTTGGGGCGTATTACATCCATGTAACCTACATATCATGCCAGGAATCCTTTCACACTTGGAAAACCCACAGGAATTATTACATTCGAGTAACCTGCGTACCACACCAGGGCTCATATTTACACTCGAATAACATGTCTTGTGTTTGTGAGTTTCTCCACGATGGATTAAATCCGAGGACAATTTACAAGACTGATTATGCCTGAGCATCCTGCTTCACCTAGGTGCTTCCACAAGGTAGGGCATGGTGGCCCATTTCCACCAGAGAAGGTATAACTTGTCTTTCATGTATTGTTTATTTGTTTTCTTGTCTTTCTAACCCTTGTTTCTATTTGCAGGTTTTATGTTTAGCATTGTTTTGTAGGTTTTACTGTAGCTTAGGATTTGCTTGCAGGTATTTGGAGGCATAAACCTAACTTGTGTTTGTAGAGGGGTTCACCATTGCTTCTCTCTTCTTTCTGTTCATAGCTTAGTTTACTATTCTATCCATTTCCATTTATGTTTTTATTTTCTACATTTACCCACTAGTAGGAACCTACCCTTTTGTCGTATAGATATAAGGGAGCCATTCCTTCCCCTTTAGCAAGGAGAAATCCCTGCTACAGAACTAGCAACCATACCAGGTTGATCCCATAAGATCCCTGGTCCAAATTTTTAATTTTCAAGTTTTCTTAATTTTTTGCCCCAGTTTTCAAATTTTTCTTGTTAAATTCACTTTAAATCTAGTTTATTTTCAATTATCAGTACTGGTAAAGAATATCCTAGGAAAAATAGAGTCAATTTTTCCACAGTACAAGTTATCGTCAGCCAAATCTGGCTCTGCCTCACAAAAAATCCCAAATCCGGGGTATGGCGCTCTTATCGGGCCCAAAAGTGACGTGAGGGTGCACTTAATGGACAAACAGGTGCACTGAGGGCACACTTAATCCCTCGATAAGTGAGACTTCATCCCAGAAACATAGACCATGTCTGTTTCTGCATTTTGTGTGACCCCCCGCCTGTTTTTGCATTCTGTGTGACCCCCTCACCTGTTTCTGAAAAAAATTTGCGGCCCCCTCGCCAGAATTGATCAGAAATGTGTGGCCTGTCAAAAAAAAATTCAATTTCATTTTAATAGAGGTTAAATTTTAGTTTTATAGGACTTCCAGTGCGGCTCAGCCAACTCTGTCCAGCACACCAGTTCAATTTCAAGTTTCAGTTTTTGTTTTTTGCAATTTATTTCACAAACAATGTGTAAATTCCAAGTAAATATTAACAGCTTAATCAAATGAATGTAGCCTAATTAAAATCAACCTAAAACAAACTATCTTTCTTACTCTTCCTCCTCTACCCAGTCATCACCCTTTGGGGTATTTTGGAATATGACGAAGGGAAAGCTCGTATAGATCTAGGCACCCCATTAATATTGTTCCAAACCACTAAAACTGGATGATCTGGAAGGTAGAGGGGGTAGAGAAGGAGGGCTTCTCATGGTGCTAAGCATCCTCCCTATTGGCCAACCTTGCATCCGAGAGGTGACCTGAGGATCTACGGATGGGCTTAGTCCCATTGTGTTGAGAGCCCAACACCTTCTCTTGGTTGAAGAGGAATATTAGTGTGAGGTAGACATCTAGTTAGGCCATACACATTCAAGGTTAAAATTTGTATTTGTTCACAATTTTTTATTATTCAAATGCATGCATACACAATGACATGAACTCTACTGTGATGAATTCATAAACCATTTGTAGCTACCAAATAATAGAAAAACAAACAAACAAATACACCATACCAACTAATTAACCCAATTCGGTTCATGACGCTGAGTGAGCCTTAAAATTTACCAATTTACACTAAGTACACTTAATCTGCGGTCTTTGAGGACATAGGTCCCTGACTGCTTCAACTGTGGGAAGTACTTGGGCTCTACCCAGAAACTCATTGTGAGGAGTACCACAGGAACCCCAAAGTAGCTAGCTGCTGAGAGGAATTTCCAAGTGAAATGGGAAACAACCCCTTCTGATTGAGTAGAAACACCTGTGAGGAAAAATCCAAGCGCTATCTTCTGGTAGTATTGGTGACCGAGTGACCACCTGCAGCCAATAGGAAGCCACTGAAAATAGGGTCCAAACATCATTCCCACCAGTTTCAGACATAAAATCTAAAACAATTGATCCTCCACGCTCTTCCTCACGCCTAAGAGGCGAACCACCACCATTTGGAACACTTAATTGACACCATCGAAGCCACTCTCAGCGATCTCCCACACCATCAGAAGGCCACACAGCCTCTGATTCTAATTTGGACCCATACTAGTCTGAACCAGACCTCCATACTATACCATCTCACCCATGGCTAGTGCAAATCCGGATCCATTTTCTGGCATAACCATAGCAAGCAGACCCATGTCCACATCACAACCTACCACCCACAATATGGCAAGTGGCCCAAGCACAGTTATGCAAACTATCATCAGTCAACTTCCACCACCTATAGTGACTAGCCAAGCTGGCCCACTGACAACACACGGGGGCAGTGGCCCTTCCACACACACTGCCCCTCCTACAACACAGGGGGGTAGTGGACCATCCACTTACATTGCCCCTACTGTCATACATGGGGGAAATGTCCCCGCCACTCATACCATATCACCCACAACTCTTGGGGACATTGGTCCATCCTCAATGGTGCCACCGCAAGCACCCCCAGCTGTGCAGATACATTATGCACCTGCAAACCCCACCACCATCGCAGCCCCATCCCACATCAACCTAGGGTCAAATATTCCATTCATGGCTTGTCTTAACTTGCTTGACTTGTCCAGATTAACAAATGACCCCATTCGCCATCAAGCCTTTTGGCCTCCAATGCCAACTAAGCTGCCATCAGACATCCCCAAGTTTGAAGGCAAAGAAGGGGAATGTCCCCAAAACCACATAATGGCATTCCATCTATGGTGCTCATCCAACAACATCATAGACGATTCCATTAGGCTGAGGCTATTCCAACGCACCCTTACAGGCATTGCGACCAAATGGTACATTGAGCTACCATAGGACAAATACCCAAACTTCAACTCCCTAGCCTTCATGTTCCTATAGTATTTCCAAATCCCTGTCAGATATGACGAAGGGGTGAAGATCCTATTATCCTATCGCCAAAGCACCACCACTCATATAATGGACCATATCCATGAGTGGTGGCGACGTCATAGTCTATGCAAAATCCAACTTGACGACATGATCTTCTTGGATTGATTCCTTAAGACCTTGCTCCCACCCATAGCAAAGGACATCACATCCGAACGTCCCCAATCCAAAGAAGACGCCATGCTGAAAGCTCAACAATTTGACCTTATCTATGCTAAGTCTGGATACTTGTACATCATCATTCTATACGCTCTCCATCTGAGTACCTCCTACTGTGATGCACTGGGGGAATCACATGCTGTGGATGGCATCATAGGATCGGTCTCCCAACAACCACAGCCTCGACCGACACCACCTGCAATTACACTACAACCAAGCAACAATGCTAGTGTTTCTTACCAGAACTAGCTCTGGATTACACAAGAATGATGTCTGAGTCTAGAGCAACAACTTTTAACACATAGCTTGCGCCACCGCAACAGGATCAGGCCATGGCTTGGCCAACACAGCATTATGTGGGGAAAATGCCCACATTTGTGGCTCCACCACCCCCACAAATATATTACACACCACCAGTGCAACTATTTCAAGCCCCCACCCCTGCTCCACCGGCCCCGTTAGGACAAGTGTTCGCACAAAAAAACCATCCCAACCAGCCTACCCCCAATAATAAACAAAGGAAAGGTTGAAATAACCAGCCCCGCAACCAAGGAAATAACCAACTGCAGGGAGGTGGTCAACAACCGAACCCTCCCAACAATGCTGCAGCAAACTAGCCAGCCCAAAACCCCCGACGACAAAATGCACCAAGACACAATGCTCCATTGTGGACAAACCAACCGTGCACACTCTATGATGTTTATGGGCATTACACATTTGAGTGTCTCAAATTGTGGTGTCCATCTGGAATTTGGTTGTGCATCGATGCATAGTGGATGAGGGGGCATCCATGTGTGTTATGTCCAACCTGGTTTGGTAGAAACTTGGATCACCAATTCTGCAGCCATCCTCCACAACTCTGTGGGCTTATGATGGACATCCCACTAAATCCCAAGGAATCCTCCCCCATGTCCCCATTACATTAGCTGGGAAGATAGTGCTGATCGACATAGACGTCATCAATGCTCAACTGGACTACAACCTTCTCCTCGGGAGAATTTACATGTACGCCATGCGAGTTGTCGAATCAACTGTCTTCCATATCATGATGTTCCCCCACGAAGGGAAGATTGTGATGGTTTATCAGCTCACCTACCATGATCCGCAAGGGTTAACAGCACCTCCCAATGTTATCCCTACCATCACCACCATTGAGCCACAAGGGACGATCACACACACTAATGTCATCCCTACAACCAACACTATGGTTGAAAACACACCAGCCTCCCCATTGTTGAATGTGGGCCCTGGGTTGTTTGCCGATGCCTCCATGATGGATCCTTTCCCATTAGTGTCAACACCACTGACACGAAATGAGACTGTGGACTTGTGCATGGTCTCATCCAGTACCACTACACCCAAACAAAAACCGCAACCGCAGCCCCAACCACAACCACAACATTGTCCGCAGCCGCAACACCAACAGTAGCCGCAACATCACCCACAGCAGCAGCATTTCGTTCAGCCACAACCACAACCACATCCCCACATGCAACTAGCTGGGATTTATTTGGGCTCATCTCCAGTCCATATGATTCCCTTCCTCTTCCCCCCACCTGGTGTCATGAGCAAGCTGGTCATGGCCACCTTAAGCCTACCCAACTTTACATTGGGAATTTTAGTGTGGTATCTTGATGCATCGGCTCAACCAGCAATGCCCCAGGTTGTTTAAACCCCAGTGCAACCCATCGCGGTCGAGTCTCAACCTCCACCCGGTCCACGAAAGCCAACCACTGCACCCGTACCCGCACCGCCCCACCCGAAAAGGGCCAGGGGCAAGAATGCTAAAGCCATTACAGAGCCACGACAAGTCCCACCTTGCACCGTCTATGAGAAATAGGGTCATTCAACTTAGAATTGCCTTGAAATCCTAGTGATCCGTGTGCATCTAGATGCCATGGATACAAATGAAAACATCCCCGTGGTTGAACTCCCAACCACGCGAATATTCAGGAACAAGGCATTAAGGACAAACCATGCTTGCACCCTTTGTGGCTTGTATGGACATTACTCCCACCATTTCCAAGACTTACCCAAATTTCAAATGTCTCTCACTGACCTCCTTCAACATTCCCTTGAGTCTGAGATCACCTTGATCGAAGAAGTTCACCCACCACCTCCTTCCTCAAACACCATGTCCATTTACATGATGTCCAGTTCCACCGACCTGCTCATATCCACCTCCAATGATGGTCCGCCAGACCTGTCTCTTCCATTGTTTCTGCAACCACAGCTCCATCTACAGTTGCAACCTCAACCTCAGTTACCAGGGAAACAGTGGGGTTCATTCCAAATCAACGCGATCCTTTTCCTTGTTCTTTTCGTTTTCGTTTTCCTACCATCCGAGATCATCAGAAAGTCTGTCTTGGAAACCCGCAATCTATAGGATTTCACATTGGGATATCCTGTGTGGTACCTTGAACCACATACCCTACCTACAGGTCCATCAAATACTCCTACCATCTCCAAGCCTATCCCTCTTCCTCCAACCTAGACTGGGGGCAAGGCCACAAAAACCACAACCAATAACATTTTAATGATATCTAGCACCAGTTTCCCTTTCACCTCGTTGGCTATGGAAGATCCACTAGATCTATCTCGGCACCATTTACATGATGACGAAGATATATGTAAGACCGCCTTCGGTTTTAACTCATTCCCTGTAAACCATAGTGTGGAATCAGTTCTTCCCATAAAAGACCATATTTCGCCATCCCACCTTGCCAATGACCTTCATCTCGGCAAGGGGGCATACCTCTTTGCTGACTCAAATGGCCGACTCTTGAAGAAGCCAGGAAACGGGCTCCACCTCAAGAGAGTATATGCCTGATATAACCACTATGAGTCCCTTATAGCTTAGTTTTTTCCCTTTCTTGTTTTTGAACATTTTGTAGCACAAGTCAGGGGCAGCACCATTAGCTGTTAATCCAAAGTCATCCAGAACTAGTTCGAGACACCTCTCACACCTCCAGTCTCAAAATTCCATCTCCTAATGAGACCATCATCTCATGTTTAATAAATCAATTTCGGGACCATTTCCCACCACTCACCTTGATTTACGATCCATGACGCAATGATGCAAGTGTCTACGGACCTGTACTTGTATCGCACTTCCTGACCACTACTCATGTGAGTTTTTGGGCCACCACTCATTAAGGAATGTAATTTTACTTTTATTTTTGTATTTATAATTGTCTTTTCCACCGCACCTTACGTGGACATCTGGACCATCGTCCACAAAACCCTTTATTTTTCTTGCATGTATTTGGCATATAAGTTCCCCCGGACTTGTACTTACATCACATGTAGTCAAGTCCGTCCACCACAACACACACGCACGCTCTCCTGACCTCTGTCCAAGAGCCACCTCGGTTTGTGTGCCTTCTGCCACACTGACTCGCGAGCCTCTACCATGATCTATCCCATGCATATATTGGTATGTTTGAGAGCCTTCTACTCCATCCATATTGTGTGGATGACCTTTGGACCTCTGTCCACCATCCCATCATGGGGCACCGCCTGTGCGACCGCAATTGGTTGACCATATTGGAGTTTCATTTAAGTTCTTTTCTGAATCCTTAAAACAATGAAAGATTGTCGAGCACATCTGCTTCCTTTCCCACTTGCTAAAGTATAGGAAAGGGCATCTACATCGTCTCGTTTACCTCCTTTTGTGGACCATGTAGACGATCAATTGAAAAGGACCTCCTTGGCACATTCAAGCCAAGACCGTTCCCCTCTGCATACTTTTATGCTTTCTTGGGAAGAGAGGCCACACTTTACGAAAAATCTCACCACGGGTTGTCGTTAAGCTCTTTTCCAGCCTTCTCATCAAGAAAATATTTCCAAGAAAAATTGGTTTCATTCATGCTTGTAAAAGTATTTGAATGACCGTCCGGTCAGTATAGGTTTAACCTTTTCTAGCCTGATTGGGCTACCAATGGTAAATAAGTCTCTCATCCCCTATAGGATGGGCGAGCTCTCCTATGTATACTTTTATCCTTTTTCAGGCATAGGAGACTACCAATGAAAAAATAGCCCCCACTGGATTCTTCTTCATGCTTTCAGACTCTCTAAAATTGAAAGCACCATTAAGCATTTACTTTCTCAGGCTCACCAAAAATCCACGAGATCATACCATAATGGTGTCCCTAGACACCACCCCACAGAAACTATTTTGGTAGCTTTCCCCCTTTGGGTCTCCTTTGTTTAGAGTACTTTACAATGTGTCTTCCTTGGATCCCATCAATTTCAAAAGTGTCCACCTCCTCCAAGCATTTCTCATCTGCAGTGACATTCCCGATATTATAGCTACGATCCCATTCCCATGAGTTAGTTTCATTTTCTTCCTGGTCTGCCCTACCATAATACTCTGAACAAAGGAAGTTTGAGTCTACCACACTCCCCCTTCCCCTACTCAATTATTTCCCTTCCCCCCTCCCCCCATTCAGTGGGTCAGTCCGCAGATTGTCTCACACCTTTTGTTTATCTCCCTCATGCTTCTGGTCAAGGAAACATCATTGCCTTGACTAGGGGCAGGTCTCCCTCTATCGACGCCAACACACATATTCCAAAGGATAGACCCAGAGGTCCCTGTATCTTGGTTTCATTAGCATCATTGATGAGTTCCTTGGACCACTTGAGAGGAGCCCTTAGTGCTTCTCAGGATGGTTGTTTCTCACGTGCTTGACTTCAACTACGTCATCGCACCATTGAGATTCGTACAGGGTTTGGTCCATGCAGTATTTGGTCAAAGACCCCAAATGTCACCTGACTGTAGTGCATTGATGAGTCTATTTGAGGGACCTAAAAAGGTTATGTCCCTTATGATTTTAGCGTTTCGTTGGAGACAGTATTTAGAAGCCCCAATAGTGCTTCCATATACCTTTAATATTGATGCAGCATACTTGTACCACAGAGACTCTGACTCTCAATTAGCGAGTCCACACAGCTATGTACCATTCCAGATCCAGCAGACCATTAGTCATGAAGATATAGCATTCCATGAGAATGCCATGGGTACAATGTACTAGAAAATCATTGTATTCAGTCTCATATGGAGGAAACAATTATTGTAACATCAGTTGTATATGATCAGCTCTTGTATTTTAGAGCATAGATCAAATTATTCTTTTGACATTGTCATGAGCATGGGGATGCCCGCCTCGTCCATATACATGTCACACATTATTTGTATCTCCTCCATTGATGGGAACCATATTAATACAAAAACCAAAAGCCACCATGCCCTAGCCCCGGAAGCACCACCTCTACGCAGCAAATCCTATGATATTCGTTGGCCATACATTGAGCTCCTACCCTCACACATCAGGGGGCAATATGTTAACCCAAAAATCCCCCACTCAGATCTCAATGGCCTACACCACCCAAGGACACCATCTCACGACCCTCATATCACTCCATTAGACCCCCACACCCTCAAATTAGCTAAAGGATGAAGAAAAGGGCTTAAAAACCCCAAAAAGGAGCCCAAAATAGTCTCCTATGAGCTAAAACCCCCCAAAAGGGGATAAAACCCTAAAAGTAGCTAAATTTAGGGAGGAAGGGGCTAAAATCCTTGACCAAGGGCTTAAAACCCTAAAACCCCTTGAAAAAGCTATAAAAGGAGGGTGGGAGGTCACTCTCAAACAACTTTTCCCTTGCATATTGTTATGCTACCCATGGATGCCTTGAGACACCTTTGCCTCTCAAGCCACCCACTCCCTCTCCTCCATTTCCATTGAGCCAAAGCTCCCCATCCAAGAGAGGTGCTTCCACAAGCTTAGGAATGGTGGCCCATTTCCACCAGAGAAGGTATAGGTTGTATTTCATGTCTTTTTTATTTGTTTTCTTGGCTTTCTAACCCTTGTTTCTATTTGCAGGTTTTATGTTTAACATTGTTTTGCAGTTTTTACTATAGCTTAGGATTTGTTTGCAGGTCTTTGGAGGAAGAACCCTAACTTGTGTTTGCAGATGGGTTCACCATTGCTTCTCTCTTCTTTCTGTTCGTAGCTTAGTTTATTGTTCTATCCATTTTCATTTCCATTTTGTTGGTTACAAATTGGGAAGACCCAGGTTGACTTGTTATGTACCAACAACACCCCTAGCTCACTGGCCCTTTTGGCAACAGACCACAGAGCGGCCTAAAGTCTCACCCGAAGTGATCTTATGGGTTGGCTAAAGACTCAAGTGTCCTCAACCAGGTTCTGTGGCATCTTGGTGGTCCTTACCTCTTCTTATCCTGTGGGATCTCTCCGCGAGGCGATGTTCTATCTTAGACACTGACTCTGATAGGAGAAGGACTCTATCACATCATAGCCTCGCAGACGATGCATAACCTTCCCATCTACTTGCCTTCTCTCCTGCGATATCTCACACCACAACTCCTCCGACGGTGCGATATCACCTTTTCGTACTTGCGATATCTCCTATAGTAGGGCTTAATATGACTCTCGAGGTCTAAGGGCCTTCTCCCTTAGGTAAACTATCCAATTTAAATAGCCTCACTTAGAATTCTATGGTCTAATATGCTTAACATTGACTATGCGCAATCTTGCTGAACTTGTATACATAAATCACTTAACATTGCAACTGTTACTAGCATGAATCAAGCACTAGTAAACTCATACACAGAACACTTGAATCGTTCAACTTGCATGTAAACCTCTATGCTACTTGTAACTGAAAGATAGCATACATACATTAACTATAATCAAATTTCATGTAATGAATGACAGATCGCAATAAGTAAACACAATCACATGAATCAACCACACAACACACTGATTTTACGTGGTTCACTTCCAGGGTAGAAGCTACGTCCATGGGAACAGGTTTATATATTATAATTTGGGAGAGTAAACATAGTTCCGCTGCAACCTCATATGCAACTGAGATCTTCTGGCTAACTCCGCGCACACCGCTGGGAGCCCTTCTCTCTTAGATCTCTTCTCTTCTTATATTGCATCTCTTACAATATACTCTTCCTCTCTCTCTCTCTCTCTCACTCTCAATCCCTGTGGATTGTTACATACATGCTCTAGGAGTCAGCTACTGGTTACAGTAAGATACTACAGACTGAATACCAGAACCAGAGCTCGGCTCTTCTATAATACAAAATGTCTATGAGCTAATAGATCATCGACTAACTAGCTAAATGTCTAAATAGCTAACCTTTTACAATACAAGATACATGCTTATATAGGCGGCCCGAAGGTCTTGCCATTACAACACTGTGGGCCTGTCCCAACAGTAACCCAAACCCCAACTGTGACAGTCGGTCTATCTGTACTCGAACTGCTGCTTTCCTTCACACCACAGCTCTCTGCAGTCTTCCACGCTTCCTGGTGCTAATCGTGGGTACAAGCGCCTCTTCCTTGGTTGCTTCCCTTCTGTACTTTGTCTTCAATACCTCGGCCCATTGCTCCTTTTCTCTTTATGAGGGTAGCTGAGCCCTCCTGTCTATGTCGCTGCCTTAAGTGCAGTGGTTGAGCTCTCTCTTCTCAGCCGCTCAAGTACTGTTACCTTTGACTTCCTTGTTCCAAAACAACATCTTTTCCTGTAGCTGCGGGACCCTGCTCTAACAGTCGCCTAACACTTACTTGTGGATCGGCCCTGAGCCACTAACAACCGGTTTCTCTTGCTGTATTTTCTCCTTGGCTTCCTGGGAAATCCTTGTAAATCTCTGTCGAAGTCATGCGACTTATTTCTCCATAGTTTCGACACACTCGTGTGCCGTTTCAAGCATAGATTAACTTATGCTTGAGTCTTCTTTAACTCTAGTTTGTAGGTCTCTCTTATCTTTCCTTCCCTCATTGTCATGCTCTCGCTCTTGTCACTTGCGAGACCTGATATACCACAAAGTTGCCTATAGGTTTTCTTTTTCTTGGGTCAGTAACTCTTGGAAGGATCTTTAAGCTTTTCGAGAATCCTTCCACAGATATCCTTTCTCGTTATATGGGTTAGAAATTTTATCACAAAGGAAATAGAAATCTGTATCTTCCAACCTTCTCAAATAGTTCATTCAGTCTGGATCCTTCTGTACAAAACTATACACGCCATGGATTCCATTCTGAGAACAAGCCTTTGTCTACATGCCGAATTTCTGCTTCATTCCTTTCCCAGTTCCTTTTGTTTTTCTGGGTCTCAGATGCCTGTTTCTTGGTCCTTTTTTCTTTTCGTGAGATCTTCTAGGAAACTCCATGTGCACAGCCATCCGAATTGTCCTTTTCTTTCATTTTCTCACTTTTACCTTCCTCCTTTTCCTTTTTCTCTGTTCTAAGCTGGACTCTTCCACTATATGAGCTTGAATGCTCATCCTTGGCATCTCTCTGACCTATGATGTTCCTATTTTCACACCCTTGGGCGGCGTCATCATAGCAGACACGAGGTCGCCGGTCTGGAATTGTTTCACAATGTCTTCTAAAGGTTCCGTCTTGGATAGAAACCACTCGATGCAGTACTCTGGACTGGCAATGGCTGCGGAATTGGGGAACACTAGCACTCTTTAACTGGAATATCTCTGCACAAGGAAAGCTCTTCAAATTGCTCTGTAACTCTCAGAAATCGTAAAAAGTAACCCTTCTGTATGAATGATCTCTATATTTATAACAAAGGCGATAATCTCTGAAGCAACGGTCATTTAGACTGGACCCGTCGACAGTATTAATTGCATGGAAAAGACAACAACCGTCATTTCAATCCTCATTAATTGCTGAAATATGATCAAATTTCCCTCGAAACGTGTGTGCAAGTGCCAGTATCGTCGAAGATTTTACCAAATCTAGAAAAATCATTATACTGTTTCCAAATCTAGGGCAACGGATACCTGTCGTATCCGAATTAACTGCTTGTCAGAAGGCGAAGTGACTGGCCTTCTATCCCTTTTCAAAAGTGTCGACATGGCACGGGGAAGCATCGCCTTACTGTGATGCCTCACCGCATCATCTGAACAAAATGCTGGTGTGAACCTCCTCAACGTTCAAAACTCTGCAAGCGTCCTGCGACTTGCACAACATAACTTATACATAGAGATTTATTTATTTATTTATTTTTTGCCGGTGTAGACTTATTACCGGTGCGATGCCTCCTTTCAACTACACTGGGCATCTGCACTTTCATATACTATTTGAGTTAGGGCTGAGAGGTGGAGTGGCTATCACTATAGAGCTTAAGCCTACTACCATTAATCAAAGTGGGAAGAAGCTCCCCGTTCAGTTTGCTGAGTTGAACGGCACCTCCTTCTGTAACTTGCTGTATCTGATATGGCCCCAACCAGTGCATCTTGAACTTCCCTAGAAACTTAATAAACTTACTGTCATAAAGGAGCACTAGGTATCCTATCTGAAAAGTCTTACTCTTAGTGTGCCTGTCATGCCAAGATTTTTCTCGTGCCTTTTGCACTTTCTGATGGAATCCTGCGATGAATCTGTCTTCTTCTAAGACAAGCAGCTGCGCTAGTCGTTCATTCATCGTGTCTGTATCAGCCATTCCAGTTATTTTAGCAACTCTTAAACTGGGAATAATATATTCCATAGGCATAACAGCCTCTTGTCCATACACCAAGCTGAAAGGTGTGTGCCCTGTAAGTTTTTTGCATGTAGTCCTATAAGCCCATAATACAGCGTTAACCCTGAGGTCCCAATCATTTCTTTGGCTGCTACAGATCTTAGTAAGAGCATTTTCTAGAATCTTGTTAAATGCCTCCACCGTACCATTAGCTTGTGGGTGGTAGGGAGTGCTCTTATGGTGCTGTATATGGAATTCCTCCGTCAAGGCTTCAATAGTGTGGTTCAAAAAATGTGTGCCTTGATCGCTCATCAAATTTACTAGACAACCAAAAATGAACTATGCAGCTGTAGCAGCATCACAATTCCTTAATGCTTTCGCCTCTGCCCATCTGGTGAGGTATTCTATTCCTGTGATGATGTATCTCGCAGCAGTTCATTTTCCCGGTGGGTTGATAGGACCCACAAAATCTATAGCCCATTTGTTGAATGCGCACAGCGTAATCTATGGTCGCAATTGCATCTCATCTCTTCGTGAAGGTTTTCCTACCCTCTGGCAGATATCGCAGCATCTGCAAAAATCCTTAGTATCCTTATGAAAAGTAGGCCACCATAATCTTGCAGTCAGAATTTTCTGCGCAGTCGGCTTTCCTGAAAAATGGCCTCCTGCGGTACCTGAATGTGCTTCTCTGATAATGGCCTCTTTCTTGTGTGGCATAATGCATCTGCGTAGGACTTCATCTGAACCTAACTTGTATAATTCTCCTGCGATCAAAGTGAAGTCTACTGCTTTAACAACTAACTACTTCTTTTGCTGCTTATTAAACTCAACAGGTGCCCACCCTGTAGTGAGAAAGTGAATAATATCTGCATAATATTCATCGGCAATATGGATAGAAAACAATTGTGCATCTGGAAAATTATCTTCTAAGTTACTTGGTTCTTCTCCTGAATCTATCCACGACAGATGATCAGGTCCAGCATTTAATCTCCCTAGTTTTACCATGATTTCAAAGTCATACTTCTGAAACAGGAGTAACCATCTATAGATTCTTCCCCCTAACACTGGCTTATTGACCAAATACTTTAAAGTGGAATGGTCAATAAACATCTTGAATGAGGCACCCAACAGGTAGTGCCTAAACTTCTGTAGAGAATACACCATAGCTAATCCTTCTCTCTCTGTAGTGGTGTAGTTAATTTCTGCAGTAGATAGCTTTCTGGTTGAGTATGTGATAGGGTGATCGATACCCCCTTCTCCTGGCTGGGTTAAAATGATCCCCAGTGCGATGCTAGATGCATCCACATGGACATGAAATGGCTTGGTCTAGTCTGGAAATACTAAGATGGGTTTTGTAACCATATTTTCTTTGAGAGTATCTAGACTTTTCTGGCATTCCTCATTCCATAGGAATTTCACGTCTTTCTTTAACAGTTTTTCCATCAGTGTTGTGATCTTTGCATAACCCTTGATGAATTTTATATAGTACCCGGTGTGACCAAGTACTGTCCTCAATTGCTTGACTGAGTTGGGCACTGGAATATTTACAATGATGGAAATCGTTGCAGGATCTACCATCAAGCCTTGTCTGCAAACAATATGACCCGACAAAATATCAAATGGCGCACAAAATATACATTTTTTCAATTTTAGAGAAATCTGGGACTGCCTACATTTCTCTAACATCAGTCTTAAATCTCATATATGCTTGTCGATTAATCCAAAGACATTCCAATAATCAAAATAAACTTCTACGAACTCATGGATGTATTCCTTAAATACAACAACTACTACTCTTGAAAAGATAGCTGGTGCATTTTTAAGACCAAAGGGCATTACCGTATACTGGAATGAGCCCCATTCTATCGCAAAAGTGGTCTTATATTGATCCTTTGGATGGATTCTGATCTGGTGATAGCCTGAAAATCCATCAGTGAAGGAGTAGACCTCCTGTCCTCCCACATTGTCTAACACTTCATCAGTAAAAGGTGTCGGAAATGGGTCAT
>LPNX010185787.1:250004-272849 GCA_001517045.1 Pseudotsuga menziesii | reverse complement strand
CTTTGCGCACCCACTCCGGACCTGTATTCTTCTCGTCATCCTGCGATGTTCTACTAGTAGAAGCACCGCTGCGAGTCACAATGTTGACTCTTGGTTCTGGTTCTTTCTGCTTAGCAGCAATAAGCTGAATGTTCTGGTTTATTGCTGGCTTAGGTTCCCTGATCTTGGCTAACAAGATCTAACACTCTTCTATAAGATGATCGTAGGACTTGCAATAGTTACATGTCGTAGTAGAGTTCTGGCAATCCCTAGCATAATGTCCTACAACTCCACAGTTGTAACAAGTAATTGGTCCATGGCCATGGCCAAAGCCTTCACCACGTCCAAAGCCTCCTCCATGGCCTCGTCCTCTGAATCCTCCTCCACGGCCAATATAAGCCAATTCATGTTGTGGTCCTGCTGGTGGACCTGGTGTCTCTGATTGGACTCTGTACAAGTCATGTTTTCTCTCAACCATGAGATCGTAAGCTCGACAATTATGTTCATCGTGTCCTACTAACTTATAGAAGTTACAGTATAAGTTCTTAGGGGTCTGTACATACTTCTGAAGTAAAGGGAATTCTTGTGGTCTATGTCCTCAGGTTCTGTAGAGTTCACACCATGGCCCTTGGGTCTGTGCTAAGGGGTTAGGATCCCCACTTGCTAGATAATCAACAAATACTGGACAGTTATCTTTCATATGGCCTTTTCCTTTACACTTTGTGCACCATAGTTCCTGTGCTATTTCTTTTCCTTTCTTAATCTCATGCATCTGTAAGGTGAGATTAGCTAACTGGTTTTGCAGGTTTGTCATACGTGTACTAGTCTCAGCTAGAGGGGAAGCCTCTAGTTTCATTTCCATCTCCAATGCGTCATCCTACGTCTGGAGTTTTTGCTGCATCAGTGGCAGTCTGATATGGGGGAGCAGTGCCGCAATAAACCATTCCTTATGCTGCTCCGGTGCAAACTCAAAGCTAACTTGGTCTATAAGAGCTTTGAATTTTTGATCAAAGTCCCATACTAACTCTGAAGGTAGTTGTTTAATGTCTTTGAGCTCTGTAATGCACTGTGACTTAGGCTTAGGTTTCTTAAATTCTTTGATCATGGCGGTCCTGACCTATATGAGCGTTCTGGGAAGTACTGAGGTATATTTCATATACCATGTTAAGGCTCATTCCCTAAGTGTGGTGACCAACTGTACAAGTTTAATATTATCATCTTGAATCCCTTTAATGGTCCACATGGCTTCACATAGAAACCAATGTTTTTCCGGGACTTCTACCCCTGTACCCTTAAAGGTAGGTAGCTTCATGTCATCCCCCATTCTATTTCTACGTGGTGGATGCTGATTTGCTGTGTGACTACCGCTCGGTGGTGTAGATGTAGGTGATGTAGCGGTAGTATGTACTATATGTGAGCTACTAGATGGAGTTCCTGCGGGATTGTTCTGAGTCTCGGTTGATTTCTGTGGGGTATAAGGGTGGTAAGGGATACCCCCTTTTGTTATTTCTGTATTACTGTGACTCTGTTCTCTAGTATGGTCTGAACTGTTTTCAAATAGAGAAGATCTGAAATCTACTTTATATTTCTTTCCACTACGTGTACGTCCAAGTTCATCAAAATCACTCTCAAACTCTTGTGACATTACACTTACTAAACTTATTCATCTGAATATATATCGAGTACTCCTTTTTCATGTAATAGCATCTTAATGGACAAATTTAAAGAGTTTAGGTACTTACCATGATATCCTTTGAAGAAGTACCACTCGGCTTCGCTGAAGCTTTTCCTTTGATCAACTGCAAACTCTGTGATGAAGCCTTCTAGCACACTTGCAAGCCAGAAGTCTACTGCTCATGAAGTGGGATTATCGATGCTCCTGACAGTCTGAATCAGTTATGGTGTCCAAACAATGTTTCTTTTCTTCTTGAATATGTGTTTATCAGTCAACTTTGATAACCAGTCATACAACTCATTTCCAAAGGTCGCAAAAAATATCATATTCAGGTCTGTGAAGATATGTTTTTGTAACCAGTCCTCTATACTCAACGTAGGAATCTTGTTTTTTGTCACAGCAAATTCTTTTTCGGTAGACCCAACCCACTGGTTGAGTTCATCTTTAGTAGGATTCCAACAGAACATTAGCTCTTCAGTTTGTTCAAAACCGGCAACGGAACCATTTGTTGGTTATGAACTGGGAAGACATAGGTTGACTTGTTATGTACCAACAACAGCCCTAGCTCACTGGCCCTTTCGGCAATAGACCACAGAGTGGCCTGAAGTCTCACCCTAAGTGATCTTATGGGTTGGCTAAAGACTCAAGTGTCCTCAACCAGGTTCTATGGCATCCTGGTGGTCCTTACCTCTTCTTAGCCCGCGGGATCTCTCCGCGAGGCAATGTTCTATCTTAGTCGCTGACTCTGATAGGAGAAGGACTCTATCGTGCCATAGCCTCATAGACGATGTGCAACCTTCTCGTCTACTTTCCTTCTCTCCTGCGATATCTCACACCGCAACTCCTTCGACGGTGCGATATTGCCTTTCTGTACTTGCGATATCTCCTATAGTAGGGCTTAATATGACTCTCGATGTCTAAGGGCCTTCTCCCTTAGGTACACTAGCCAAGTTAAACAGCCTCACTTAGACTTCTATGGTCTAATATGCTTAACATTGACTATGCACAATCTTGCTGAACTTGTATACATAAATCACTTAACACTGCAACTGTTACTATCATGAATCAAGCACTGGTAAACTCATACATAGAACACTTGATTCGTTCAACTTGCAAGTAAACCTCTATGCTACTTGTAACTGAAATATAGCATACATACATTAACTATAAGAAAAGTTCATGTAATGAATGATAGATAGCAATAAGTAAACACAATCACATGAATCAACCACACAACACACTGATTTTACGTGGTTCACTTCTAGGGTAGAAGCTACGTCCACGGGAACTAGTTTATATATTATAACTTGGGAGAGTAAACATAGTTCCACTGCAACCTCATATGCAACTGAGATATTCTGGGTAACTCCGCGCACACCACTGGGAGCCCTTCTCTCTTAGATCTCTTCTCTTCTTATATTTCTTCTCTTACAATATACTATTCCTCTCTCTCTCTCTCTCTCACTCTCAATCCCTGTGGATTGTTACATAAATGCTCTAGGAGTCAGCTACTGGTTATAGTAAGATACTACAGACTGAATACCATAACCAGAGCTCAGCTCTTCTATAATAAAAAATGTCTATGAGCTAACAGATCATCGACTGAATAGCTAAATGTCTGAATAGCTAACCTTTTACAATACAAGATACATGCTTATATAGGCGGCCCAAAGGTCTCGCCATTACAAAACTGTGGGCCTATCCCAACAGTAACTCAAACCCTAACTATGACAGTCAGCCTATCTGTACTCGAATTGCCACTTTCTGTCACACCACAACTCTCTGCAGTCTTCCACGTTTTCTCGGCGCTGATCATGGGTACAGGTGCCGCTTCCTTGGTCACTTCCCTTCTGTACTTTGTCTTCAATACCTTGGCCCATTGATCCTTTTCTCTTTATGAGGGTAGTTGAGCCCTCTTGTCTACGCCGCTGCCTTAAGTGTAGTGGTTGATCTCTCTCTTCTTGGCCGCTCAGGTACTGTTACCTTTGACTTCCTCGTTCCAAAATAGCAGCTTTTCCTGTAGCTGCGGGACCCTGCTCCAACATGTTTTTATTTTCTAAATTTACCCACTAGTAGGAACCTACCCTTCTATCCTATAGACAGAAGGGAGCCATTCCTACCCCTGTAGCAAGGAGAAATCCCTGCTACAGGAATGACATGCCCAATCCGACTAAAAATAACTATGTAGGTTAATCTTCTGATTCGCATCATACTTGAGACCATAATCCATTATACCTTTTAGGTACCTCAATACACACTTTGAAACTATCAAGTGAACATGTCTTGGATCCATCAAGAACTGGTTGAAGGTGTTCACTACAAATCATATGTATGGCCTCGTATTCATCAAGTACATCAATGAGCCAATCATCTAACAATACATCGTGGCATCAACTGACTTAGATGAAGCATCACTCAGAAGATTCAAGTTAGATTCCATAGGTGTGGCTATTACCTTGCATTCCAACATTATGAATCTCTTCAGAATCTCCACTACATACTTTCCTTGACCAAGGAAGATCCCATCTACACTTTACCACACCTCCATGCCTAAAAAGTAGTGCATCATACCTAGGTATTTCATCTCGAACTTTGTAGCAAGTATCATCCTTGCATATTTAATGAGTTCCTATTCACCTATTAGGAATAGGTCATTGACATATAGAACGAGCATCAATGGTATTCCGTCTTCAACCTTGAAGTAAAGGTTGGAACCTTCTTTACTCATGGTAAAGCCTAATCTCATCAGGAAGCTATCCATCCTATTGTACCACGTCCTTGGTGTCTATTTCAATCCTTATAATTCCTTATTCAATTTGCACACATGGGTCTCCATGTGATGTGTCTCGAANTCTCATCAGGAAGCTATCCATCCTATTGTACCACGTCCTTGGTGTCTATTTCAATCCTTATAATTCCTTATTCAATTTGCACACATGGGTCTCCATGTGATGTGTCTCAAATCCCAATGGTTCTTCCATGTACACTTCCTCCTTGACTACACCATTCAAGAAATATGTCTTGACATCTATTTGGTGTATCTTCCATTTCATAACTATTTCCAATGCAAGTATGTCCCTAATGGAAGTTTACCTCTCCATGGGTGCAAATTTATCTTCATATTATATGTCTATATCTGTGAGAAGCCTCATGCTAGGAACATTTCCTTGTATTTCTTGATGCTGCCATATGTCTTGTATATCAAATTTGAAGTCATGAAAGACTTATTTTACTGTCTCGAAACTATCTCCGAGAAATCATTCTTCATGATTGACTGATATTCCTCGATCATAGAATACTTCCATTCTTTCTTTCTGTAGCCTCTTCATGGGTGGAAGGTTCTCTGTCAATGATGTCACATAACAGGGCCATGTAGCTATTGTAGGGATTTCCCCCTTTTATTTCTCTATGTATTCCTTCTGGAGCACCATACCTTTCTACTTCTCATATGAGATGTCGTTCCCATGTTTGTTTCCTCTTGTGGGAGTCAAGGATTGTCTCTACTGGCACTTGTGTTTCTTCCATGTCATGATCTTCATGGTATTCTGGAATTGATTCTCTAATTTCCATATCTTGGTCTCTCATTTATTCACGTTCCTCATCCTATTCAATAGGTGTCCTCATGGATCTGAAGTATGTTGAGTCTTCATCAAAGTTTACATCTCTATTGATATCGATCTTATTGAATCATGGGAAGTATATTCGATAGGCCTTTGATGCATCATTGTATCCTACAAATATACCCTTCCTCCCAAAAGGATCGAGGTTGGTACTTTTATCCTTTGGGATATGTATGTACACCGGGCATGCAATTATTCTTATACCAATGACTTCTAGTCATGGTGGGTTCACTCATTCAACTTGTTACATAACACGTTTGTTCGTAGGATATTAAATAATATCCCTAATTTCACTAAATATTGGAAAATAATTCCTAAAATTATATGTTGAAACCCCCTCACAATATACCTTTCCAATTAAGAAAACCCCTAGTTTCATAAGATATTGCGCATATCCATTTTATCAACCCATGTTTAACACCCCCTTTATATCATATTGTAAAGTTGTAACAACAATATCTCTAAGACATCTTAGTATAAGCACACGATATGATAAATAAAATATAGTATAATGTTAGTAATGATCCTAGCAGAATTGCAAGGGAGATTGATTCATTTGTAGCGTTGGATAGTGGAAGACCCCATGAAATAATAATGGGGAAGGAAAAACATGTAAAAAGAAACCCAGTCAAGAGATCAATGTAACAAAGAATGTAAAATACTAATAATCCAATAGTTAGTGCAATTCTTAGAAAAGATGAGAATTGTATATGTTTCACACCAAAACATGCTAATCTACAAATTTTATATCATGTAGCTACAATTATAGCCATAGAGAGCTCATGTTTTCTATAATATTAATAAATTAAACTCCATAAAATATTTTTAATAATATTAATAAATGTTTTCTATTCTATTTTTTTTAAGTTCTTTGTATGCGATTTTTAATACACTCTAAAATAACACTCTAATTGTTTGGATAAATTATGTGCAGATATCTTTTCATGCTTAAAGTATTCCAAGTTTAGTGAAAACATATTATTCCACAACAAATGAATCTCATTTCTATATCTATACAAGATCAAAATTAGTCAAAAATTACAGCAGATTCTCTTAATTTCCTATTTAAATTCTTAAAATAAATTAAATGACTCTCCCATATATATTTAACATTAGTTTTCCAAGAGGTTATTTATTTTTCGTGGGTTGAGAAGCATTCTATTTTGGAATATTTGTAAGTTTATTTAATTGGAAAGAGGTTTTTGTATGAAACTAAGAAAAAAATACTCAATTTTTTTATGTATATCATCCAATGGTATAATCATTTTTTTTGGTATTTTTTAAGATGGATTTATGGAGTTAGATTTCAATCAATAATATTATAATATGATTAACATAATGATATGAATATTTTCATTTAAAAACTATTTAACAAAAAAAAATCATAAGCATAATGATACTATTATAGAAAAAATATTTGAAAGTAAATATTGCAGTATAAAATGTTTTAATATACAATATATATATATATATATATATATATATATATATATATATATATAATTTAAAATCTATATAAGAAAATTAATAAAAAAAATTATCAACATAATTATAATATTATAAAAAATATTATTTTAAATTAAATAGTTTAATATACAACAATTTAATGTTAGGCTAAAATGTCATTTTTCTTGTACTATATGGACATGTTTGCATTCAGTAATGGAGGCATTGAACATGTCTCCATGGAAATCTTCCAAATATATATATCCCACGATTTGAATGTTATTACTTGGCCCACCCAAATAAAATAAACCCCAATATTTATGTCACTGTGTCAAATTAAACAACCCCCTTGACCCCTTAATACAAGGAAATATATTTTTGATGATTTTAGGAGTATTCAAACCCCCAATATGAATGGACATGATATAATATTTCCTTTCTAGTGAACCCCCTATGATTCTGGTTTCTATCCTCAAAAATCCTCTTCTGAAGTCTTGTTGTCAAGTACTCGATGAGAAGTATGATTATGTACATACCCAGTTGTCATTGCTACCTCTACCCAAAGGTGCATAGGACTATTTTGGTCTTGCAACATTGATTTTTATTCTTCCATGATGGTTTAATTCTTTCATTCCACAATCCCATTATGTTGAGGATTGTATGGGTTTCTCAACTCCGTCTTAATCCTAGACTCTATGCAGAGTTCCTTGAATTCTTTCAAGGTGAATTCTCTGCCATTATATGAATGTAGAGTCTTGAACTTCATATCGGTATGGTTATCGACCAAGGATTTATATTCCTTGAACATACTAAAAACTTCATTTTTCCCTTTTAATAAATATTTCCAAGTCTTATGTGAGAAATCATCTATAAAGAAAACATAAAACACATACCAACTTAATGAGCTAGAAGGCATGTCTCTGCATACATCCGAGTGTACTATGTCCAGTATTCCTTTTACCTTGATCTCACTATGGGGGGATTTATTCTTCACATTCTTTCCTTGTGCAAATACTTTGAAAATTCCTTGATTTTTTCCCTAGATCTCCAGTTGTCTAGAGACTGCTTTGCTTTCCATCGATAGGGCTTTGTACTGCACATGTGCAATCCTTTTGTTACAGAGAGAAACTTCCTATGGATTTGGGGTGTACCACAATAGACTGAATGACACCAGAAATCAGTCCTTTCCAATATGCAAGAGCAATAAATAAATCTAACACGAAGGGGTATGAATCATACCTTATTCTAGACGTTTTATGTAGATCCCCATTGAGCTTTTCCAATCACGCTTGTATTCCTAATTCGCTCTCAACAACAACAAACAAGAAAATCATGCTATATATTCAAGTGTTAGTCCTATTATAGAATATATAATCAATCATGTATAAGAAAATAAATACATCCATGGATACAATATTAATATTTATGCACATGTATTGGACATGAAATGGATATTTCTATTAATAGAAATAGAGATACAATAGTGACAACCTTTGTCGTCACTTCTTCGAACCCGAGAAACTGAGTTCTCTACCTAGGCCTCCACCACTTCAATCCTCCATCTCTCAATGGAAATATCACAAAACAAATGAAATATTGGGAAGAGCAGCACTGTGTGCTCCAAAGGGGCAAAGGGATGTAGACTCGAGCATAAAAAGTAAGGAAACAATGGACTATAGTTTCCTTGCTCTCAATTTTCTCCTCCTCCAATGTATCCAAGAGCCTCAATATACATCACTCCAAATAGGAAATGGAGGGTCGATTCCGAGTGTTCTCTAGGCATATGGAAGCCCAAGAGTCAATATATTCGGACCCCTATGAGGAAAACTCCAAAAGTATTTATCTTCATGCACATTTCTTGATGTACACAAGTTTTGGATCAAAAGGAGCGTGTATATGCGAGAATAGATTTAAAAGTTGTGGATAGGCATAAACATGTGGTTTTTGGGGATAATATTGGAACATCAAAGTATAATATGGGAAAAGGGGTTCTAAGGAGTTAGTAGAGGGACAAGAAAGGCCATATGTGATAAAATAGGTGTAGTAAGATCAGCTATAACAAATTCCCTCTAATGTATGAGGTCAGAGGGGTAACATGATGGCTGAAATAAGCTATATACATCCCATGAGTGGATTGATGAAGACCCAGGTGGAAGAAGAACACACTCATCAGCATAATACAATGATCAATATTTGTATATAATTGGAAATATGCATATAGTAGTCTCAGATACATAAGAGTACAATGGCCATGACTAGGCATGATATACAAATGCCATGTGCGGTCATCGCCATGTACAATATACAATGGATCAATATCTCCATAATGGATGAAGATATCTGATATACATTGGAATATGGTCACGAGAGATGACATATCATGAATACTCACATGATCAATGAGGTAGAATATGTGGAATGCCACCAATATCGAGGGTCTTCTACGCAAACCGCTATGATTACATATCCTACTATGTGAATAGATGTGTTGAGGTTGAACATAGTAGTCCATCATCTGATTATTGTTCATTGATGTATACAGTTAATAGATGCGAGATCACCCATCGATAATGATAATGGGAATTAAGGTACAGAGTGAAATCTAACAAGTTTGAATATATGTGTTGAGGTCGAACACTTGAAAGAATCCATCAATCAAAGGACATTGATGTATTCCCAAAATTGTTGATGGAGAGAGAACCTACCACTGATGACTAAAAGTCTCAAGGAACTCAAATGGAATCTAGAATCCTATTCTAGAATAAATGATCTGAATTCGATGGAATAGAATCCACTGGAAGGAGGGAATTTAAGGCATCCCCCATCAACCAACACGAGGTACTCAGTAATGCTGGATAATGTGGAAGCGCTCAAATGAACAAGATGTGCACGAACTAGTAATTGTACCAGGAATGGTTGGCATGCAATGTCAAGATAACTGAGGAATGGTCGACTTAGGCTTCAACTTCCTTTGAACAAAAGCATAAGGTAAATGGTGACTAAAGGTAGGAAGCATGGACTCGATATGAAAAATGGGGCATCTCTATGACACAAGAGGCATCGACAAAGGATCCATAGGGATTGGAAGCATAACCAATTGGTGGAGATAAAATCAGAGTAATGAGTATAGCTCCAAAATTCAAACTAAAAACCCAACCAATGGATGTGATATACAGTGCTCTGGACACAACTCGACAACTGCCAAAGATAATGTCATTTCCCGTCCGGCTTTTATTGTTTTTTTATTTTTTTGAAATTTTTCAGATGTTAAAAATCTTGAAAAAGAATAAAAGTGCTTTATAGTGTAAAACTAGGAAGAGCTGAGTATCACAGGAAATCAAACTAGTTCCAAGTAGTGGAGCATACCTATGCTCAATGCAAGGAGGCGTGTGCAGGATAAGGACACTCAGGGGAAGGTATCCTCCTGGTAAAGGGGTAATCAAGCTGCAAAGAATATGTAAAAAGGCTCTTCTTGTCTATAGATGAGACAATCTCACGCTATATGGATTATAAATTAGAAGTAGGAAGCTGACGTAAAGCTCAATAAGGCAAGAAAAACTCATGAAATGCAATTACAACTTGATATATACAAGGTATTCCCTGGGGAATGGCCAGCATAAAGTTCAAGAGGAGTATGAATCTCTTGCTCAAGGACATGGTGGGACTATGAGGGACTCCCCAAACCTAAAGGAGCTATCTCATCATGGGCGTCGAATGCAAAACGAGATATAACTAGGGAACCCATGTATAGGAAAGCTCTACCACACACATAATTTCACT
This sequence comes from Pseudotsuga menziesii, assembly GCA_001517045.1. NCBI lineage: Eukaryota > Viridiplantae > Streptophyta > Pinopsida > Pinales > Pinaceae > Pseudotsuga > Pseudotsuga menziesii. The sequence continues at coordinate 262,349 of LPNX010185787.1, read as the reverse complement.
TCTAGTAGTAGTATGAAGGTTCTGTGACATCACAAAGTGGGTTTGTACCTAAGTTCAAGTTTAAATGGTCATAAGGAAATGCATAATGCAAGCGGATGTGGAGTCCTAACATATATGCCAGCTCAAAATTATACCTTTCATGGGAACGAATGGGTCAAAGCCTTAGTGAGAGTATACAAAAAATGGACCCTACATGACAACAATATTAGTCCAAAAAAACTAGAAATGCTCAGTAAAGAGTCCAAACTATAGGGTATAGGGACGACTAATCATGACAACTACATTCAAAAGAAATAATGTGGTTGATGATGGGACATAAGAAGAAATGTAAGGTGTAGACTCAACATTCACGTATCCACTACCACCCCCATGAGGGTGAACACTAGTGTTAATACCAGACAAAGGGACTGAAAATCCTCGGCAAATGGAGTAGAGGATGGAATATGACCACTCTCGAATCTATGACCAAGGTGAGGGCTGTGGTGCCCCCTATTCCAACACCAGGGTCTGCACTAGGACCTAGCATGGGTGATAGGATACTAGTAGTGATATCAGGCATGCCAAACATAAAAGGACCCAAACTCAAGAGAACATAAATATAATCAAGTAACTGCGATACCAAAATCCAACTAGTGCACAAATAGCACACTCCTAAGAGAATATACAGACAAAATACAAGCAAGCCAATGGGAGGATAAATGATCTTCTAAATGCAGCAAGTATGTCTCACCCAGGAGAGGCTCAAAACTCCCATAAACTACAAGAGGAGGTGCATAACCGATTATAGTGGCCCGCAGCTTCAACGCATAAAGATACCGTGTTGTACGACCCCTACCTAGATAGGACACTCACAGAATAACCTCTGCAAGTACCCCTTGTAATACCTAGGTAAGGAAACTCAGTTCACCTCAATATAACCAATGATCAAGTAGAGAGTCGCAGGAGGGATCGACTATATGGGTAGGGTAGTAAATCTTGAAGCTTGGAAGCACAACAGGTACCTCAAAAGCCCCTAGATACAAATAAAATCCTGGAAATGTCTCTGGCTCTCATAGAAAGTTCCCAAGGGCTATCCAACCACAATCAGGTATGTTTCCTCGTGCTTAACTCCTGTGTAAGAGAAGACTCCTAAGAAATACTAATTATACCAAGTATTTCACTCTCTCACTTGGAAAGACACCTACTTGTTTTGTTTAGTAGTTTTGGAGAATTAACTCACAATGAACTATTCCAAGACTCTAAATCCTAATGTTTTTTATGAACCCTATCAAAGAAAACTGTGTAATTCATTTTAATTTAAGAGTTGATTTTAATGGTTGTGATTACTCAAAGGGAAATGGCCTTGCAACCAATGGTATTATGACTTAGTAGTGAAATAAATGTGCACACCTAACAAATAATGCCAAGTGCAATATTGTCTAAATGAGAAAAAGAGGTATGCGACTACATGAGATGCATATAAATATTCATTTCTTTCCAAATGCCAATGCAATCCTTCCTATATGAAAGCGTAAACACAACTCTCATCCAAGAAATCCAACATGAGTACCTCCTTAAATCCATATGTGAGATGCAAGTAAGAATGCAACTATATAATTATTTTTTATTTTCAATATAAAAGAATGAAAATGCAATAAAAGTCATTGAAATACTCAGTCTTTGCAACAAGCATCAAACAAAAGCCAAGAAATACACCGAGACAAAAATACTAATGCACTAATGGCAAAACAAAAAGGAGATAAATGACTAGAACTATTTTCAAATACATATCAATGAAAAAGCAGTCTTTGGTCACAATAGAAGCAGTCAATAGACAACATTAGTACCCAGGAATACCTAGCCACACTCAAAACCTACCCAGGAACTTCCCACATCAAACTCAACAAAAAAAAAGAGGATGTGTGTGACTGTTCAAAGGAAAGTAGCTCATGTACATGACTTTTGGATAAAAACCTGCATGTATACGTGAATTTTGGCCAAATACCTATGTGTATACGTGATTTTTGGCCAAATGTACGTGACTTTTATCCAAAAACATGCGTACACAAAGAAGACAGTGGTGAAACGTAGGCCAAGGGTAAAACCACTCTAGGGGAATGTCAATGGATGAACATAGTACTAAATGTGACACAAAAATAGGGAGAAATAGAGAGCAAGTAGACTACATTGCACCCCCAAACCCCAAAGAAAAAAAAAGCAATTCCCTATTGGAGTCACCAATTCTGTTATGGAGAGAAACTTCCTATGGATTTGGGGTGTACCACAATAGATTGAATGACATCAGAAATAAATCATTTCCAATATTCAAGAGAAATAAATACATCTAACACTAAGGGGCATGAATTGTACCTTATTTCAGATGGTTGATGTAGATCCCTATTGAGCTTTTCCAATCACGCTTGTATTCCCAATTTGCTCTCAACAATAACAATAGGACAAGGATTCTATATATTCAAGTGTTAGGCCTACTCTAGCATATATAGTCAATCATGTATAAGAAAATAAATACATCTATGGATACAATATTCGTATTTATGCACATGTATTGGACAAGAAATGGATATTTCTATTAATAAAAACATAGATACAATAGTGACAACCTCTTTCAGTACTTCTTCGAACCTGAGAAACTGATTCCTCCACTGGGGAATCCAACGCTTCAATCCTCCATCTCTCAGTGGCAAGCTCACAAAACAAAGGCAAGCTTGAGAAGAGTAGCACTATGTGCTCCAAAGGGACAAAGGGATGCAGACTCAAGCATAACAAGTGAGGAAACAATGGACTATATTTTTCTTTCTCTCAATTCTCTCCTCCTTCAATGTATCCAAGAGGCTCAATATACAGCACTCCAAATAGGAAATGGAGGGTCGATTCCGAGCATTCTCAAGGCATATGGAAGGTGAAGAGTCAAGCTATTTGGACCCCTATGAGGAAAATTCCAAAAATAGTTTTCTTCATGCACATTTCCTGATATACGTGGGTTTTGTCTCAAAAGCAGCGTGTATACATGAGTATAGCTTTGAAAGTCATGTATAGGCATAAACAGGTGATTTTTGGGGATAATATTGGAACATCAAAGTATAATATGGGAAAAGGGGGTGCAAAGAGTCTGCAAAGGGATAGGGAAGGCCATAAATATGTGATCAACCAGGTGTGGTAAAATCACCTATAACACAAGGCAATATATTTTTGAGGATTTTAGGAGTATTCAAACCCCCAATATGAATGGACATGATATAATATTTCCTTTCTTGTGAAACCCTTGTGCTTCTAGTTTCTCTCCTGAGAAATCCTCTTACAAAGTATTGTTGTCAAGTACTCGATGAGAAGTATGATTATGTACATACACAATTTTCCTTGCTTCGTCTTCCCAAATGTGCATAGGAAGATCTTGGTCATGCAACATTGCTTTTGCTTCTTCCATGATGGTTCGATTCTTTCGTTCCATAACCCCATTATGTTGAGGATTGTATGGATTTCTCAACTCCCTCTTAATATCGAACTCTCTGTAGAGTTCCTTGAATTATTCTGAGGTGCATTCTCTACCATTATATGACTGTAGAGTCTTGATATTCATATCTATTTGGTATCAACCAAGGACTTATATTCCTTGAACATACTGAAAACTTCATTTTTTCCTTTTAATAAATATTTCCAAATCTTATGTGAGAAATCATCTATAAAGAAAACATAGTACACATACCTACTTAGTGAGCTAGAAGACGTGGCTCTACATACATCCAAGAGTACTATTTCCAGTATTCCTTTGGCTTTGATCTCACTGCTGGGAAATGTCTTCTTCACATTCTTTCCTCGTGCACATCCTTTGAAAATTCCTTCATTATTTTCTTGGATCTCTAGAAGTCAAGAGATTGCTTTGCTTGCCATCGGTAGTGCATTGTAGTGCACATGTGCAAGCCTTCTGTGCCTCAGTTCACTTGGTTCAATTAAATCATGAACCAATGCTAGTTCATGATGTCCCTTGAGCTTGTACAAGCCTCAGTCTTCTTCTCCCATCATTTTTGCATCATTTTTTTTCTTCTCTTTGGTCCACATCAGAACTTGGCCATTGACAAATGCAACTCTCATACCCTTTGAATCTAATGTAGAGATGGAGAGAATATTCTTCTTCAATCTTGGAACATATAGCACATCTTTCATCTTTAAATATTTCTTGGAGTCTAGCTTGTATAAAGCTACTCCACTCGCTTTTATTGGGTATTGGTAATGATACCCAAGTTTCACCTTGTGAGGTGACTCATATTCAGGCATATTAACAAATGATTCCTACCTGGAAGTCTGCATACATAAGATTCTAACTGATCTAGGTGAATAACTGATGGTATATGTTTCTATGTCAACTTTACTTTCTTTTCATGTTCTTTTTTATTTTTTCTTTCGTTCTTTTCAGTCTTTTCTTGTTTTTTTCTCTTGTTCTATGTTTTGTACATCATCTTCTCTTGTCGACAGACGTATGGTTTTTGTTTTCTCTGTGGTGTTCCTTGGTACAGTAGGATTTATTAACTGTGTTCCCTAAGTGAAGTTCTCCATATATGTTTTGTTCAGCATAATCTTCATTATTTTGTATCTAGTACAGTTGTTGGACATCAAATTCTTCATCTATAGGTTCTGACCTTGGTTCACTTTGCGATGGATGAATAGGAACAAACACTTTTTTCCCATTTCCTTTATGTTTTATCCTTTCTTTGTCCAATGAAATTGATGCCTTCATTTTTCGACCCCATGGTCGGTGATACATTTTATATTCATGTCGAAATCTATCAAAATACCAATGGGTTCAATTAGACCTTTATCTACTAATTTCAAATATATACCTGATTCGTTCAGTTGAGGTTTACCTAATTATTTCCATGTGTCTCTCGTCACGATGTTTACATGTGATCTGAACTCAAGAACGATTTGTCGGACATGATAGCCTTCAATTTCTAGGTCGACTAGAGGTTCATCATCACTTTTATATTTTGGCTCAAAGTAAATATGATTTTAGATTGCTTATGCATATTAGATTTGATTTTAAGATCGTACAATAAGCTGATTAATTTTGCAACCAAATTATCATTATATATTAACTTAATTAATTCTTGAGACATTTTCTATCGAGTATCATCATTTACTTCTTGTTCAACTAATCCTTGAAATATGTTCGATGCATCATTATAAAATTGCTTTTGTATGATGGGATTAGGATAGCCATCTTTATTCTTTATTTTGCATATGTTGATATTTTCATTGCCAATTTTAGTACCTTGTCTAGTAACAATTTGCAAGTTCTTAGTGTGAATAACATCACATTTTTGGACACTCGACAAGATGTTAACATTTTTCATTTTATTGATTTTTTTGAGCATGGTGGGGAAATCTTCTAAAGAGTGATCGCCAACGCCACAATTGGTATAGAAATTAAGGTCAGTTCGATCCTTGTATGGACACTCATCGTGTCGATGCCCTTCATTTAAGAATTTCTAACACTTGATCAGTTGTCATGGTATATTCTCCTGATTCCCAAAGAATCGTCCTCAACCAAGATATCCTCCACGATGATTGTTATCATACCGGACATCATACCTTTGGCCATCATATCTTTGATTGTTCTGGTCATTTTGGTCATTTTTGTTCCTCGGATTATTGTTGTTATTATTTTGTGCAAAAAAATGTGTCTAGTAAACCGCATGGTAATTCTGACAGTTCTTCAAATTTAGGTGGCAAAGGACTGTTGCATGGATTTTGCATTCTTCATATTGTATGAAAAATATTTTTTCACATATAGACCATGCTCCTGGAAAATGCCGCAAAATAATTTCGACTGAACGAACTCCATATCTTATCGATGATATTCTTGTTGGAAATTTTTTTTTGAGTGTCCGACTGTCGAGCATTTCATACACCGGAATTTGTGGCCCTTTAGGCTTAAATCATGTATCGACTTATGCATTATCTCTAGTTGTTCTTCAATACAGATATCAATAGGTTTCATTGGATAGTCCTCATCCATTTCTACTTGTACCTCCTTATTTAATGCATCTTCATAGGTATTAAAGTTGTCCAATATGATATGGATTCATATCTTTCGTATAATTCTTGCAACAAACCATTAGATTAACAGTTTTTAATCTATGCTATAGTTAAATTGTATGAGTAGGTCTTTAAATCTTTTGTCATACTCCCAAACTATTTCTGTCGGTTTATGGACTGTAGTCTTTAGTTTATTTGTTGTTAGATGTTTTGCATCTGGATTCTTGAAAAATGACATGAATTGTTGTTTAATTTGTGCTTTATTAGCATTCAACGCATTTTCTATGTACGTCATGTACCATGTAATTTATCTCTTCTGCATGTTGGCAGGGTTTTGGGATAAGTTAGTTGCACAGCATCGCGAATGTTGCGCAAGCTCAGAAGACACAACGCAAGGCAAAAATGGAGCGCAAGGTAGAAGATAGACTATTTTGAATATTTTGTGTCACTTTTTGTATGTTTTGACTATATTTTACAGATATTGGTCATTAGTTGGTAGAGTCAGTTAAGAATTAGTTATAAAATCGTCCAAGTGGACCATGAATGTAAAGAAGCAATCCTATAAATAGAAGAAGAATTGCAAATGTAAAGAAATCGTAGAATGAGGATTGAGAGCTTGAGGCTAAATTGAATTGTTGTCTGTTTTGAATCTATGGTTGATTGCGCAAAGCTAATATGATAAGAAGGAGGTTTATTTGAACTGGTATTATCTTTTTGTTGTTATATTTTTGTCTCTTTCTGTTTTCTTGTTCTATGAATCCAATGACAAATGTGAAGTGAATCTATGACATGGATATATGATGCAATGTTTATTTCTTATGAATAATGTCATATTTCTAAATATGTTTTCGCATTTGTAGGAATGTTATGGTTATGAATGAATGATGCTATATGCAAAGAGAAATGATGAATGTTTCTGTTAATGATTAAGTAATTGGTCAGATCTGGTAGATAAGTTGATGAATTATCAATGCCCATAGTCCTCCTCTATTTTGTAGAAACTTGTATCATCATCCCTCACTTGAACATCTCATGTGAGACTTCATTTGCTTCATGGGTGTTATCGGACAGGGTAAAACCTGTATGGGCCGGTGCTCATGGAGATCGTGGTGAGTTGAGAATAAATAGATTGGGAACCCATGTCGACTTGGTTTTCTTGGTTGGGTTTTTGCCAACAAATGATTCCATTATTGGGACCTTGTTACGACTGAGAGGAGGATATGTGGCATCCGACGTGATCGAAAATTCAAGATTGGTTTCATCAGAAGCTACAAGAATTTGCTGAAGCAAAAAATTAGAACCCTGGACTAACGATGGAAAAGTGGTTGGTGAGATACATACACGACGGTCATCACAAATACTTTTTCTCTAAGTTTCCCTTCATATTGTATGAGTGGTTGGCACGGTTCATGTACAAGAAGAAAAATTTCCAAGGAGGAGAGCCAACATCCTGGACCCTTGAATTGATCCAGGAACTCTAGGAAACTGACAACAAAGAATCGTAAGATGTTGAGGTCTAGTTGGATAGTATCCTAGAAGGATATATTACTGAATTCACAGTTGACACTACCAAGTCCTATAGTGAAGTAGAAAGGAAATTTTTCAACGGACCCAGAGGTAGGTTCTTGTTGTCTCTACAATTGTCAATTAATATGCTTGTCTGTAAAAAGGGTATATTGAAGATGCACCTCGAGTAGTAGAACTCCGGTGTGTGGAAGCGGTGGATACCACAATGAAAGGGGGGCGATTAATGGGAAGATAAGGGGTAGATGGGTGCAAGTTTTGATGAGACTGTGAGGGAATCCGAGCAAGAAATTGGTCTTATGAGGGGAGGAGCAAGGTTTCGAAAAGAGAAGAGGCAAAGGACAGGGGAAGGTCTTGCTGTGATCAAAATGTGAGACTGTGAAGAAAGACCACATGGGATGAAGTGACTCTACAGTGATGAAGAGGAAGACCAGACCCAAACTATGCCTAGAATAGCAGTAAGATAAAACACTAGCAGCAATGTACCCATGCCTCCACGCACTACTCCATATTTGGGAAGAAACATGAGTTCCACATCAACTTTCTCGACCTTCCAGCAGAATTATAGTAGAATATCAATAGCCATAGGAAGAAGTCCTAGGATGGTGTGCGATGACACAAAGTTACCTTTATTCCATAATTTTCCAGATGCGCAATTGTTTTCTATCCAGACCGTAGATGAATATTATGCTGATATTATTCACTTTCTCACCACAGGGTGGGCACCTGTTGAGTTTACTAAGCAGCAAAAGAAACAATTAGTTGTTAAAGCAACAGACTTCACTTTGATCGCAGGACATTTATATAAGATAGGTCTAGATGAAGTCTTGCACAAATGCGTTATGCCACACGAGAAAGAGGCCATTATCAGAGAAGCACATTTAGTTACCGCAGGAGGTCATTTCGCAGGAAAGCCGACTGCTCAAAAAATTCTAGCTGTAAGATTATGGTGGCCTACTTTGCACATAGACACTAAGGAGTTTTGTAGATGCTGCGATATCTGCCAGAGGGTAGGAAAACCTTCATGGAGAGATGAAATTCCGCTGCAACCATAGATTATGCTGCACGCATTTGACAAATGGGCTATAGATTTCGTGGGTCCTATCAACCCACCAGGAAAATGAACTGGTGCAATATACATCATCATAGGAACATAATACCTCACCAAGTGGGAAGAGGCCAAAGCAGTAAGGAATTGTGATGCTGCTACAGCTACACAGTATATTTTTGAAAACATCATAAGTAGATTTGGATGTCCAGTAATTTTGATGAGTGATCAAGGCACACACTTTCTGAATCACACTATTCAGGCCTTGACGGAGGAATTTCAGATACAGCACCATAAGATCACTCCCTACCACCCACAAGCTAATGGTACGGTGGAGGCCTTTAACAAGATTCTAGAAAATGCTCTTACTAAGATCTGTAAAATCCAAAGAAATGATTGGGACCTTAGGGTTAATGCTGTATTATGGGCTTATGGGACTACATGCAAGAAACTTACAGGACACACACCTTTCAGCTTGGTGTATGGACAAGAGGCTGTTATGCCTATGGAATATATTATTCCTAGTTTAAGAGTTGCTCAAATTACCGGGATGGATGATACAGACACGATGAATGAAAGACTAGCGTAGCTGCTTGCCTTAGAAGAAGACAGATTCATCGCAGGATTTTGTAATGTCCCGGTTTTGACCCCGTTACATTAAATGTACATGATGTATATATTGTAATGATCATGGTGTGGAGCTAAAGGCCAAGGCCCCACCATTGATCGGTTATGCTATGTTTTGGATTTAAAATTTGTCACCGATTGAATATCGGGGCATGCGGCACATATTATGTTCGCCATTATGTAAATATACATCATAATTAATTAATGGACACAACCAGCTACGGCCGCGGAAACCAAATCGAATGGGGCATGATTTTCTAAGGATAAGGGGGGGGTGAAATATTTAACCTATGGGCCAATGGGGAAAAGCCAAATGTCTATGAGAAAACCCATCAAATTGTCAACTACCTTTCTTGTCTTTTTCCCCAATCATTTATTTCTTCCAGAATGTGGTTGAGTTAATTATTGCATGGAAGGGGAAGAGTATGGGAAACCAAAATTCGAATTGGGCAGAGACCCATTTTTGAAAAACGTGTTCTGACTTCCTTGGCAAGAAAAAATGCCCAAAAATGCAGGCCATTCTGGCATACATTCACGTTTTTCAGTTTTCCTCACGTTTTGGGAGCAGCTGGAGTTTCCTGTGTGGTTTTCCTTCCACGTTTTTGGCTGTGGCTTCATTTTTCCCATGGATGGGAGGTCGTTTTGATAGTGCTGGGGATTGGGTTGTCTTCCTCACGTTTTTGGAGCTGCTGGTGCAATTTCCATTCACGTTTTTGGCTGTGGCTTCATTTTTCCCATGGATGGGAGGTCGTTTTGATAGTGCTGGGGATTGGGTTGTCTTCCTCACGTTTTTGGAGCTGCTGGTGCAATTTCCATTCATGTTTTTGGAAGTTTCATGTGTTTTACCATGGCTGTGAAGGGCCATTCAGGTTTTTGACTGTCTCAGCGACCATTGGCCTCACGTACAGGCTTTTTGGGGCTTTTTCCTCCTGCTGTGAGTTGTGTTCAATGATAAGCTTCAGGACTGTGTGTGTTTCCTCATATGTGAGTCATTTTTGCTGTTATGTGTGGGGCTGTGTAATTCGTTTTTCCCTTTTTAAGCTGTGAGAGCTAAATTAATTGCCGGAGTGCAATTGTTGGTCTTCGGACTGTATTGGGAGCAAGGGTGTTGGCTTAGTTGCTTGATAAAACTGGTGCTAGAAACCACACAGGTAGAGCTAGAGGGCTGGCCTTCTTCTCCATCACCCCTGAATAGCACTGGAAGGGAATGCAGGGCCTGAGGGACTGTGTAGCAGAGAAGGGACTGATTCCTTGTGTTGGGTGTGGATGGGTGTCTTAGAGGTCAGGCTAGTTCTAGTGTAGGTGTTCTTGGCTCTGTTATGAGCTCACCAGCTTAGCAAACTGCCTTCATTAGCTCCTTAATGGCCTGATAAACCCAACTCTGTTGGCTTGGCTGTGTGTTTTGGACATCCTTGGCTATGTGTAAGCCTGCTAGTTCCCTTATTCCTTGGAGAATCATGCCCAGCTCAGGGGTGGCAGCACTGCTGAGAGATTAAGGAGCACGCTGGCCTATGGTTGGGTGTAACGTTGCAGCGACGTAGCTAGTTGCGGAGAAAATATTTCATAAGATAAGTGATCTTGTGCATTTTATCTCTGCAGTTCTTAATTTGCTGATAATGAAAATGAAATGAATCCATGTTGTATGAATGTTGTAGAAATGATGATGTTTTCACTGTGTATGATAATTCACTGTAGCTGTATTTGATAAGCATTGGCATCTATACACGTTTTATTTCAATGCATTCTACTTCAGCATTCTGTTTTACCATTTTACTTAGTGTACATGTTCATGAGGCTGTTAGTATGGTTGGTTAATGCCATGGATTTCCGCTGTGCAAGATAAATGTTCAATGTGCACGATTAGGCATTCTGTTTATGAAATTTTATTCCTGCATATGTTTATGGGATTTAGCCCCGTGTGATTGAAGCATGGATCGCGTCCTCTTCGCCGGTCGGAGGCATGGGGACGTGACAGATTTCATCAGAAAGTGCAGAAGGCACGAGAAAAAGCTTGGCATGATAGGCACATCAAGAGAAAGATTTTTTAGACAGGAGACCTAGTGATCCTCTATGATAGTAAGTTTGTTAAGTTTCTAGGGAAGTTTAAGATGCATTGGTTGGGGCCATATCAGATTCAACAAATTACAGAAGGAGGTGCCGTTCAACTCAGCAAACTGAACGGGGAGCTTATTCCTACTTTGATTAATGGCAATAGGCTTAAGCTTTACAGTGATAGCCACTCCACCTCTCATCCCTAACTCAGACAGTTTATGAGAGTGCAGATGTCCAATGTAGTTGAAAGGAGGCATCACACCAAGTGCAGATGTCCAGTGTAGTTGAAAGGAGGCATCGCACCAAGTGTAGATGTCCAGTGTAGTTGAAAGGAGGCATCGCACCTATAACTAGTCTACACGAAAAAAAAAGAGTTTCTAAGTATGAAAAATCGCATCAGAAAAGTTGTTTTACGCAAGACATAGGACGCTTGCGGAGCTTTTGTATGTTTCAGGGTTCACACCAACACGTTGGTTCAGGACGCTGCGGTGTGACATCGCAACGATGCGATGTTCCCCGTTCCACGTAGACAATGGTGACAAGGGATAGAGGGCCATTCACTTCGCCTTCTAACAAGCAGTTAATGAAGATATGACCGGTATACGTTACCCTAGATTTGGAAACAGTATAATGATTTTCCCATATTTGGTAAATCTTGGTCGAGACCGGCGCTTGCACACAAGTTTTGAGGGAAATTTGATTGGATTTTCAGCAATTAATGAGGATCGAAATGACGGGTATTGTCTTTTCCATGCAATTAATACTGCCGAAGGGTCTGGCCTAGATGACCATTACTTCAGAGATTATCGCTTTCATTATAAATGCAGAGATCATTCATACAGAAGGGTTACTTTTGCTATTTCTGAGAGTTATATAGAAATTTGAAGAGTTTTCCCTGTGCAGAGATACTCCAGTTACAGAGTGTTGGTTTTCCCTAATTTTGTAGCCATTGCCAGTCCAGAGTATTGCACCGGGTGGTTTCTGTCCGAGGAGGAACCTTTAGAAGACATCGTGCAATGATTCAAGCGTGGTGGCTTCGTGTCTGCTATGACGACGCCGCC
>LPNX010185787.1:192803-249578 GCA_001517045.1 Pseudotsuga menziesii | reverse complement strand
TGGGATTTTCAGGGAAATATGGTAGGTAAATGGACGAATGAGCCATGAAATGGGGTAGATGAGGTAGTTAACCATTTTTGGGTGTTAACACCAAGGTTGTGAAATTAGGTACATCACAGGTCCAACAGCCGCCAAGGATGAGGAGTCAAGCTCAGATAGTAGAAGACTCTAGACCAGAGCAGGAGGAAGAAGTTCATATGGCAACAGAATACATCGTGCCATGAGTTGATAATGCACCAGAGGTAACCATTCCCAAGGGTGCTATGTTTCTTGTTCCCCTACCGACAATTGATTCTCATGTAAAGGAAGATGGAGATCTGTTAGGATATACCCCTGTTCTCAAATTTATAGACTATAAACTTGGAGATAGTAAGACATATCCTCAGTTCCAGTTGGATCGGTATCTTACGGTTCAGAGGAACCCAAGGACCAAAGCAGATGAATTTGTTCATATGGAACTTGTCCAGATTCTTGAGTGGTTAGGTTTGCTCAATTTGTTGATAATACCACATTTTGGACGAGGTGCAGAGGTTAATGCCGTGGTGTGCATGCTACTTTATTGTGTACATGGAGGTTACCTCTGGCTAGGTAATAGGTTCAATCTAAACATTGATCTGATACACCACATCACCGGGCTGTCCAAGACTGGTAAGGACCCTAAGACACATATATCAGGTAAGAGCAAGGATACTAAGCTACCAGCAACCCTAGTTAACAAGTATAAGCTACAGAGAGGAGGAAGGTCTTATGACCTCGCAAGCTTAACAGATGATACACTCATATTTACAGCCAATCTGCTTGCAGGCAGACTGTTAACCAAGGTTCACCCAAAAGAACTCACAGGATCAGTAATTCACCTTGCCATACAAGTCGTAGAAGGTGAACAATTTAATTGGTGTTTATTTTTATTAAATATTTTTCTTCAAGATTGTTTGACAGCACAGGATGAGCCAAACCACCCCTTCCATTTCTCATGGCTGCTTATATTATGCGCATTTGTCGGCTGGAAAGAGCTACCCCATACCCAGTTTCTACAGCTGTGAAGAAGAGACTGCAGAGGTGCACGGTATGCCAATTTATGGGAGAGCAACAACCCAGCCAAGAAAAAGATCAATATGATAGTATTATATGAATACTATAGGTTGTTACAGCGAGTCATCTAGGAGACACCACGGATCAACATAGAGATTGTTGACATGTATGACAATCGGCTTGATTTCATTGCAGATAAGCATATAATCTTTCTGAGGCCAAAAGGGTTCAGAACGGCTACAGGCGATGCAGACATCACAGGACAAGCTATAGAGCATGATAGATAAGCATATTTTGGAATTGAAAGCACTAACTGAGAAGATTTCCATGACACAGACCCAGCCAGCTAAGGTAACAGCTGGAGAAAGCTCAAGACAATCGATTTCCCGCGAGGAAGTCTTGGCAGAGGATCACATCAACACAGTGTTGATACCATCAGGGAGCATCCGATTCCCTGATTCGATGAATGATGTGCAGATACAAGTTAGATAACCTATCAAGGTTAATACGGCACAGTTCCCTATTGATCAATTACAGATGATCCAGCAGCAGATAGCCACAGAGCTCAAGGATAGCGAGCTTGCGACTTATAAACAGAACACCCAGATGAGACAAAAGAATGCAGAACTCAACACAGGCTTTTGGACAAAGGCGGAAGAGTTAATAACATATGAAGAAAGAGAAAAGGATCTAATTTAGGTCCTGCAGAGTGTCGCATTGGAGTTACCCCCGTGTAACATTGATTTTGCCTTACCTCTAACGAAGAAGGTAAGAAGGGTTGCATATAGAGAAAAGGCTCTGGAAGAGACAGTAACCAAGATGGAGGAAGACCACAAAGCACAGATTGTTGAGCTTGAGGCTCGAGCACCAGGCACACCTCAGGCAGACAAGGAAGCAAGGGCAGAGGCCTTTAGACTCACTTCCACACAGATGAAGTGTCGCATAGATGATGCAGAATCATTACTAGCTGATGTGATGAAGACATGGTCAGAGCTAGATGAGCTCCTAGATAGACTGGAATTGCAGGAGAGCATCCAAAACATAGAGATGTCCACAGCAGCAATGAAGGAAGAAGTCAAGAGCTTAGGATCTCTTGCAAATATGAATAAGATGACCGAGATGAACTATTTGCAATAGGAAGTGCAGCGGTTATGAGCAAAAGACATACAATTCAATAACCTGCTTCAACCATATCAGGAACAAATCATAGAGCTAATCGATGCGGTTGAGTAGAAGGACAAGGAGTTCACTACAAGCAAGAGTGAAATTGATGACACAGAAGACTCCATCATTACTCAAGTGATGCTTGAAGAGGCACAAGATAGTGTCGAAACTATGAATAAAGAAGTCGTAGGACTCAAAGAGAGATTCACAAGGACTTCACAGGAAGCCAAGGAGAAGCTACAGCAGGAGAATCCAGTTGTTACTGGCTCGGGGACGAGCCACAAGTAAGTGTTAGTGGACTGTTGGAGAAAGGCCTCGTAGCTACAGGAAAAGCTGCTATATCGAGACAAGAAAGTCAACAGGAAACAGTACCTAGGCGGCTGAGAAGAGAGAGCTCAACCACTGCACTTAAGGTGGTGGATGAGAAGAGAGAGCTCAACCACTGCACTTAAGGTAGAGACCGAGAAGAGAGAGCTCAACCACTGCACTTAAGGAAGCAGCAAAGACAGGACGGCTCAGCTACCCTCATAAATGGAAAAGGAGCAATGGGTCGAGGTATTGAAGACAAAGGAAATAAGGGGAGCGACCAAGGAAGTAGCGCCCATACCCACGATTAGCGTCGGGAAGCGTGGAAGACTGCAGAAAGCTGTGGTGTGACGGAAAGAAGCAGCTCAAAGTAAAAAGATGCCGACTGTCACAAGTTAGGGTTTTTGGGTTACTGTTGGGAAAGGCCCATAGTGTTGTAACATGGTGAGACCTTCGGGCCACCTATATAAACATGTATTTTGTATGATGAAAGGTTAGACATCTAGATATTTAGATAGTTAGACATCGAGCTAGCTAAGTGTCTCTAGTGTCTCAATATTGTAAGAGTCAAGCTCTGGTTTTGTATTAAGCCTGTAGTTATCTTACTGTAACCAGTAGCCAGATCCTTGAGCATGAATGTAACAATCCACAGGGATTGAGAGAGAGAGAGAGGAAGAGTATATTGTAAGAAGGCAATATAAGAAGAGAAGAGATCTAAGAGAGAATGGCTCCTGGCTGTGTGCGCGGAGTTTCCCAAAAGATCTCAAGCTGCATAAGAGGTTGCAGTGGAACTGTGTTTACTCTCTCAAGATATAATATATAAACCAGTTCCCGTGGACATAGCTTCCCCCCCTGGGAGTGAACCACGTAAAATCCGTTTGTTGCGCGACTATTTCATGTGATTGTGCTTACTTAGTTACTATCTGTTCTTCATTACATGAACTTTTCTATCAGTTAATGAATGAATGTATGCTATCCTTTAGTTTACAGTAACATAGAAGGTTAATCATGAGTTGGATATATCAAGTATTCTGTATAAGAGTTGAACAATGCTTGATTCACGACAGTTAACAGTTACAGTGTTAAGTGATTCCTGCATAGTTAATCCAACAAGTTGAGTATAGTTGATATTAAGTGTGTTGAACTATGGAAGTTTAAGTAAGGTTGTTTAACACCCTGTTGAAGGTGTCTGAGCTATTATACCTGGAGAGAAAACCCTTAGACCTTGCGAGTTTTTGGGCATATTAAGTATTTCCATAGGATATATCGCGGTGTAGAAAGGTGATATCGCACTGTCGGAGGAGTTGCGGTGTGAGATATTGCAGGTTAAGGGTTGAGTGGAAGAGAAGGTTTGTGCATCGTCTTAGAAGATGCGATGCGATAGGAGATAGTTCCCTGTCAGACCCAGCTAGGAAGAAAGGCTCAGCACCCTGCTGAGAGAGATTCCGCTGGCTAAGAAGAGTCAATAGGCACTAGGATGCTACAGAACCCGGTTGAGGACACCTGAGTCTTCAGCCACCCCATCCAAGATCACTTTGAGTGAGACTTTAGGCCACTCTGCGGTCTATCACCAAAAGAGCCAGTGAGCTAGGGGTTTTGTTGGTACATTAAAAGTAAACCCGGGTCTACCTAGAGACAAACCAACACGAGAATCCTACTCTAGACATGATTTTGAGCCCACCTAAGAGTACTCTTCGGAAGGCAGTATTTAATCCCAATGCCTGAGCTACTTAATTTTATAATGTGGTTGAAGATCTTGCTCAGGCACCTTATGCAATGTCTACCATAGAAGTGGTCCAAAGTTTCCCTACATAGCGCAAAAATCTATTGACTGCATTAGGAGCTTTAGACCTAGATAACACCAACTTGATTCATTTTAATGTTGAGAACTATAAGTCTAGGTTACCACATAAACTTGCTTTTCAAATCATTACGAAAGTTGTTGGAAGGAAATTTTTTTGAACGATCCTATATGAGGGAGCTTCAACATCCATGTTGTCTCTATCTTGTTGGAAATCCCTTGGCTCTCCCAAGCTTGTAACATCACCTACGACCCTTAAATCCTTTGATGAACGGGGTTTCTAGCCCCAGGGTCTCATATCAGCCCTCGCGGTTGAACTGGGGGCCAAAACCATTTCCATCCAAGTAGAAGTGGTAGATTCCCCTTTAGATTACAATCTCCTCCTAGGATGAAATTGGTTCTATGCTATGACTACTGTTGCTTCAACAGTATTCCAAACTGTCCAATTTCCACGTCTCGGGAGAATCGTCACTATTAGCTAGCTTGATTTCTACACGCTAGATGTTACTACCTCCACATCTAATAACATCCCCATGTTAGGCCAGTACCCTCCTCCTTACCAGTCAATTGGGGTAAGCATGTTGAAGGATTCATCCCTCATGGAAGTTTTTCCATCCACTCCTCCTAGCATGGATTCCGTGTCAGTCAATATGATCACCTCATTTGATTATGAGCCTAAGGGGCACTATGTTGTTGAGTCCACCTTGTTAAGTCCACACAAATCTATGTATGATGCCATTCAAACCTCTTCTAATGATCACACTGATGATCTTCATCTAGTGCCCTCCGATCCTTACCATTTACCGTATTGGTTAGAACCTTCTCTTCCCACTCTAGATTATCTCTCTGTGACTTTTCCTTCCGACGAGTGCATTATTGAGATCATGAACACGGATGAGTCTATTTGGGAGGATCACCATCATAGATCCATGTTCCTCCCCAAAACCAATTCGGTTAACCATGATTTTGCATCCTTGTTTCCTACTGATATTATCACCATTCCCCAAAGTCCTATATTGTTGCAAAATACAGATTCTGAAGGAATATATGGAACATTACTCAGACAAACCCAATTGACATATCAGCCAAGCCTGATGTTATCGAGCATGTTCATGTTGGGTAGAATTGCTCCGCAGATGAATTTGAAACCTATAAGGCACTTTTTAAAGAATTTTGTGATATTTTTTCCTGGTCCTATGAAGAGATGTCGAGGATAGACCCTTCCATCATGGTCCACGAGATTAAAACTTATCCCTCTGCCAAACCTTTCAGGAAAAAACTTAGGCAAGTCCATCCTCGGAAGGCTGCAGCTATAAAACCTGAAATTGAGAAGCTTCTGAAATCTGGTTTTATTTATCCTGTACCCCTGACAGAATGGATATCAAACATTGTCCCTATCAATAAAAAGCAGGGCACCATTAAAGTCTGTATCGACTTTAGGGATATGAATAAAACTTGTCCCAAGGACAACTTTCCTACCCTGCATATCGATCAGATTATCAACAACTGTACTAGAAGTGTCATCTTTTCATTCATGGATGGCTTCTCTGGCTATAATCAGATTGAGATATTACCCTCTGATCAGCATAAGACAACATTTATTTTCCCATGGGGAACCTTTTCATATAAGAAGTTATCGTTTGGCTTAAAAAATGCTGGAGCTATGTTCCAGCATGCGATGTCCTATGCGTTTCACAATGTCAAACACATTATTGAACCATACCTTGACAACCTCCCTGCTCATTCATAGCGATGGGAGGACCACCTTGGTCATGTTAGAGAGATATTCCTAAGGTTCCATCACTATAATATACGGCTCAACCGGCATAAATGTGTTTTTTGCATTAAGACGGGACGTCTACTAGGTTTTGTGGTATCCAAAGATGGCATCCAGATAGATCCTTTAAAAATTGCCACCATTCTTGATCTACCAGCCCTAACTAATCTCTTTGATCTCCAAATTTTGCAGGGGAAGGAAAAATTTCTCTGCCATTTCGTGTGCAATTTCACAGAGAAAACGCACGGTTATATGCATCTCCTTAGGAAGAACACTCCATTCTTCTGGGATGACCAGACCCAACACACCTTTGATAATCTTAAGTATGCTCTGACTCATTCACCCGTGATACACCTTCCTGATTATTCAAAGGACTTTCTCTTCTATATTGCTGCCTCTACTACTACCATCGCCATGGTTTTAGCACAGGACAATCTCCATGGTCAGGAGCACGTGATTTATTACACCAGTAAGAATCTCTTGGATTTTGAAACCCATTATTCACATGTGCAAAAGTTAGCATTGGCCACGGTCATTGCTGTACAAAATTTTTGTCATTACATTCTACTCCACACTACCACCATATTGGTAGAACAGAACCCGATCTATTACATCCTGACTCGTCAGGTGCTTGGGGGCAATTTCTCCCATTGGATAGTTATCCTTCAGGAGTTTGACCTAGAGTTTTCCAAGGCTACATCAAAGAAATCCTTGGTCTTTGCAGAGCTTATGTGTGATCATCCCTGTGATTTGATGGAATTTGAGCCCAGTGATTCATTTCTGGATGAATTCATGTTCCTGATAAGCACTACTGATCCTTGGTATGGATATTTGCTTATATATCTCTAGACACAATGTTTTCAGTAGCATTTATCCCACGATGATCACCGTCGTATTCGTCGCCACGCGAAATAATATCTCATCCTAAATGATACTTTGTATAGACTTGGGATTGACTCTATTCTCTGGCGATGCCTCACTCATGAGGAGGATGAACTTGTGTTGAATGATTGCCATTTAGGAGCATGTGGCGGTCATTTATTTGGGATGGCTACAACTTAGAAAATCCTTCGCGCTGGCTATTTATGTCCTTTGATCTTCAAAGATTGTCATGAGGCTGTTAAGAAATTCCCACCTTGTGAACACTTCTACCCTAAAAAGTGCACCCATACTACTTCTCTACACCCCATCATTGCAGTTGGCCCATTCTCCAAATGGGGGATTGACTTCATGCATTGTAAGCCTACCTCAACCAGGGGGCATGGTTACATCATTGTAGCTATCGATTATTTTACTAAATGGGCTGAGGCCATGCCTACATATGCAGAAGATGGTAAGATTTCCACCCTCTTCTTGTTCAATCATATCATAACTATATTTGGATTTCTGCAGTCCATCGTTACTGATCACGGATCCCATTTCTATAATCAGATGATGGAGGAAATGAGTGCTAAGCTAGGGTTTTGCAATGAAAACTCTATGCCATATTATCCACAAGCTAATGGTCAGGTAGAGGCCATTAACAAAGTTTTGAAAACTATGCTTCATCGGATGGTTGGAGATCATAAATCCAACTAGCACCACGTTCTTTTCTCCACCCTTTGGGCTTATTGTAATTTTGTGAAAACAGCTACTGGTTTCATGCCATTCCATCTTGTCTATGGAATTGAAGCTGTCCTACCCATCCAATGTCAGATTCCATCTTTACAACTTGCTGTCGAACTTCTCTTGGACACTTCCGTGCAGGAAGAAATATTTTTATACTTGAATAACCTTAATGAGACTCGTAGAGATGTTGCCTTGGCTAATGAGGTGCATAAGAAATGTGTCAAGGCGCAGTATGATGAATTCGTCCAGCCTCATGTCTTTAGCGAGGGTGAACTAGTCTTGACTTATGACCAGAGATACGAAAAATTAGGGAAGGGTAAGTTCGAATCCATGTGGTATGGACCTTTAGTTATTTCCAAGGTGTTAGAGAAAGGAGCTTATGAGCTCGTTGATTATGATGGGATCCCTTTGGGGCAACCTCGCAATGGGTTGTACCTGAAAAGGTATTATGCCTAGGTTTTCTTGGGTAGTATCTTATATATATGTATATTGATTAGATTTCAGTGTGCTTTTAGTATTTTCAAGATGGTTTTGAGCTTCGTGTCCACATCTGTTTATACCATGTTTTGTTCATGCAGATGGATTTATACAGTTTTGCTGATGGTGCTTTCCGCCACACCTTGAATCTCACCTCGACTGCTTGGGTTCTCTATTCCTCGGCTGAAGATTTGGTCAGTTCAAGAGTGGTTTGTATAGGTCCTGCTACTAATAACATCACCGAGTATGAAACAGTCATCGGTCTTCTGAATAAAGCTGCCTGCCAAGATGTTCATGATCTAGTAGTCTTGATGGACTCACATCTTGTGGTTCGCCATTTGAACCATGTCTACACCATTAGGAACCTGGTACTCCTCTGCCTATTCCGGAGAGTGCGTTTGTTGGAAAGATCATTCAAAACTATTACTTATAGGCATATCCCTAGGGAACATAATGTAGTCACTGACTCATTGGCTAACTACATCCTAGACTGGCATATTTCCCATTCATGACAGCAAATCAAACATGGTCCATTGTAAATAAACATTTAGAGACACATAAAACTCATAGAAAATGCATTTTCCATTTGAAACATTTAAACACCGTGTAAAATTCTGTGTATATATATATATATACAAAAAAGTCTACAAAATAGGTCCTGAGACCTCCTCTGAAGCACGTAGGATTTCAGGAAAAATCATCATACAAAATCCTGAAGCTATCATCTTTCAGTACATATCTCATACACTTGTGGTGCTCATTATAGCACATCACTGCTTGAGCTACCCTACGCAGCAGCCTACTGAATCAACCTGGTACTCTCGTTGTGGATCTTTGATATCTCATCAGGAGGTCATATACGTCAGCATCTGGGATGTCCAAATTCAACCTCTCCAGGTTCTCCTCCAGCTCCTCAATGATATCATCACCCCCTGGTACAAAGTGAGATCCTGCTCGCCTATCCAATGGAGATGCTCCTCTAGGTCGCGTTGCTCCAACATCTGCATGAGAATTTACAGGTCTTGTCACTTAACATAAAAAGTATAAAACATAAAAAACATAAAAACATTTCATCCATTTTAGGGTTTCTTTCTTCTTACCGATGTTGCCCCATTGTCCACCGGGTGCGAGTGGTAGGTCAGGATCTACTGTGAAGTCCGTGCCTACGTAAGCATAGTCCTCAAATATGAGTATCTGATCTCATAGCCATCTGAAGAACAGATCACCGAACTTCACCCTTCCCCTACCCGGTCCTAAGTGAGACATGACTTGGACCCACCTCAGCATATGGGGGTTCCATGCTCTCAAACTCCGGAAGGTCACCTATGGCCTCATTTGTGGAACCAGCTTGAAAAATATGCAGGCTAAGATGGAACCAAAGCTGAAATACTTCAGCTCTCCTTACTGACACTTAGTCAGCTAATCCTTGAAGATTGGAAGCATTGCATACGCTTAGTTGAACAACATGGGTGCCATAGCCTCTATCGCATACAGTATGTGTGCCCTGGAATCCTGGTGCACACCTTGAATTATAGCCACCCTCTGTAGAGTAAACAAGACAGTTTGTAGAGCCCTATCCATCACTGCCTTGATGGGGATCTTCTTCCTTGATGTACCTGTTCCTGGTGCATAGTGTCGATCTATAAGCCCTATCATAGTAATTTCCCCACCACAGGAACCTGTCAATGATATGGGGGCACCCTGTCACAATAGACCAGTTAGGAAGTAGATATCCTCTACCTCCACTGTAAGTATGTGTGCCCCCACCTCGAAGTACTACTGCTATGGATTCCACATTTGCAGTATGTGTTCTAGTAGCCACTCATGCGACACCATGCTTGGGGTCCGAAATAAATTCAATATCCCACAGTCTCGTAATGCAGCAATACAACCCACATTTCTCTCAGCAACAACATCCTCATTGTCATGAGTTCTTTCCTTCCATATCACCATGTTTTGAGCAATCTAGACCTGCCAAAAACCACAATGGTATGCATTAGAATCATCCTTAAATCATTAACAATCAAAATAATGAAGTTATTTTTCCCATACTATTTGTTTAACTTATCCACGGTCGGCACCTCCTGTGCACCATTGGATATAGGCAGTGGCACCGCCTGTCCACGATATTGTTGGAATGGTTCTAGTGTGGAACCGCATATCCTGCAAGGAGTATCCGCGGTGCCCGCATTTTGAGTTTTAGGGCTCGCCATATGGGCCCAAAACCCCACCAAACCTCAAAATAGATGCTATGAAATGAAATATAAGGGTCTTAGCTATTACCTGCAACTGACGATGCTGAAAACAGGTGATGGAAGCTCCCGATATCAGCTGTGGAATATCTGGCTAAGAAAATGCTCCAAGTGCTCTCCGCTAGAGGTAAATAGTGAAATGGTTTGATTTTTTTACTATTTACTTGACTTATATAGGAATTTTTGGGTATGACTCACTATATTTTTTTATGTAAAATCATATTTTGGTCAAAATTTATCTGTCATAATCCCTAATGCTAGTTGTAAGTGCATTTAACACTTGTTTCTGAGACTATTGCAGGATAGGAGAACTCTAGCAAGAAGCTTTGAAAGTTTGTTTATGGATTTTTCGTACTTTCATAAGATGGAAAAGGTCAATGAGTGTTTATTATGACACTTTGATCACACTCTCTAAACCTATTATCAAAGGTTCGAGTCCATTTTCGAATCTTTCCAGGCTCGTAAAATTTGACATTGTGCAAAGAAACATCATCGAGTCTTCTTTTCACATCTTTTTCAGACTCCTTAAAACATGAAAAGATCGTCGAGTCCGTTTTCGAATATTTCCAGACTCGTAAAAAGTGACATTGTGTAAAGAAACCTCATGGAGTCCTCTTTAAACTCTTTTTAGGATCCTTAAATTTGAAAACATTGTCGAGTACTTGTCTCCTTCATACTGTAAAAGTATTTGAAGAGTCGTCCTTCCGATGGTAGGTTATCTCTTTTTCGGTTCGGATAGGACTATTTATGAAAACAGCCAATCATGACTGGAAGAGTTCTCTAAGGTATGATTTTATACTTTTTTGGGCCTTGGAGACTGTTACCACCTATGTTGTACTTAGTGGTTTTTTATCAAGTGAGCCTGGTGAACCGGATAAGGATAACTTGTTTGGACTTCAGAAGACCTGTGGAAGTACTTCTGGGAAGTGCTTGTTGTACTATATCACATGTTCATACCCCATGGGGAAATTGTAATAAATGTTCTAGCATGATAGTGTCTGTAAAAGACTCAGTCTCTTAGACTTCATTTGTCAATCCGATCAGCCCAGGGTGTTTTTTCCCTTGGTTATTGTTGGTTGTTGAACAAACAACTGATAATTTCTGAGTTTTTCACTCCATACCTCCAAAGTTGGGGTGGTCGGATTGGAATTTAGGACTATTGAGGTTATTAGAGTCTATGTGTCAATGTATAAGCATGCTAGACATCATTTTTGAGTCTAAGTACCCCTAGGTGTTTTTCAATTTTTCAATTTTTTAGTTTTTTCAGTGTTTTTTATTAAATTTTAATTTTTCCAAAACTTAGACTATTTTTTAATAGTTTAATTGGAAAAATTGATTTTGTAATAAAAGTGGGCCAAATAATCGGTTTCAGTCATGTAGGTGCTCATTTTCAAGCTAAGAGCACCATGTAAACCCATGGACCCAATATTTCCTAGTTTTGAGTGATTTTCCATCACTCAAGTCAGAAGGCCCCAAAAATCAATTATTGATTATTTTAATTAATAAATTGATGAATAATGGATCAAATCCAAAATCATAAATCAATGGATTCTCAGCGGATTTGATTGAAATCAGTCAGATCTGAAGCAGATTGACTAGATCTAACAAATCCTTGACTGAAGGAGGTGATCAAATCATATCCAGAGTTGATCTTCAACATCCTTTATGGGTGATTTCTCCCTCCCTCTCTCCTCTACACGTTTTTGGCTCATCTGGATGAGTTTTGGTGGATTCTTCAGTCGACAGGTTGAGGTGTCACTCAGATCAGCCCCCCGATTGACAGTTGCACTTGTTGAGACTCAGATATGGCTCAGATAGACACAGATTAGGCATTGATGGACTCTCCCTCGGCTGATTTGATGTATATCCTTGGGATTTGTGCCCCCCCTGGGCTGGATGGCCTGTATTTTGTATATATCTAGGCACAGCCTCCTCTTCCAAGCTAGTTAGAACTGGGATTGAGGTGCTGCTGCTATTGTATTTTTGTAATTCTTCATTTGAAATAAATAAAAGATTTGGAGGCAATATTGTATGGTTCCATTACATGTGTGGATGATTATTTCCATTGTTTTACTGAGGTAACCTATATCTGTGGTCATTTTTTGCTAATTTCTTGTAGATCTGTGGTTAAGATTGGTAATTAGCTTATTACAATCTTGATAGGAAAGGTGTTGTTCAATAAGTTTATTGACTGTCACTCTCCTTTGATGCATGTTTAGAGATCTAGATTTAGCATTTCCTATAAGCTTATATGCATGTTATCCTGAATCTCTTTGTATGTACTAATCGGATCTCACAAGTTTCTTGGCAAGTTCTTTGATTTCAGCTGAGTTGCAGGTTCATACTTTGGAGAGGATGATAATATAGTTTGTTTCTTCATTCTATTCAAAACCTTCCAAAAGTAATAGTCCCTCGACATCCCACCTGAAAGCTCCACTGTGGATCTTCAAGGAAAACAACACTTTTCTCCTCTTCTTCCTCCCTCAAAATCAACACTTTACCCGGTTACTTTTTCAGTTCATAGTTGTGATTTCATTTGGATCTGTTTCATCAAAGTAAAATATACATATATCTGATATTTCATAGCTCATATCCTAGATCTTGCACTTAAAAAAGTTTCATAAACATCCTAGATCTAGCTGTAGGGAAATCATCTTTTTTGCATGAAAATTTAAAGGAAACTTGTAGATCGCATGCATTAGATTTCCTTTCGCTGTTATAAAATTCAATATTCTGAAATATCAGTGCATATTTTTTGGCTGCACAAACAACAAACCAATATCCCAAGGAAAGCTTGCTTTCCTTGGTTCCTTTTCTGCCTGTTTAGCTAGTTTTAACTTCATTTTTTGTGAGATAAGGTAGGCTGATCCAAATATACTCTTAAAGTGATTTTTGGATTTTTTTATTCTAACATGCTCGCTTTATTTTATTAGGTCTGACAGAAAATAAAGGAATCTGCTGTCTAAAGTGGCTTTTGGAGCATTCAAATCCCCCCAGGGGTCTCCCTTTTTTCACAAAATTCTTAAAATTTTTGTATAATTGTAAGATATTGGTTTCATCTTGTATAAGGACCAATAATTTTCTGATATATCAGTTCTCTAATATTGTAACCTCTTTTAATAAAATTATTCCTCGAATTGGCTCTTTCGAGCCCATTCCCCACCCCCCCTGGAGGGATTCGTGTCGGTCTCCTTTTTGTTATTTTTGCTCATTTATTTTCAAACTAGTATTGATCTAATCTGTAGGGTAGTATAATATATTTCATTATTCATTCCATACTCCATATCTCACATTTCAAAGTAATCGTAATACTTACCCCACGATTTCTCGATTGACCCGAAAGGGGAAAGAGATTCGTGGTAGGATTAATTAAGAAACTAGGATTGTGTATCTGTTTGATTTTTTCTATCATTTTTTTATCATCAATTATAAATTTAACCCCTCCTTGATTCCCCGATTGAGATCCACTTGGATCGAAAGAGGTTCTTGGAGGCTTTTTCTTTTAAACAAGAACATCTAGTTTAAAACTTATTAAAATTTACAAGACTCCAGTGTGTATGCTCTACACTTGGCTGTGGTTTGTCCGATCAGTCAAGTTGTATCAAAAGCACTTGGGTGACTAGCATAATTAGGACTCACTCTCCCAATTGACAAACCATCAGGTGAAAATCCAACACCTAGATCAAACCTCTACGGTGGAAAAATACCCAAAGGAATCGGGAACTTCTGAAAAGTGACCTCGAGGCGCCGATCTCTGTCACACCCTAATGGGTGCATTATGAAAAATATCCCTAGAGACTCCATTTCATCCCACATATTCCTTGCGGGCAGCCGTGAAGGTTTAGTTTGGACATACTCCAAGTACTCTCGGGTATATCTGGAGTCCCCCCTTTGCCTAATTTAATCAACTCAAACTTAATTTTTAACTTAAAATATACCAAGATGCAATCGCAAAACACTCACTCCAAGCACATGCAAGCATATTGATCTTTTGATTTGACTCCATTCTAAGGCTCTG
This sequence comes from Pseudotsuga menziesii, assembly GCA_001517045.1. Lineage (NCBI taxonomy): Eukaryota > Viridiplantae > Streptophyta > Pinopsida > Pinales > Pinaceae > Pseudotsuga > Pseudotsuga menziesii. The sequence goes on along the minus strand of LPNX010185787.1, from coordinate 235,143 downwards.
GTCATTTTTTCTTTATATATATATATATATATATTGTGTCTCAGCATTGTGCTTTCGTGTGCTTATTTTCATATCTTGGCATCTTTGATTATCTATAGTTAAATTGCAAACTCCTAAGCAACTCATTCAATTTAACATCACAACACTAAGTAATCATCCTTTGTAACTTAATAGGGTCTACCCCCCTTGGCTTCATTAGGAGTTGAGCCTAAACAGAGGAGTCAAGAACAAGGTGACAGCCTTGACTCGAGACTTGCCCCCAAGGACACACCGAGTGGCTTGAAGATTTCTGCCACGTGACCCAGGTGTGTGAAAGGCGGCAACATAGACTAAATCATATGAAAAAGGACCCTTTGGAGTATTCTTTCGTATTCATTCAGAATCTTTAAACATGAACGATATCGAGTTTTCTTTCAATGGACTCATTAAATTAAACATTGAGAGACCCGTTTCGGGATTGAACCCCTCCTCTTAGTTTCGTAAAACGTATGAGTCTAGACTTGTCTTCCGACAAGCTATACCAAGTGTTTGTTACCCTCTTTAAACTCGTAAAACCAAAAATAGGCACTCATTCATCATGATGGGGGAAATGGGAAGGGAATCATTCTGTAAATAATGGCAATTGTTTGTCGTTACCTTTGAACATGGCACTTGTCTACACAACCATGTCAGTCAATTGGGTATTTAGCTGATCTCCATGACGATCCACTTTCATGAGTCATGTCACTCCTTTGATTCTTTCAAAAGAATGCATTGTCCACTATCGTATTGTGTGTATATCCTGTCTAGTCACGCTACCAAGTCTTTTGTCGTGCCGCTCAATGTTCAAAGGGGATCTGAAGAAGTGTCACCTCTACAGTCCACACAGTCTTTGTGTCAGTATCTTTGAGTCAGTCATATGGTTACTACATTCACATCATTCCAGAACTATGTTCTGCATTTCATGTCATCGATATGGGACTCATCATGGCCCTCCTTCAATGAGAATTTTCCCGTTGACATCAGCTAATCATCCAGGAAATAGTCTTAGAAACAATGATCGGTACCTTGAGATCTATATGCCTTAATGACATATTCTCTTTCTCTAAACATAGGTTCACACCATTGAACTTTGATCGATAGAATCGACTGATTGTTCGACATCAAGACATCTATTCAAACTCGGTACATTGTACTAGAGTACCTTGGGAAATCATTGAAATTAATGGTGATCTCCCTCACACTTGTTAATGGTTCACATCATTGGCCAGTAATCAAGTGGTTTCTACCATGTTCGACTTCAGATCATTGTAATCACATGGATAGAATCATACTTTGTGGAAGACGAGACAAAGATCCTGGGTATTTTTTTAAAGCGCTCATTGCTTTTCCCCAGGTTGCGATGGAGTTATGTATATCCAGCATGGATCCACATTTGTATGGTCGTGGCTACACTCAAATTTGCATCTATATGACATAGATATACATTGTATGTTTGGTAGCTATGTCCAAGTTTGAGTCCTCTATCACATGGATCTACGTTGTATTCTAGTAGCAATGCTTGTTTATTGCTCTCGTGGATCTGCCTTGTATTGGTCTGTAGCCATGAGTTTCGTTACTTGTATCTATGAGTCAACATACTGATGTACTGTAGATGCCTACTTGATGACTTGCTCTGATCGAGTCGACATTTTCACCTCATGGCAATGACTTGTTCTCTCAAAGCTCTCGTTTATCACATCCCTCTAAGAATCATGTTTTAGAGGGCATCCTGTTATACCAAAATCTTGTCACCATCATGTGATAAGACATTTGACATACCTAATTGCCCTGAATTCCAACTTCTGGAGTGTAAACTCATATCATTTTTCAATATTTTCATGCAAATTCCCAACATCATGCTTGACCCTTTATCCATACATGGTACCCTTGTTTGCATCGCCCATACTCTGCTGCCCACAAGTGGTTCCAATGCTTATGGCCCTTATTCCATAAGCGGTTATTACCAGAACCACTCTGTGACTGAAGGAGAAATGTGGTACCCTGGGTAAAAAGGGAAAAAGAGAAGTTTCTAAAGGCTTGTAGATGATAAGCCTTGTGTCCTCCCTTATCCCTTCTGTTGTGGGTCTGTTAAGCTCGAGATCCCCCATCCTAGGATCTTGGAGGTGACCTCACCCACAAATCTATCAACCTACCCTATCCATCTAGCCTTATAAATACAAGCTTATGGCCATGGTTGAGGGGGGAACTCTTAAGGCATTGTTATGTTGTTGGATTCATCACTTGGTCCATATCATCGGAGAGCATAGAGAGAGCTAGAGTCGAAGCTTATGGGGATGAGAATGCTTGGTTTCATGGAGATGCATGTCAACACTAAGTCTTGGTTGTAAAATTCTTCATATTTATTTAATGCAAGTTGATTTCTGTCCCACATATATTGTTGATGTTTGATTTCATATATATCTTGTTAGATTCCATAGTCACTAGCATAGATTAGTAGATCATGTTCTGGTTGCTTTGATCTGTTTCGTGTTGAGCTTATTGTAGGTACACAGGGTGACTATCAAAGCATTGTATTCCAGGTATCTATGGCCAGGGATGATTTTAAGGAACCATGCTTATTTAAAAGTGTATAAATGTTGGTGAATATTACCAATTCTTAAAACACCAACTATAAAATAATTAGCGATATTTTTCAAAAAATATTTTAATTTCCAAGGATTTTATATCATTTATATAATAATTTGGCGATTTTAGGGGTGAAGAAAGTTTACCCCATCAAAATTGGGCGAAACAGGGCTTCAAAAAATGCAAAATGGTGAATGTTTTTTGGGTGAAAAACATGAAAACATAGCCCACTGGGATAAAATTCGCCCCTAAAATCATCCCTGTCTACATCGTCTAGGGAGAGCCTTCAACCTCTGTCTTCTATTTGTTCTGGATTTGAACCATTCAGACCACTGGAACACCTTGTTGTCCACAGGAGGTGAAATATTCCAACTAACATGAATGCTAGCCAATTGAAGCCTTGTAAGACAGGTCTAGAACTGCACAATGCTTAAGGCACTGTGCACTTAATAAAATATATATATATATATATATATAAAATAGGAAGGATGGGTAGGAAGAAGGAGAGAGCACCAGGAGGAAGTGGTTCCACAAGCATAGGAGTCAGTAGAATAATTAGGAAGACAAACCACAACAGCTGGAGGGTTGCGACATAATCAAATTAGCAATAAATGTAGACAATTAAAAGTAGTTACCCGATGATAATTGTTGAAGCGATGTGCATTTATGGTCGATCCAACTGTTAGATCGATAGGATTGTTAGTGGATTCGGGTCATTAATGGTGAATTTGGTCATGATGGCTGCATTTGATTTAGTAATGATGAGGATGGATTGACCTGATGCTATAAGAAGGTGCTCGAAACTGGTTAAAAGCACCACTGTGCTAAGTTTAGTTGCAAGTATTGTTTCACCGAGTTTAAATCTAGAGCGACCGAGTGAATTTTGTGAGTTGCAGAGTAAAGAAGAGGGTGCGTGATGATTAGAACCTTGCAGGGTATTGTTGCAGCATGCAGATCACCCTATACACATTATATATTTTGAGTGAGAGGGACTCACCAATAAGACCAATAACCATTTTTGAATAAATTGTCAGTATGTCGGTCAGGTTGTCGTTTGTCCTGAAGAGGAAGGGGAAGGGCCAGAAGGCAAACCCTTTGACGCCAAAAAATAGGCAAATGAGAACATATATTAAGGCACAAGGAGAGGGAACTATGTGGATGGGGATTTAAATATCCTAGGTTGTAGAGTCTTCAACATAGAAATGCATCTCCATTCATGACATTCCAAGTTACATCACTCCCACCCGACCTAGTGCATAGCCTCGGCAGCGAACCGAAAATCAGAAGTATCATCCCAAGATGTTGTCGCTGCTGAGGGGGATGGTGTGTAGTAAATATATTGTGTCATCATTAGTGTAGATGAAATATGATGATCATGACCTGTTGACATTACAGGATGTAGCAAATGATCCCTACGAGTCTTTTCCCTCAGTTGCAGGTAGACCCATAGTGTGTATCCTGCAAGAATGGCCGCATGGGCTAGATAAAGGTGGGTTGCTGGTATTAATCAACATGTCACACCTTAGGCAGCTAAACAAGGAAAATTCCTATGTTAATCAGCTTTTTTCCTACTTCCATGGTGGAACGTTGTGGTTGGATACACTAGTCCCAATCACAATGGACTTGATATCAGATATCACAGGGTTGCCAAAGGATGGGTCAGACCCATCACAATAATTCAGAAGCAAGAACAATGATAAGTAAATTTCCACACAGTTGAAACTGAATTTTGACTTGTAGTACGAAAATAGGTCCTACCGAATATATAGCATCAACAACCATGCAGTACGAATTGGCACACAAATTCTAGCAAGCAAGATTGTAAGGAATAATCATCCCATCCAGTGCAATTTAGGGGCGATTATGTGTGCATAACAATGCACAAAAGGGGCACAAATGAACTGGGCACTATTCTTGCTAAACCAATTGACAAAGGATGCAATAGCAGTTCAAGCCAGAGAGCAGCCTTTCACATATAGTTGGCTCTTCATCCCAATTGGACTAGTGGCTTGGATGGAGCTGACAGATTACTAAGGGATGGAGGTTGAAGCAGTGAAGGTATGTAAAGGCATGCGCTATCAAAATATGTGGTGGGTTGAGGAACCCACTAGGAAAGAGGATTGTATGATCCACTTTTGGGTCTACTGGGAAGCGCTGCAGGTAGCAGTTGTGAAAGTCCCTCATCTATTAGAAGAAGCTGCAGTAAAGTGCCAAAGGATTATGCGGTTCGCCATTGGGGTCACACACTATTCATATCCAGACACGAGACAACCCTGTAAAGAAATGGATATCAATGTCCTATAAGTTAACGAATGCAGAACTGGAAGCGACAGTTTAGGATTGGCCCATAGAATGGCACAAACCGGTCAGCGTGGAGGAAATATCGACGAGACCACAAGAAGATGCCCTTAATGATCTGGTGTGCAAAGAGAAGAGTCATCATGAATTTGATGGAGAATCATCGTTGGAGACCTCCATTGATCCAAAAGCAAAGTGCATCCTCGTCGAAATCAGGACAAAGAAGCATATGGAGCCGAAGGTGAGAAACAACACCATATCAGTAATGGAGGAGAAGCTACAATGGATTATTAAGGTCATTATCGACGCATTTGATACCGTAGAAAAAGAAATGAGGAAGTACACCTAGAAATTCTTCACCGAGGTAACAACCAAGTTATATTCTATCCATGATGTTTTTTTAAAAAGAGCACTAGAAATTTTCGCTGTGCGGGACTACGCGTCAATTAGCACTGAGCCATGGGTCGGGAATGTTCATATTCCCCCAACTGTATGAGAGGATGTGAATTCCTCACTGCGGCAGCTACAACGCGTCATGGTGGACATCAACAAGTTGACTAACTAGACTTTAGTACACATGCAATGGGTCATGAACCAGGAGTTGGTCGATCGATAGAAGGATATCAACGACTTGTACTTGTGGCCGTAAGGGGAAGAGAAAGCACTACATAAAGAGGGAGAGGAATTACGCTGTGCAAAGTAAATATTGATGACAGACAAAGCACAAGAAATCAAGGTGCTGAAGAAGGCATGAGAGGAGTTAAAGATGAATGCGGTAGAAGAAATCACAAAACTGAAGAAAGAAACCGACCACCTTGTTATTGAAAAGGTGCACCTTTTTGCTAGTTGTGGGGAAGTGGAAGATTCCATTATCAATGCTTGTCAGCACATCCGTGAAAGAACTGCATAGTTGTATGCAGTAGCAAAGGAAAATAGACTTGAGGAATTTATCACGCAGTTACAACAGGACAACATTATTTTGAATGCTCTGGTCTACCCAGACACATCACCAGAGAAAATTGCAAAATAGAAGGGTGCCATCAAAGAGATCAGGACACAGTTTGAAAAAATGGAGTAGGATGCAAAAACGATTACTGATGTGATGACACAATTTTTGGGTATTATCATTCAATATGAACAATTAGAGAAATTGACAAATAAACTACAGGAAGCCAAGGACTAGTTGGAAATATTGAAGACAACAGTGAGGACAATGCCACCAATTGTTCAGATTATGCAGTTAGCGTAGTTAAAGGAGCTACAACAATGAGTCAGAAAGGATAAGGAGAGACAACGAAAGCACAATGACCAGCTTGACAAGTTCCAATAAATTGGAGACCATTTTTTGGTGAAAGTAGTCATTGCACTACAAGATGTGTAGGAGGGTAATAAGGAAGTGAATCCAAAGTTGGTGGAGCACCTATTAAAGAAGGATTTTCTCAGAATTTAGGACCTTGCTGATAAATTTAAAATGCAGGTAAAAGAGATCACTCACTAGTACGAAGACTTCAAGATGAAAATCAACGAGAACACCATGTCCATCTAACATTGCTTGAGGGCGAGCCACAAGATTGTGTTGGGGGCCTCTTGGTAGGGGTTTTGGGATAATTCAGTTGCGCAACATCATGGATGTTATGCAAGCTCAGAAGACACCACGCAAGGAAAAAATGGTATGCAAGGCAGAAGATAGACTATTTTTTAATATTTTGTATTAGTTTTTGTACTTTTTGTCCATATTTTGATGATATTGGTCATTAGTAGGTAGATTCTATGTTAGCACCCTGTAATTTTCCAGTAGCTACTACAAGAAGTCACAGGGGTAACCATTTCAACCAACTTTAGATCGTATTCTAGCCAATATGGTCAGAGAGGGCTCTCTCTTCTCATAGAGGAAAGAAACACATATGCATAAAACTTTGGATAGGTCACAGAAGGCTATATTTATGTAGGTAGCAAGACATAAATAGATTTAAAAAATGGAAGAACATACATACAAGAAAATCATTAGGCAATGGATTCAAATCCTGAATCAATGAAGGGTATTATAGACAAAATGAGAAAGCAAATTTCCTTTATATTATGAGGGAAAGTAAGCAGCATAGATAGTCAAATATCTTGAAAGGGTGGTGAAGGGAGAAGGGGAGAAAAATCCCAGTGAATCAAGAGGCACCTATCTGTGGATGAATCTCTTGCACCACCTTTAGTAGAATGAACAACAAAGGATAGTATCTATAGTGGAGCATAGGAGATGAATTTGAAAGTATTTACTAGAACACACTAACAGATGAAGCATCTAATACAAGGAGCGCTTAGTGGAGATAGAATTCCTTGTATACTAATCTAAAGCACATTAGCATAAATACACAAAAATGATAGTGATTAACATGGAACATAGACTGAATGCAACCATCGTGATGAATCTCAGAAACACAGGACCATATTTCTCATTAATATTTCGAAGAGAGTTACAGAGACAAAACAAGAGCATAATTATTTCTGAATGAAAATTCCAACCCTTGCCTCATCAATTGAGGTCTAATTTATAATGTCGTGGCTTCCGAGACCAACCCCAAAATGTAGCCCAATTCTGTTACAAAAACAGGGAATCAAATCACAGATAATCATTTCAAATACCAACAATTTCTTGAGGTGACATGCTTTCCATGATTCTTTTCCTGAAATTGGCCTTACAATGTAGTTTCCATGCCGACCCTAAAATGACAATGTATAAGGAGAGACACACGCTCGATTTCTCTGATGGTGACGCCCATATCCTTCTAACAGTTTCAATTTATTCTTAAGCATGACCCACTTCACTGAATCTTTTGCATACTGTAACTAAGCATCACATTCACACAGATCCCTTTCCTTCGACCACCTTGTGTCGTGCGACATTTTTTTGATTGTAGATCTTGGCTATGCAGAGATCCATCATTGCTTAATGTGGCCCCTTTACGGGATTTCATGCTCATCACCTAATTTAACCTCCCTGCACCTTTCATACACGAAGTCGCCCTACTCCATTGATCAGGACCGTATCAAATCTCAATTGTTGAGAGATGTGGGACCCTGAAACATGTCGCCCTGGCCTCCTTCGTTAACTACCATGCACTCTGGACAATCAAAGCCCTTGGGTGTTTTATATTAAGTGCATCATCAGATATCGGTCATCCATATGCGTGGGACCTACTACTCCTTTGCAATGCTCCATCCAGACAACTGTTGCACATGTTGTTGCTGCAAATCATGCCTCCACCATAGATCACAAGCACTGGAGGATCATGGCCATCGAATTTTGAAGGAAGGTACGAATTGTGCAATCCTTTACAGTTAAATGGGATGTGCACCTTCCCTTTCAGTGAAAATTTTCTTGTCATCACATTGCCTTAGTTGCACACTTACGTCATTTATTTTAATGGTCTATGATGGTCTACTCACATTTTTCATGCTTTGTTCTCGGATTTGGCCTGGCCACTGGTTATCCATTCATCCCGGGATGAGGTCGGTCCCAGAAGTTAGTCCCCTTCAAAATATTAGCGCTGTTACGATCCAAATGCTAACAATGGCTCCAACTAGGGGATGTTATCCTCCCTACGATGTAGAAAAGAACCACATAGGCCATGTGTCTTAACCATTGGGACACCCCGCCTTACCTGCAACACCTTGCAATTTACCTAAAAAAAAACTTTAATGACAATGTCTCTTGGAGATATTACTGCCTTCGCCTCGAGCTTTAAATCTCGTTAGAGAACCATCAACACATGTAGTATATTCTTAAAACAAAAGGAAATGGTATATACAATGAAAATGGGACTGATTTCTCCTACAAAAATTAATGTTTGAGGAGCCTCCTATTAAACATAGCTCTAGATACCAATCTACCCTCCATCTCTTCCAACACATAAGGATTATTTCGCCCGAAGGTGGAGATCTTGTAGGTACCCTTCCATAGGTGATCAAATTTTCCATGTTTTCCTTTCTCCTCATGGGGTGCATCCCACTGCAACACCACATCCCCTATCTAGAAATTGTCTGGCTTGGTTCTTCTACTGAAAATTTCTTTCATCTTGTCCTGGAAAAGCTGGGTCTTGTCGAATATATAATCCCTTTGTTGTTGTATCTCAATTAATTGATACATCCTCCTCTAAGTGGGGTGTGTTTCAATTTCCTCTTCCTGCGACAATCTCATCACTTGTAAGTGTTTCCACCTTTCACACACCTGGGAGGATATGGTAGAAATCTTCAAGCCAATCGGTGTGTCCATGGGGGCAAGTCTCGAGTCAAGGCTGTCACCTTGTACTTGACTCCTCCATTTAGACTCAACTCCTAACGAAGCCAAGGGGGGTAGAACCTATTAATTTACTGACGCTAATTAATTTAGTATGATGGTATTAAATTGAATAAGTTGCTTAGAAGTTTGAAATTAACAATTGAGAACCACAGATGACAAGATGAAAAATAAACACAAGTAAGCACAATGATGACGCATAATATATATATCGAAAGAAGTAAACAAATAACTAGTGCCTTAAAATGGATTCGCAAAATGATTAAATGTGCTTGGATGTTCTCAGAGTGAATGTTTTTCAATTGTCTCTTGGTATGTTTTAAGTTAATATGAAAAATGAGTGGATTAAATTAGGAGAAAGGGGACTCCAGATATACCCGAGGGGTACTTGGAGTATGTCCAAAAATAAAACCTTCATGGCTAACCACAACAAATGTGTGGGATGAATGGATTCTATAATACTGTGTTCATAATACACCCTCTAGGGTGTAACAGAGATCGGCGCCTCGACGTCACTATCCAGGAGTTCCCACTTCCTTTGGGTATTTTGCCACCGCTTACGGTTTGTTAGAGGCATTGGATTTTCTCATGATGGTGCTTAATTGGGAAAAGTGAAACCTAATTAATCTAATCACTCATGTTTATTTTGATGTAGGTTGACTGATCTGATGAACCACAGCCAAAACGCAGAGCATACACATTGGAGTCTTTGTAATTTTAGTAAATTTTAGTCGATGTGTCTATATTAGAAAGAAAACCCTCCAGGAACCTCTTTCAGTCTAAGTGGAACTCAATAGGGAAATGAAGGAGGGAGTTGATTTTAAATGATTGCTTGTAGAAATTAACAGTGAATAATGAAGCAGCAAGAATAAAACAAACCAGAGTTTCTCTAATTAGATCTACGATGATCCTCTTTCACCTTTCGGTTCAATCGAGATTCTTGGGGTAGGTATTCAAGTTACTTTGATTTTATAATATGGAATATATGATGAAATTAATCAAAGTACACTATTTTTCATAAATGAAACTAATCTAGAGAAAAAAATAGGAAATATGCAAAAAAGGAAAAAAGGATGTGAATCTCCCCAGGGGGGATGGGGAATGGGCTCGAAAGAGCCTATTCAAAATTATTTTTTATTTCCAGCGGTTAAAATATCAGAAAATTGATATAATTCCTCTTGTTTCATATATAGAATGAACCCAAGAGCTTACAAAGTGCAAAAAAATAAAGATTTCAGGAAAAGGGGAGACCCCTGGGGGGTTCCGGATGGCCCAAAAATTACTTCTCGAACATAAAATCCTCCTCTTTTATGTTATACCTGATAAAAACCAACAATATTATTAAAATTAAATATTCCCAAAATCACTTTTAAAGTACCTTTGGGCCAACACACTTTTAACCGAAAACAGCTAAGTTAAAACTAGTTAAACAAAAAGGTGAAAAAAGGAACCAAGGAAAGCAAGCTTTCATTGGGTTCTTGGTGTTGGCTATCATGGGCAGACCTGGGTTTACGGTATTTAACAAACAACACCCCTAGCTCACTGTCCCTTTCGGTGATAGACCTCGAAGCGGCCTGAAGTCTCACCCGAAGTGATTCTAATGGGTTGGCCAAGGACTCAAGCGTCTTGGACCAGGTTCTGTGGCGATCCTACTGGAGACTCGAAGCTCTGCTAGCCGTGAGGGCTCTTTCTTTGTGCATCACATGAACTTCTGCTCGCATCGCGATGACTCCATCCTTATCACATCTCCACGCACCAGGCAACACGTAACTTCCCTCCAACGCTAAGTCCTTAACCTACGGTATCGCGCACCGCAACTCCTCTGCCAGTGCGGTATCGCCTCCCTGTGATATCCTACTCCCGCGGCTCAGTGCACTTAGCGTGGTTCATGTCAACTTGCAAGACTCAATGTGACAGGCTATTTAATACTGTGACTAGTGATTGTTTCACGCAAAGCATAAATGAACCCACATACAACATGCCAAAGACTTCAACTTATGTTTATCCTTCTATATTGCTGTAAACTGTCTAACACATTCATTCATTAAAATGTAAACAAAGTCCATGAAATGACTGATGAATGCACAAGTAAACATAACACATAATCCAATCACATAACACTCGATTTTAACGTGGTTCACCTCCAGGATGGAAGTTACCTCCACAGAACTGTGTTTTTATTATAACTCAGGGGAAGGTAAAACAAAGTTCTGCTGCACCGCATATGCAGCTCAAGATCTTCTCTCTTATATCTCTTTTCTCCTCTATATTTCTCTCCTACAATATACTCTTCCCTCTCAGTTGATCCCTGCGGATCATTACATGCATGCTCTATAAGCCAGCTACTGGTTACAGTAAGATTGCGACCGCTAATAACAGAACCAAAGCTTGGCTTTTACAACAGTCTATGTTACTTCTATTATCTATATCACCCAATAACTGTCTGACTTTCTAACCGACCAATGCAACCAACCCTTTTACAATACAAAATATATCCCTTTATAGGAAGCCTGAAGGTCTTGCCATTACAACACTGTGGACCTGTCCCAGTAGTAACCGAAACCCTAATTAGTGACAGTCAGCATATCTGTACTTGAGGTATCCGCTTTCTGTCACACCACAGCTCTCTACAGTCTTCCATGCTTCCTGGCGCTGATCATGGGTATTGTGCACCGCTTCACTTTTCTGTCCTTCATCTTCAATGCTTTAGCCTCGTTGCTCCTTTTCCTTTATGAGGGTTGTTGAGCCCTCCTGTCTTCGCAGCTGCCTTCAATGCAGTGGGTGAGCTCTCTCTTCTTGGTCGCTCAGGTACAGTCGTCTTCCTTGAATTCTCTTTCTTATTCATCGTGGTTTCTGGCTCTGCTCTGTAGCTGGAAACATGCTACGGCGTCGTAGCTCTATCTTATCTTCTCTCCGCCAAAACTTACCTATCCGCTAAACTAGCAGCTTCTTCTGTAGCTGTGGGACCCTGCTCCAACAGTCCCCTAACACTTACTTGTGGCTTTTCCTGGAGCCACTACCAGCGTGCTTCTCCTGCTGTAGCTTTGCCTTGGCTTCCTATGAAGTCCTCTGCAACCTATCTTGAAGTCCTGCGACTTCCTTCTGCATCACTTTGACACGCGCTTGTGCCGAGTCAAGCAAAGCTTGACTAATACTGGCATCTTCTATGGCGTCAGTTTCCTCTCTGGTGGTAGTGAACTCCTTCACTTTCTGCTCAACCGTATCGACTAACTCGGTGATTTGCTCCTGGTAGGGTTGAAGCAGGTCATTGATGTGTATCTCCTTTGTTCTTAATCGCTGCACTTCCTGCTGCAAGAAGTTCATCTCCTTTGTCTTCCTCATCTTCTGAAGAGCTTCCAAGCCCTTAATTTCTTCTTTAATTGTTGCTGCAGTATTCTCTATCTGCTGAATACTTTGCTGAACTTCTACTTTTTTGGGCGGTGCATCTAACTCCGCCCATGTGTTTGTCACCTCCGTGAGTATCGACAGTGCTTCATCGATGCGAGATTTCATCTGCGCGGAAGTGAGTCGGAAGGCCTCTATTCTTGCTTCCTTGTCTATGTGGGGGGTGCCCGATGGTCGAGATTCAAGCTCAGTCTCAAGCTCAGCAATCTATGCTTTGTAGTCTTCCTCCATCTTGGCTGTTGTTTCTTTCATCCTGGTTACTGTTTCCTCCAGAGCCTTTGCTCTGTCTGCAACTCTTCTTAGCTTTTGTGGGGTAGGCAACGTTAACTCGATGTTACATTTGGGTAACTCTAATGCGATGCTCTGTAGTACTTGAGAGAGTTCCTGATCCCTATCTTGATATGTTTTTAACCCGTCTTACTTTTTCTGATAGCTGGTAGCGAGTGCTGCATTCTGTTTCTTCAGCTGCGTATTCTGTTTGTAGGTCGCGACTCTCTACTCCTGAGCTCTGTGCTTAGCTGCTACTGGATCATCTGCAACTGATCAATATGGAACTCTGCAAGGTTAACCTCAATGGGTTGCCTAAAATGAACTGGTGGGTCCTTCATTGTCACAGGGAATTGGATGCTTCCTGGCAGAATCAACACTGTATTGAGGCGATCTTTTGCTAAGCTTTCCTCGCGGGACATCGACGGTGTTGAAGTTTCTCCGGCGGTCGTCTTTACCAGTGGAATGTGCATCATGGAAGTCTTCTTTGTAATTGTTTTTAAGTCTAGAAGCTACTTTTCTACTGCGCTCTGTATATTTTCCTGCGATGTCTTCATCGCGTCAAATGAGTCCTTCAATGTGTCACACGTCCTTGTTGCGATGAGTTCATAATCATCATCTGTTAATACGGTCTTCAGGACTGGTTTTGAAGTTTTGTGTTTTTTCTTCTTCGGTGTCTCTGTGGTCTCTTGTTCTCCATTCTTTGGTGTGTGTGCCTCTATTGGCCCTTCCAGTGGATCTTTTCTCTTTTCTCCTAGTGGTGGCACTTCTGTTGTTCCTTGTGCCTAGGTCTCCACTTTGTCTTTGCCCTTTTCTGATGGGTCTGTCTACACGGTATCTGATGATAGTGATGTAGTATCTTCATATTCTTGCCACCATTGGTCATCAAAGTCATTGACAATGTCTTTGACATCCTTCGCTATCATTCTAAACCAGCCATTAGCCCAATCGTCCCTTTTAGTCCTTTTTGGCCTCAGATAGATTCTATGGCTGTCTGCCAAAAAATTAAGCCGGTTATCATATATGTCCACGGTCTCCCTGCTGATCCGTGGTGATTCTTGGATAATTTTATTCAACATCTTATAGTATTCATAGAATACTATCGTATTAACCTTTTTCTTTGCTAGGCTGTTGCTGTCCCATAAGTTGGCATAGCGCATGCCTCTGGGCGCTCCACTTGCGATCTGTGGAAACTGGGTATTGGGCGGCTTCTTCCAGCCAACGAATGCACATAGTATAAGCAGCCACGAGAAATGGAAAGGGTGGTTTTCTTCATCCTAGGCTGCCAAACAATATGCCTGAAGCATATTTAATAAAAATAAGGACCAATTGAACTGCTCGCCCTCTGTAACTTGTATGGCCAGGTTGATTACTGATCCTGTGAATTCCTTTGGTTGGGCCTTGGTTGGCAGTCTGCCTGCAAGTAGGCTGGCTGTAAATCTGAGTGTATCATTTTGTAAACTTGTGATGTCATAAGCCCTGCCTCCTATCTGTAGCTGATACTTATTAACTAAGGCTGGTGGCAGCTTAGAATCCTTGGTCTTTCCTGTTGTATGTATCTTGGGGTCTTTACCGGTCTTGGATAGGCCGGTGATGCGATGTATCAAGTCGACGTTTAGGTAGACCCTGTTTCCTAGCCATAGATAACCTCCATGTACACAAAAAAGTAGGACACGCACCACGGCATTGACCTCCACACCACGTCCAAAATGGGGTAGTCGCAAGAAATTGAGCAGACCTGAGCGCTCAAGAATCTGGACATGTGCCATGGGAACAAATTCATCTCCACTTGTCCTTGGGTTCTTCTCAATCATAAGATACTGATCTGGGTTAAAGTGAGGGTATGTCTTACCATATCCCAGGTTATAATCTACAAATTTAACAACACCAGCATATCCTACTAGATCTCCATTTTCCTTTACTCGAGAATCTATTGGCGGTATGGGAACAGTAAGCTTACCACTCTTTGGGATTTTGACCTCTGGAGCACCTTCAACTCATGCTATGAGGTAGTCCACTGCACTAAGGACTTCGTCCTCTGGCTCCAAACTAGATCCCTCTATTGGCTGAGCATGGCTTCTCGTCTTTGGCGGTTCTTTGGTTTGTGACGAGCTCAGCGGGGTACCCTTAGATGACGTCATCATGGGAGATGCAAGGCCAATACGCTTGAACATTTTCAGTAGCGCTTCTAGAGGTTCATCCTCGAATAGAACCCAGCCTGTGTAAAACGGTGGATGTGCAATGGCTGCAACTTCTGAAAATCACAGCACCCTATAATGAGATGAACTATGCACAGGGAGAACTTAACAATGCACTCTACAGTTCTCAGTTCTTTGTAAATGTAGCCCTCCCAAATGAATAGTTTATGCTTTTATGTCAAAGACGATAATCCTAGATGCAACAGTCATCTAGACTGAACCCGTCAGTCATAATAAATGCATGGACAAGACCACACCCGTCATCCGATCCTTAATAAATGTGAAAATCCGATCGAATTTCCCTCGAAGTGTGTGTACAGGCGTCGGTCTCGTCGAATATTTGCCAAATATGGAAAAATTGATTATACTACTGCCAAATCTATGGTAAGATATATCGATCATTTCCTCGTTAACTACTTGTCAGAGGGTGAATTGACTGGCCCTCTGCTTCCTGGCAAAGTGGGTACGTGGCACGGGGAAACATCGCACTGCCACGATGTGACTCCACATCACCTGTGTAAAACAATACTTAAGTTCCTTTTTTTTTTCACTGATGATTTGTGCAAAATGAACTGACCTTATGCAATTCCTCATACTTAGAAAATACCTGTCGGTGTAGACTAGTTCCCGATGCGATGCCTCCTTTCAACTACACTAGACATCTGCACCACCATAAACTGGCTAAGATAGGGTTGAGAGGCGGGGTGGCTATCACTATAGAGCGTAAGCCTACTGCAATTAATCCACGTGGGAAGAAGCTCCCCATCCAGCTTGCTGAGCTGAATGGCACCTCCCTCTATAACTTGCTGTATTTGATATGGCCCCAACCAATGCGTCTTGAACTTCCCTGGAAACTTAATAAACTTGCTGTCATAGAGGAGCACTAGGTCTCCGATCTGAAAAGTCTTACTCTTAATGTGTCTGTCATGCCAAGATTTTTCTCATGCCTTCTGCACTTTCTGATGGAATCCCACGATGAATCTGTCTTCTTCTAAGGCAAGCAGTTGTGCTAGCCTATCTTCCACTGTGTCTATATCGGTCATCTCGATAATCTGAGCAATTCTTAAACTAGGAAGGATATACTCCATGGGAATAATAGCCTCTTGTCCATACACCAAGCTGAAAGGTGTGTGTCATGTAAGTTTCTTGCATGTGGTCCTGTACGCCCATAATACAGCGTTAACTCTAAGGTCCCAATCATTCCTTTGGCTGTTGCAGATCTTGGTAAGCGCATTTTCTAAAATCTTGTTAAAGGCCTCCACCGTATCATTAGCCTGAGGGTGGTAGGGAGTGCTCTTATGGTGCTGAATTTGGAATTCTTCTACCAAGACCTCAATGGTGTGGTTCAAGAAATGTGTTCCTTGATCGCTCATCAAAATTACTGGGCATCCAAATCTACTGATGATGTTCTCAAAAAGGAACTGTGCGGCTGTAGCAGCATCACAATTTCTTACTGCTTTGGCCTCTACCCATCTGGTGAGGTACTCTGTTCCAGTGATAATATATCTCGCGTCAGTGCACTTTCCTGGTGGGTTTATAGGACCCACAAAGTCTATAGCCCATTTTTCAAATGCGCGCAGCGTGACCTGTGGTCGCAGCACCATTTCGCAGCATCGCAGATATCGCAGCATCTACAAAATTCCTTGGTGTCTTTATGCAACGTAGGCCACCATGATCCTGCCTCCAGGATCTTCTGCACAGTCGGATTTCCTGCAAAATGACCTCCTGCGGATCCTGAATGTGCCTCTCTGATAATAGCGTCTCTTTCATGTGGCATCACACATCTGCGCAAAACTTCATCCGGTCCTAACTTGTATAGGTGTCCTGTGATGAGGGTGAAGTCTACTACTTTAACAACCAACTTCTTCTTTTGATGCTTAGTAAACTCATCAGGTGCTACTCCTGTAGTGAGAAATTGAATAATATCGGCATAGTAATCATCTGCGATCTGGATAGAAAACAACGACACATCTGGCAGATTGTCATCTAGGTTACTTGGCTCTTCTCCTGAGTCTATCTGTGACAGATGATCAGGTCCAGCATTCAATCTTCCTGGTTTCACAATGATTTCAAAATAATACTCCTTAAAGAGGAGTAACCATCTATAGATTCTCCCCCCTAACACTAGCTTATTGACCAGATACTTCAAGGTGTAATGGTCAGTAAACATCTTGAACGGGGCACCCAATAGGTAGTGCCTGAACTTCTGCAGTGCGTACACCATAGCTAGGCCTTCTCTTTCTATTGTGGTGTAGTTCTTTTTAGCTATCGATAGCTTTCTACTGGAGTATGCGATAGGATGGTCAATGTCCCCTTCTCTCGGTTGCGTTAAGACAACCCCTAGTGCGATGCCTAATGCATCCACATGTACATGAAATGGCTTAGTCCAGTTTGGAAATACTAGGATGGGTGTTGTAACCATATTCTCTTTAAGTGTGTCTAGACTCTGCTGACATTCCTCATTCCATAGGAATTTTACATCTTTCTTTAGTAATTTCTCCATTGGTGCTGTAATCTTTGCGTAGCCCTTGATGAACTTTCTGTAGTACTCGGTATGACCAAGTACTGTCCTCAATTGCTTGACTGAGTTGGGTGCTGGAAGATTTACAATGATGGTGATCTTCGCGAGATCTACCATCAAACCTTTTCTGCACACAATATGACCCAACAAAATACCGAATGGTGCACAAAATATACATTTTTTCAAGTTTAGAGAAATCTGGTACTGCCTACATTTCTCTAACATCAGTCTTAATTAGTCTCCTATGTGCTTGTCGATTAGTCCAAATACAGTCCAATCATCAAAATATACTTCTAGGAATTTATGGATGTATTCTTTAAATACAGCAACTACTACTCTAGAAAATATAGCTAGTGCATTCTTAAGACCAAAGGGCATTACCATATACTGGAACGAGCCCCATTCTGTTGCAAAGGTGGTCTTGGATCGATCTTCTGGATGTATTCTGATCTGATGGTATCCTAAAAATCCATCAGTGAAGGAGTAGACCTCCTGTCCTCCCACGTTGTCTAACACCTCATCAGTGAACGGTGTCGAAAATGGATCGTGAAGCGATGCATCATTGAGCTTGCATAGATCGACACAAATCCTGATGTCCCCTTTGGTTTTATTCTCTTGCACGACCATGGGGCTAACCCATTAGATTTCTTCTACTGGCTCAATGATGCCTGCTGATAGCATCTTATCGATTTTGTCCTTTACTTTTTCTTTGTAGCGCGGATTCAATCTATATGGGCAATGCTTGACTGGTCTAGCATCCTCCTTCAATGGTATCCTCATGACTCCCAGGTCACCAACTATTCCCTTCATCTCTGTGAACTTGGTGGGAAATAGGTCCTGATATTCATGTAACAAATATGCAATCTGTTCGACTGTTTCATCGTTCCAATAGTCTCCAATAGAAGCAAACTTAGGTTCTGCGTCTGTGCCAATATTGATCTTTTTAATCTTGATGGGCTCTGTGATTGCTGGAATCTCTAACTGTGGTCCCTCAACATCATGAGTCCCTTCTGACTCCGGAATGTTGGTGTTGCGAGGGTCTTCATCCGCCTCCTCTGGTTCTGATGTAAAATTATAACACTCTAACACCTCTTCTAGCTAGATAGCCCACTCAGGTTGAGCTGGAACTGATATGGTACAGTCTTCAAATATCTTGCTATTTATTACTTGTAGGGCCTGATCAACACCTGGATACTCAGATTCAAAAGAAAAGGTGAGTAGAAAGCTATCAATCATAAGTGGCCATGTTGTTGTTCCCTTGCGTAATTCAGTCTCTGTATACCAGTTCCTTGGAACTGTGTCCAAAGTATGAATGAATCGCTGAACCCATTCATCCTCGGGAATGTTCGACCAATTCTATTCGCATGTCTGAATGTGTGACCTGGGGTCACTCTCTCCTATGTACTTCTGCGGGACATACTCTCTGTCGACAGAAAATCTGATCGCCATCAATATTTTAATATCATCCCATGATGCAATGTTCTCTTTATGCACGTACCACCATCTTGCAGGTGTGGCTCGTACTGCAAGGTCCATAGCTGCGATCCTTTGCTCGTAAGGAATCTATTGCTAAAACTGCTCAAGGAAGTCCTGGATATCTGTCAGACCATGATATGATGGAATCTCATTGATCTCTGTGCTAATCCATTGCAGTGACTTAGTCAAGTATGCACACCTGCGTGCTGAGACTTCGTGAAGTCTGTTCTACCAGTTCTCTAGACCAACATCTGAATCTGATGCGCATGAGTTGTCGCATTGCCAACTAATGTTCCCATCTTCCATTGGATTGACATAGTCGCTCTGGTTTGTGGTCATCTGATAGAGACTCTCCATGTTATGTGCCTCCTCCTCTACTCGGATAGGTTCAATATATCTAAGACGCTGGGAAGGATCCAACAGTGCGATGACCTAGATCTGCGTGTCCTCAAAGGTCATTTGTCTTCTCTTTAGGTCGATAATAGCCATGTTACCGATCGCCCAATCAATGCCTAGTAGTGCTGGATACAGTTTACTGTCGCCAATTATTTCTATAACTTCAAAGTTTGCAAAGCTGCGAACTCCGTCAATGTCAACTGGCACCTGCGGTAGCCGATCCAGAGGTGATACTCGCTGCTGGTTAGCTAATCTCAGGTGGATAGGTGATCTGACTAACTTAGGGTTACCCATCTGTTCCCATGTCTGCTTAGTCAGAACATTTACGTTCGATCCTAGATCTAGGATTACCTCATCCATTTCAAATTCTCCCACCTGCACTGTAAGTCGCATCTCTCTTCCCGTTCTTGTATGTCCTGTAATATTATGAAGAGCATGCTGTGTACTGCTCACGGAAGAAGATGGCTGACACTGATCTATAATGCACTGAAGTTCTGTGATATCTTTCTCATTTCTTACAATTTTTATACAACTCCGTAGGAAGGAATGTACACTTCCTATCATCTCGTCCTCATCGCATCTTCTTGATGTGGTATCCTACGGTGTCTGTACAAGGCTTACGCCACAAGGTGCTTGTTGCGGTATGCCCCTAAACGGCAGTACCTGCGATCCTGATTGCATAGGGACATCAAAGAAAGCCTTAGGTTCTTGAAATGTTTGTTTGTTCTTCTGCAGGTCAAGTGGTGTTTCTTTGTTAGGAGCTCTGCGCACCCACTGCTGTCCTGAGTTCTTTTCCGTCTCCTGCGATGTGCCACTGGTAGAAACACCGCTACGAGTCACAATATTGACTCTTGGTTCTGGCTCTTCCTGCTCAATAGCAATAAGCTGGATGTTCTGGTGTGCTGCTGGCTTAGGTTCTCTGATCTTAGCTATCAAGGTAGGACATTCCTCAATAGTGTGTTCATAATATTTACAATAATTACATGTGGTAGTGGGGCTTTGACAGTCCCTAGCATAGCGTCCTACAACTCCGCAGTTATAACAAGTAACTGGGCTGCGACCATGGCCAAAACCTTCTCCTCATGCAAAGCTTCCTCCACGGCCTCGTCCTCTGAATCCTCCTCCACGGCCACCGTAATCCGGATCAGGCTGTGGTCCTGCTGCTGGACCCTGTGTCTCTGACTGGACTCTGTATAAGTCTTGCTTTGCTCCAACCATGATATCATAGGCTCGGAAATCTTGTTCCTTATGGCCTACAGACTTGCAGAAGACATAGTATAAGTTCTTAGGTGTCTGCACATACTTATGAAGGAGAGGGAAATGGTGGGGTAGGTGTCCTCTCTTTTTGCATATCTCGCACCATGGCCCGTGGGTCTGTGGTAAGGGGTTAGGAGCCCCTATTGCTATATATTCTACAAAGACTGGACAATTGTATTTACTATGGCCCTATGCTTTACATTTTACGCACCATATCTCTTGTGCAACTTCTTTCCCTTTCTTCAGGTCATGCAACTATAATGTAAGATTAGCCAACTGATTCTGTAAAGTTGTCATTCCTGTACTAGTCTCAGCTAGAGGTGAAGCCTCAAGTTTCATTGCCATCTCCAATGCGTCATCCTCCATCTGGAGTTTCTGCTACATTAACGACAGTCTAATGTGAGGGAGTAGTGCTGCAATAAACCATTCCTTATGCTGCTCTGGCACAAACTCAAAACTGACTTGGTCTATAAGGGCTTTGAATTTCTGATCAAAGTCCCACACCGATTCTGTAGGTAGATGCTTGATGTCTTTGAGTTCTGTAATACACTGTGACTCAGACTTAAGTTTCTTAAACTCTTTAATCATGGTGGTCTTAACCTGGGCAAGTGTTTTGGGTACTATGGTATACTTTATGTACCATTTTAAAGCTCGATCTCAGAGTGTGGTGACCAATTGTACAAGTTTAAGGTTATCATCATTGATTGTTTTAATGGTCCACATGGCTTCACATAGAAACCAATGCTACTCTAGGTCTCCTGCCCCTATTCCCTTAAATATAGGTAACTTCATATCATCCCCCATTCTATTTCTACGTAGTGGATGCTGATTTACTGTGTTACTACCACTCAATGATGTAGGTGGAGGTGATTTAGTGGTGGTAGGTATTGTCTGTGAGCTACTAGATGGAGTTCCTATGGGATTGTTCTGAGTCCCGATCTGTTTCTGTGGGGTATAAGGGTGGTAAGGGATACCCCCTTCTGAACCTTCTGTAGTACTAGGACTCTGTTGTTTAGTATGATCTGGACTGCCCTCAAATATTGGAGATCTAAAATCTACTTTATACTTCTTTCCACTTCGTGTTCTTCCAATGTCATCAAAATCACTTTTGAACTCTTGTGACATTACTATTTCTACTTATTCATCTGAAACTAGATCCATTGTTCCTTTTTCATGTAATAGCATCTTAATGGACAAGTTTAAAGATCTTAGGTACTTATCACGATATCTTTTGAAGAAGTAGTGCTCAGCAACGCTGAAGCTTTTCATCTGGTCAACTGCAAACTCTGTGACGAAGCCTCCTAGCACACTCGCAAGCCAGAAGTCTACTTCCCTCGTGAGGGGATTATCAAGGTTCTCCACAATCTGAATCAGCTCCAGTGTCCAGACAATGTCTCTTTTCTTTTCGAATATGCCTGTATCAGTTAGCTTTGCTAACCAGTCATAAAGCTCATTTCCAAAGGTCGAAAAAAATATCGCATGGATGTTTGTAATGATATGTTTTTGTAACCAGGCCTCTGTGTTCAGTTTAGGGCTCCTGTTCTCTCATTCAGCAAACTCTTTCAGTATAGAACAAACCCACTCATTGAGTTCATCTCTAGTAGGGCGCCACCAGAACATCAGTGCTCAGTTTCTTCAAAACCGGGAACGAAACCATTTTTTGGCTATCATGGGAAGACCCGGGTTTACGGTATTTAACCAACAACACCCCTAGCTCACTGGCCCTTTCGGCGACAGACCATGAAGCAGCCTGAAGTCTCACTTGAAGTGATTCTAATGGGTTGGCCAAGGACTCAAGCGTCTTGGACTAGGTTCTGTGGCGATCCTACTGGCGACTTGAAGCTCTGCTAGCCGCGAGGCCTCTTTCTCTGCGTGTCGCGATGACTCCAACCTTATCGCATCTCCGTGCACCAGGAAACACGTAAATTCCCTCCAATGCTAAGTCCTTAACCTATGGTATCGCGCACCGCAGCTCCTCTACCGGTGCGGTATCGCCTCCCTGCGATATCCTACTCCCGCGGCTCAGCGCACTTAGCGTGGTTCGTGTCGACTTGCAAGACTAAACGTGACAGGCTCTTTAATACTGTGACTAGTGACTGTTTCATGCAAATCATAAATGAACCCACATACAACATGCCAAAGACTTCAACTTATGTTTATCCTTCTATGTTGCTGTAAACTGTCTAACACATTCATTCATTAAACTATAAAAAAATTCCATGAAATGACTGATGAATGCACAAGTAAACATAACACATAATCCAATCACATAACACTCGATTTTAACGTGGTTCACCTCTAGGATGGAAGTTACATCCACAAAACTGTGTTTTTATTATAGCTCAGGGGAAGGTAAAACAAAGTTCTGCTGCACCGCATATGCATCTCAAGATCTTCTCTCTTAGATCTCTTTTCTCCTCTATATTGCTCTCCTACAATATACTCTTCCCTCTCTGTCGATCCTTGCGGATTGTTACATGCATGCTCTATAAGCCAGCTACTAGTTACAGTAAGATTGCGACCGCTAATAATAGAACCAGAGCTTGGATTTTACAGCAATCTATGTTACTTCTATTATCTATATCACCCAATAACTGTCTGACTGTCTAACCGACCAACGCAACCAACCCTTTTACAATACAAAATATATCCCTTTATAGGTAGCCTGAAGGTCTTGGCATTATAACACTGTGGGACTGTCCCAACAGTAACCCGAAGTGATTCTAATGGGTTGGCCAAGGACTCAAGCATCTTGGACCAGGTTTTGTGGAGATCCTACTAGCGAATCGAAGCTCTGCTAGCCACGAGGCCTCTTTCTCTACGCGTCGCGCGACCTTCTGCTCGCGTCGCAATGAATCCAACCTTATCGCATCTCCGCGCACCAGGAAACATTGAAATTCCCTCCAACGCTAAGTCCTTAACCTATGGTATCATGCATCGCAGCTCCTCTGCTGGTGCGGTATCGCCTCCCTGCGATATCCTACTCCCACGGCTTAGCGCACTTAGCGTGGTTTGTGTTGACTTGCAAGACTCAACGTGACATGATGTTTAATACTGCGACTAGTGACTGTTTCACGCAAATCATAAATGAACCCACATACAACATGCCAAAGACTTCAACTTATGTTTATCCTTCTATGTTGCTGTAAACTGTCTAACACATTCATTCATTAAACTGTAAACAAATTCCATGAAATGACTGATGAATGCACAAGTAAACATAACACATAATCCAATCACATAACACTCGATTTTAACATGGTTCACCTCCAGGATGGAAGTTACATCCACAGAACTGTGTTTTTATTATAGCTCAGGGGAAGGTAAAACAAAATTCTGCTGCATCGCATATGCAGCTCAAGATCTTCTCTCTTAGATCTCTTTTCTCCTTTATATTGCTCTCCTAAAATATACTCTTCCCTCTCTGTCGATCCTTGTGGATCGTTACATGCATGCTCCATAAGCTAGCTACTGGTTACAGTAAGATTGCGACCACTAATAACAGAACCAGAGCTTGGATTTTACAACAGTCTATGTTACTTCTATTAGCTATATCACCCAATAACTGTCTGACTGTCTAACCGACCAATGCAACCAACCCTTTTACAATACAAAATATATCCCTTTCTAGGAAGCCCGAAGGTCTTGCCATTACAACACTGTGGGCCTGTCCCAACAGTAACCCAAAGTGATTCTAATGGGTTGGCCAAGGACTCAAGCTTCTTGGACCAGGTTCTGTGGCGATCCTACTGGCGACTCGAAGCTCTGCTAGCCACGAGGCCTCTTTCTTTGCGCGTCGCACGACCTTCTGCTCGCATCGCGATGAATCCAACCTTATCGCATCTCCACGCACCAGGAAACACGTAAATTCCCTCCAACACTAAGTCCTTAACCTATGGTATCGCGCACCGCATCTCCTCTGCTGGTGCGGTATCGCCTCCCTGCGATATCCTACTCCCGTGGCTTAGTGCACTTAGCGTGGTTCATGTCAACTTGCAAGACTCAACGTGACAGCCTGTTTAATACTGCGACTAGTGACTATTTCATGCAAAGCATAAATGAACCCACATAGAACATGCCAAAGACTTCAACTTATGTTTATCCTACTATGTTGTTGTAAACTGTCTAACACATTCATTCATTAAACTGTAAACAAATTCCATGAAATGAATGATGAATGCACAAGTAAACATAACACATAATCCAATCACATAACACTCGATTTTAACGTGGTTCACCTCCAGGATGGAATTTACGTCCATAGAACTGTGTTTTTATTATAGCTCAGAGGAAGATAAAACAAAGTTCTGCTGCACCACATATGCAGCTCAAGATCTTCTCTCTTATATCTCTTTTCTCCTCTATATTGCTCTCCTACAATATACCCTTCCCTCTATGTCGATCCTTGCGGATCGTTACATGCATGTTCTATAAGCCAGCTACTGGTTACAGTAAGATTGCGACCGCTAATAACAGAACCAGAGCTTGGCTTTTACAATAGTCTATGTTACTTGTATTATCTATATCACCCAATAAGTGTCTGACTATCTAACTGACCAATGCAACCAACCCTTTTACAATACAAAATATATCCCTTTATAGGCAGCCTGAAGGTCTTGCCATTACAACACTGTGGGCCTGTCCCAACAATAACCCAAACCCTAATTAGTGACAGTCGGCATATATGTACTTGAGGTAGCCACTTTTCGTCACACCACAGCTCTCTGCAGTCTTCCATGCTTCCCGGTGCTGATCATGGGTACTGTGCACCGCTTCGCTTTTTTTTCCTTCATTTTTAATGCTTCAGCCTCGTTGATCCTTTTCCTTTATGAGCGTTGCTGATCCCTCCTGTCTTTGCTGCTGCCTTCAATGCAGTGGATGAGCTCTGTATTCTCGTTCGCCCAGGTATAGTCGTCTTCCTTGAATTATTCGTCTTCTTCGTCGTGGTTTCCGGCTCTGCTCTGTAGCTGGAAACGTGCTACGGCGTCGTAGCTCTATCTTATCCTCTCTCCGCCAAAAATTATCTATCCGCTAAACTAGCAGCTTCTTCTATAGCCGCAGGACCCTGCTCCAACACTTCGGCTGCCTTTTGGGAAGCCAATATGATGTGCACTAATTTCTGGATTTATATTTTATAACAGAAAACATAAATCTAATGAATGGAAGCTACAAGTTTTCTTTAAAATGCCATGCAAAAAGGACGATTTCCCCAAAGTTAGATCTAGAATGCTTATGAAACCTCTTAAGAACAAGATCTAGATTATGGGCTTTAAGAAGATATATATATGTTAAAATTCACTCTAAGATGATATATCTAAAAAAATAAAATCTATTAACCAAGTAAGAAAGGAATATTGATTTTAATAAAATGGAGGAAGATAAAGGGGAAAGGCATGTTGCTGGATAGATCTGGAATGGACACTTGTTAGTGGAATGCAAAGGGGAAATACCTTCACAAAAATTTCAGATGTATAGTGGAGTGAAACTAGATCCATAGCTTGTCCAATCCTTGCCACCTGAAATCTAAACACACAACCTTGCACAAAACCTTATGAGATCTATCTATCTATCTATATATATATATATATATATATATGAAAAAGAGACAAGAATTACATGTAAATAAGCTTATTAAACATGTATAATCTAGATCTTCAAACACATATTCTATGAGATACAAGAAAAAAAAAGAAAAAGAAAAAAAAAGGTAATTTTACTTTCCCAACTACAATCCTATTGATTCGGCTGAATCATTCAAGACAGACAAGGTTTCAATGCAAAAATTGAGAGAAAAACCAGCAACATCAATAGTCCCAAGACAATGCTTATTCCACACACATGAGAGCATTACAGCATTTATCCTCTGAAGCTTTTCTTTATTCCAACAATAAAAATATTACAATAGTATTACAATAGAATGCCCTTCAATCCAACTCTAACTATCTTGGAAAGGAGGATATTGTGCTTCATTTATAGCAAAAACTGAAAACCTAGCCCAGAGGGGGCACAATTCCCAAGGAGAGAGGGACTGCAGCTGCATGAGGACTCAAGCCGAGCCTGATATGAGTCTATCTGAGTCTGATATGAGTCTAACTCATTGTAACTATAAATTAGAGAGCTGATCGGACTAACAAATCAACCGGTTAACTGAAACATCAACCAAATCACATCCAGATGAGCCCACACGTGTGGAGGAGAGAGAGAAGGCACAAATCCAAAGAATGCATGCTGTTGTGCACTCCCTCGTAAGCCCAGATTAACTCCTTCTATCAAGGAATGGTCAGATCTAATCAATCCAAAGCCGATGAAACTGATTTCAGTCAAATCAAAGAAAAATCCACTAATTTAGGAATTTGGATTTGCTTCATTATTTAATTAATTTTTAATTAAATTAATTAATATTTGATTTTTTGGGATTTTTGACCTGATTGATGGACAAATCACTCAAAACCTAGGAAGTGGATTTATGGGTTTACCAGGTGCTCTTAGTAAGAAAATGAGCACCCCCATGACTGAAACTGATTGCTGAGCCCACTTTTATTACAAAACCAATTTTTCCATTTAGACTATCAAAAAATAGCCTAAGTTTTGGAAAAATTGAATCTTTAAAAAAACTTAAAAAATTAAAAAAAATTAAAACCTAAGGGGACTTAGACATGTTCATATTACTGGACCATAATGCCTAGCATGTTTATGCATTGACACATAGACTCTAATAACCTCAATAGGCCTAATTAATATATGATTTTTGGGGATTTTTGATCTGATTGATGGACAAATCACTCAAAACTTAGGAAGTGGTTTTATGGGTTTACCAGGTGCTCTTAGTTAGAAAATGAGCACCCCCATGACTAAAACTAATTTTTGAGCCCACTTTTATTACAAAACCAATTTTTCCATTTAGACTATCAAAAAATAGCCTAAATTTTGGAAAAATTGAAACTTTAAAAAATATTAAAAAATTAAAAAAAAAAAACCTAAGGGGACTTGGACATGTTCATATGACTCGACCATAATGCCTAGCATGTTTATGCATTAACACATAGACTCTAATAACCTCAATAGGCCTAAATTCCAAGCCAACCACCCCAACTTTCAAGGTATTGAGTGAAAAAACTTAGAAATTATTAGTCGTTTATTCAACAACCAATAATAACGAAGGGAAAAAACACTCTGGGATGATCAGATTGATAAATAAAGTCCAAGAGACTGAGTCTTTTACAGACACTACCATGCTAGAACATTTTATTACAACTCCCCTACGAGGTATGAACATGTGATATAGTACAACAAGCACTTCCTAGAAGCAATTATGAAGGTCTTCTGAAGTCCGAATAAATCATCTTTGTCTGGTTCACCAAGATCACTTGATAACACTGACTAAGTACAACTTAGGTGGTAACAGTAAGCTCAGGGAGTTAGAAAAAATTAGCTTCGAGCCATAGACTAGCTGGAACGGTGAGGTGCCTATAGATTTCTTTATGCTAATTTTGTCATCACACAAGGTGTGGATCAGTTTGGTGTGCCAATGTTGCACTCGAAAATTTGACATTGCTTATCAGCCTTCCAAAAAACCTGACCTGATATGCATTGGTTTCCTTTTTCCAATATCTTGGAGGGACGACGCCTTTCTCTCTTTTGCATAGAGCACCGACAGTGATTCCCACTGTGGAGTAAAGAGCGTCATTGCCTCCTTCCCATGACAAAAATTTAGGTCGACACACATACCCCTTCTACTGAGTGCATCGACATACAAAAAAGGGGAAAAAATAAGTTTCTAGAAGCTTCCATACGGAAGCATCCATGGAGTCAGTTCCTACATGCTTGGGAGAGGTGGTATTCCCTTCCTTCTCTTGTTGGGATCACATTCTATCAATTCCCCAAGTCAATCTCATGTGTTTTAGGCTTATAAATGAATCCTTCATGATGTTAGTGAAGGAGGCCAAAGAATATTACCCCCTTATGCTATTGGATTGAAGTTTGAGTTAGAGGCAAGATAGAGTTGGCTTGTATGTGGAGAGATTCTCATAGTTGTAGAGGATTGTATATGTTATTGTAGAGGATAAAGCCATCAACATCAAGGATTTTTTGTTGTACTTTACTCTCTTTCATAATTAATGCAAAAGTGTTCCCCTCTCCTATATTTAATGTGTTGATTAATTTCAATTGAATATTATTAGATTCCTTGATCATTGATATGAGTAATTAGTTTATCATGATACTCTGACTTCATGTTTTGTCCCATGATCTATTTTATAGGTATCAAACGTTGTAAAGACTTTCTGGAGCAAGGACAAAGAGATTCATATTTGAGGTATAATTTTATTTTATATTGTTAATTAGTTACTTAAGGAAAGGATATACTACTGTGCTTTTTTGTTCTACACTTGTACGTTGCAGGGTATAGGAACAAATAGTGTCTGCACTGATTGCATAATTCTTGATAATAGCGAATCCTTCTTATTTTCATACAACGGATTTTTTATGATCCTCATGAGTCTCTTGTTTGAGGATTTTGCCAATCCATTCCCTTGGGGGTAGTATGCTGTGGAATTCCCCATCTATATTTGGTATTTGAAATAGAAATCGATCATTTTCTTTGACTTAAAGGCCAAGGAATTATGAGTAATTATTTTGTTGGGAACACCAAACCTAGATAGGATATGCTCCTCTAAAAATTGCATTATTATTGTTTTAGTGGCTTGCCTTGTGGGGATGGCCTTGATCCATTTTGTGAAGTAATAATTGGTGGTCATGATCCATATGTGTTGCCCTGAAGAATGAGGATTGATCTCTATGATAAAATATAGTCCCCATTGATGGAAAGGGGATTCAACTTGGATGGGATTTAAAGGAAATGGCACCAACTTTCTCCTACCTTCAAAAATATGACATTTATGGAAGATCACTACTTTCTTATGGGTGTTAGAGAATATCACGTGCTAGTAGAATCCCGCCCTCATAATTTTTTTTACCATGGTTTCCAGTAGTTATGCCCTCCACATTCTCCCATTTGGAACTCCTCAATGAGTTTCTTAGCCTTGTTCTAGTCCATGCAATTTAAGAAAATTTCGCTAGGCTCTTTCCAATACAAATTCTCATTTAGGATGTAGAACCTTATCTCTTTCTATTTGAGGAATATGGCTCTAGTTTTATCCATGCCCTATGGAGCCTATAAATGTTGTAGGATGAAAATTACATCAGCGTACCATGGTGACAACATAAAGTACTCGCCTGGCATGGGGCCCCACTATCTCTAAGGCTCTGCTGAGAGCATCACAGTTGGACTAGGCCATAAGTTTAGCTAACCCCTGACCCTTTACCAACTTTGTGGGTTTGATTTCCAGGTCGTACTTGAGAAAAATTGCAATCCATTTTCTCCTCAGTCCCTCTAGATCTGGCTGATTCAGGATGTCTTTCACAGTGCTAGTGGGCACGTGGGCTATAATAGAGGAATTTAGGATGTACACTCTAAAAATCATTTAGAGCCTGCACCATATCATATGCTTTCTTGTCTAAGATGTTATACTTCAATGGGGAATCCCTTATAGTATTGTTGTAGAAGGAGATGGGATACTCATATCCCTCATGGTTATTTTGCAGAAACACTCCTTCCACTGTGTGCTCATAGGAAAATGAGAAGATGAGGAATTCTTTGGAGAAATATGGGCTTGCGAGGACAGGTGCCTTAGCTATGGCCTTCTTTATTCCCTCGAATGATTGTCTGGATTCGGGCGTCCACCTAATATCTTGGTCTTTTCCTAGCATGTTAGTTATATATTTGACTATTTCAGCAAATGCATCAATAAATATTCTGAGGGAATTTATCTTTCCCAGGAATGATTGAACTTATACCTTGTTCCAATGGAGCTCAATTTTGCTAATAGCCTCAACCCTCTTGGGATATATCGATGCCTTCTTGAGAGATTATGTGCCGAAGAAACTTTCCTTCCTTCATAGCAAATAATGACTTTTTAGGATTCAAGGAGATGCCAAATTTTCTACATTTTTTGAATGTTTTCAATAGGTGGGCGACATGTTCTTCATCAGACTTGGAGAAAATAGTGATGTCATCCATATAGATAACCAATCTTTTGTCCTTTTCCTTGGCGAATTCTATGTCCATGGCCCACTGGAACATTGCACCCATGTTCATCATCACAAACGACATTTTAGCGTACATGAAGGTGCCCCAAAGATTGGTGAAAGATATCTTCTCTTGGTCATTTGGATGAACCACAATCTGGTTATAGCCTAAGAAGCCATCCAACGTGGAGATCCTCTGAGAACCCACTACCCTCTGCAAGATATTGTCCATTTTGGGAAGAGGGTAATGATCCTTCAAGGAAACTCTATTCAAGTTTCTAAAGTCAATACAAATTCTTATTTCCCCATTCTTCTTTCGAATAGGAACCAGATTCACCACCCAACATGAGAATCAGAGGGCTACAATTATTTTGGCTTCTAACAACTTCTTGATCTCCTTTTCAACCAGAGCAAAAAACTTGGGATTCATCCTTCAAATATTCTATTTGAATGGAATATCACCCTTCTTTATTAGTATGGTATGTTGGATGATGCTGGTGTCGTAATCCTTGAGGTCCTTGTAACTCTAGGAAAACACATCCAAATATTCTTTCATTAGTGAGATATACCTATATTTGGATTTAGGAGAGAGGGTCCTTGCTATTTTGATGATCTTGGCTACTCCTCTATCCCAATAATCACCTCCTCTACATATTCATAGTTTGGGACCAATTGAGGCTCCCTCGCTACATCATCTAGATCGAAGAGCTTCTCTAGAGGGACCAGACGTCTGGGGATGGAATTTCCCTTTAGCTACATAATTTATTTTCCACAAAGGTTATTCTCATGCCCCTGTTGAGCCTTGGACTCTTGTAATTTAGACCCACGAACCCTTTCCTCATGGTCTTATTTGGTGTCATTAACAACAATGGAATCCTCTTCCCAAATTGCTTCCTTTGGATCTGCTGTTTGGTTTTGCAAAGGCTCTTGAGTGGAAGAAGCTTCCTTCTGAAATTAATTTTCTTCATCGACACCTTCTCCCTCAAAATCCCCAATGAGGGTGAGGAACTGGTGGATTTTTTTATCATCTTGGAACACTTTCTATCTCTTCACATTATCCGAGATGAAAGGCCTGTGCCTCACTTCAATATCATAATTCCCTATAGGATGTGCAGGGACATTGAAAGTTGATGTCGAGGTAGCCATGGAGTCCGCCACACAGTTCTACACTTTTGGAATTAGTTTGAAACTACATTCCTCAAATCCTTCTATGAGGTCCTAGGTAGATTTTTGCTAGCTCCTCATCTAGGGATGCCTGACTTGATACTTGATGATAATTTTCTTGATTACCATCTCAGAATCTCCACAAAGAAC
This sequence comes from Pseudotsuga menziesii, assembly GCA_001517045.1. NCBI lineage: Eukaryota > Viridiplantae > Streptophyta > Pinopsida > Pinales > Pinaceae > Pseudotsuga > Pseudotsuga menziesii. Next base: position 203,030 of record LPNX010185787.1, on the reverse strand, counting down.
CAACCTCCTGACCTAGAGTTTCTTCAAAGCCAGGATTTCCAATATCATCACTTCATATTCTGCTTCATTATTTTTACAGTCAAAAGCGAGCTTGTAGGAATACCTCAAAGCATGGATTCCATGGGGTCTCATCCATATCGATACCCCTACTCCTCCTCTACAAGATGACCCATAAAAATCCACATCCCATATCCTTCCGAACTCCTATTCAGTAGGAATAAAGGAAACATTCTGGAAATTGAAACTAACTTCATCTTCATCCGTAAAGAAAATTGTGGAACCCATATCCATGTCTAGCAAGTATATGGGGTGGTTTTGCGGCTTCTTAGCACTAGTTACCATATATGCCAACCTTTTCTCTCTGAAAATTCTTCTCTGTATCCAAAAAAAGGGAATAATGGCATACGACATGTCCATCTGGAGGGCGCATTTGAGCTTGGCTACCCAATATCTAGATAACAAAATTCTGAAATTCAAGGGAATTTCAGCCACCACCACGTCAATGACCAAAGTTTTAGTAGGGATTTTAACAAGAGATATGAACAAGTCTTTGATGAGACCTAGGCATTTGACTTTATTAGAATCAAAAGAGAAAATATCCTTATAGGGTCTAGTCACATCCAATCCTAGTTGATCCATGATCCTTCTAGGCATCAGGTTGTGGGAGGCTCTTGAATCGAGCATGGCATTGTGTAGGATGTCATTGTGTATATTCAAGCTAACATAAAAAGGGGGGAATTCTTCATCACAGGGTTTTTCTACATGGGGGACAAACAGGATGGTCGGACTATCATATTGCAAATTGAGGCTATCCAATATGGTGGATATTTCCCTCGGCAGTTGAAAAACCATGGAAATTTCGGAATTATTTTCTCAATTCTTTAGTAGTTCAATGGGGGCGAACAAATATTTTAATCTTCACAATTTCAGCCTCCAAGTTGAAAGAAGTCTTTCCCTGGTCAGAGCTTCAGGGGTTGTCTTCCCTTTGTTCCTTCCCTTTGGGCTTTGGAACATTATTGAGGTTATCTCCGGGAGGAGGGTCAATTCTAGGCTTTCTAGAGGAGGATTTGTTCCCTGCCTCTCTATTTTTCATGACTAGGACATCTCTATTCCTCAAACTGATTTTTCTTTGCGTGTCTAGGACATCAAGCTGGTATCCTCTTCTGAAGTCATCTGTCTCACCTGGAATTGTCTCTCCTCTTTCTAGGAAAGCATTGTCATGTTATTCCTTGGTGAGAAGGGTGGCAGGGGGCTCCATATCCAACTGACATATTTCATCCTAAGTTTGATTCTCCCCATCCCGATCCAAAAAATTCCATTGCAATGGAGGCCTAATAGGTGGGTCTGGAGGATTCCTCTTCCTATTTTTTCCAATTTGAGGCCTTCTAGAATTTAGGTTGATATTTTTTTTTCTTGGTTTTTCCTAGGAGGGGGTATGCCATCTACTAAGAGTCTCTCCATCATTATTTCCATGGTTCTCAGCATTGTGTCAATTCTGGCCTGTTACGAGCTAGAGGTGGAGGGATGCTCCAACTCTTTGTCAACCTTTCACTCCCCTTCCTCTCTTCTCCATTCCCCTTCATGTCTATTCTTATTTCTTGCAGTGACTAGGTTCACCTCTACTTATATGGCATCTTTCATCATAGCCTCCAAGGAGGTTTATCTTCTATCACTTAGCCATAAGGAGAATTCACCATCGAAATATTCTGTGTACTAGATCTGAGAGGAACCTATGGGAGGTTTAAATTGAGCAGGGATGGAATTGTACACTTTCATGAACATGTCCAAGAATTCTTGGATGTATTCGCTCTCCTTCCTCCTCATAGAATGATACTGAGAGAGATACTGCTTGGGGTTATTTTGATCTTCCCATTTGTATTTAAAAGAATCCTTGAAGGCTTGATAGATTAGAATAGAGTTATTTGCGAGGTTTTTATACAATTTCCTTTCTTCTCCAGAAAGGGTATGGGAAAATAGCCTGACTTTAACATCTTCCTGGTCTACCTCTTCCAGGTCGACCCAGTCCAAAAACCACCCCAGATGTTTTTCGATCGAATACCCTGTTTCTCCATAGAATTTCTTGAGCTCAGTGGAGTATCCCATGGGGAGTTTGTGTAGAACCAGAGGAAGGAATATAGGAGCAAATCTGTTGGCCATCCTTCAGGGTATAACCAGGTTTACGAAAGGGGTTTGGATTGGTGTGATAGGAATCAATAAGCTGTGATGTACGGAAAGGTGGTGGGGAGTGGAAAAATTTGGGGATGAAGGATGATTTTGTCTGGAAGTAGTGGGCTACGGAGGTGTGAAGGGAAACTTCCTTGTGCCATATACATTCAGCAAATATTGATCCACGGTGAGCATGAGGCACTCGAGATATGGTAGGTATAGGAAACCTCTTCCTAGAGGCTCTGAGGTTTGAGGTGACCAAACCATGTGGAGAAATTCAAATGCAGAGGTGTCTGATGCTAGGTCAGAGAGGCTAGATTCAGATTTAGTTATGGGCAGGGTTACCCCACATTGCTCATTACAACATTCAGATATATCGCCAACAAAAATAGCACTATCGGATGGAAAGCACAAATTCCTGACTAATCTCTGTAGCCTATTGGCCCTTCGGATCAATCTCTTAAGATTGAAAAATTCTTGGAAGGAATTTGCATCAGGTTTTCTTCTAGTCTCTAGTCTCTAGTATTCCCCAGTGGAGCCACTTTTACAGTTTTCATGGAGTCTCCACAGCATGTGCAACCAATTGTGCATCTAGGATCAGTTTCTCAACTGGGCCATAGAACTGAAGCTGTGTCATATTTTGCGAGGAGATAATAGAAATTAGTATCCCCAGAAATGATGCTAAGATGTTAGAACCTTGTAATTTTCCAGTGGTTGCTACAAGAAGTCATAGGGGTAACCACTTCAACCAACTTTAGACCGTATTCTAGCCAATGCAGTCAGAGAGGGATCTCTCTTGTCACAAAGGAAAGAAACACATATGCATAAAACTTTGGATAGCTTGCAGAAGGCTATATTTATGTAGGTAACAATACGTAAATATATTTTAAAAATGGCAGAACATACATACAAGAAAATCATTGGGAAATGGAGTCAAATACCGAATCAATCAAGGATATTATAGCAAAAATGAGAAAGGGAATTTCCTTTATATTCCAAGGCAAAGTAAGTAGCGCAGACAGTCAAATATCTTGAAAGGGTGGTGAAAGGAGAAGGGGAGAAAAATCCCAGCGAAGTAAGAGGCACCTATCTGTGGATGAGTCTCTTGCACCGCCTTTTGTAGAATGAACAACAAAGGCTAGTATCTGCAGTGGAGCATAGGTGATGAGTTCTAAATCATTTTCTAGAACACACTAACAAATGCAGCATGTGATACAAGGAGCACTTAGCTGAGATTTAATACCTTGCATACTAATCTAGAGCGCATTAGCAGAAATACACAAAAATGAAAGTGATTAACATGGAACACAGACTGAATGCAACCAGCGTGATGAATCTCAGAAATGTAGGAGCATAGTTCTTATTAATACTTCCAAGAGACTTAGAGAGACAAAATGAGAGAAGAATTATTTCTGAATGAAAATTCCAACCCTTGCCTCATCAATTGAGGTCTTATTTATAATGTCGTGGCTCCCAGGACCAACCCCAAAACAGATCCCAATTCTGTTACAAAATCTGGGAATCAAATCCCAGATAAGCATTTCAAATCCCAATGATTTCTTGAGGTGGCATGCTTGGCATGATTCTTTGCCTCAAATTGTCCTTACATTGCATCAGCCATTCCGACCCTAAAACAACAATGAAGAAGGAGAGACGCACACTCACTTGCTATGATGGTGATGCCTAGCTCCTTCTAATGGTTTCAGTTTCTTCTTAAGTACAACCCACTTCATTGAATCATTCCCATACTCCAACTGATCTTCACATTCACGTAGATCCCCTTCCTTCGAGCAATATTCTTTTCACTGTAGATCTCATCTGTGTAGAGATCCGTCATTGCTTACTGTGGCCCCTTTATGCAATTTTGTGCTCATCACCTAAGTTAACCTCCCTGCACCTTTCATAGATGAAGCTTCCCTACGCCATTGATATGGACCATATAAAATCTTGGTCATTAAGAGATGTGGGACCCTGAAGCGTGTCGTGTTGGCCTCCTTTGTTAACCATCATGCACTTTGGCTAAGTGAAGCCCTTTGGCACCATATATTAAGTGCATCATTAGATATCAATCGTCCATATGTGAGGGCCCTACTACCCCTTTGCAATGCTCCATCCAGTTAACCACCATGCATCTTGTTGTCATGAATTATGCATCCACTATAGATCATGAGCATTGGAGGATCGTGGTCATCAACTTTTGAAGGAAGGTACAAAATTTCCAATCCTTTACAGTTAAATGGGTCGTGCACCTTCCCTTTCAGGGAAAATTTCCTCGCCATCTCCCTGCCTTAGATGCATGCTTACATCATTGATTTTTATGGTCTACGATGGTATATTCACATTTTTGGGCTTTGTTCTCAGATTTTTCCTCCCCACTGGTTATCCATTCAACTCGGGATGAGGATGATCTCAAATGCTAGTCTCCTTCAAAATATTAGCACCGGTGCGAGCTGAGTGCTAACCTCCAGTTAACAATTAGTTAGAAAATCATCCAAGTGGACCATGAATGTAAAGGCACAAGCCTATAAATAGAATAAGAATTGCAAATGTAAAGATATCATAGAATGAGGATTGGTAACTTGAGGCTCAATTCAATTGTTGTCTATTTTGAATCTGTGGTTGATTGCGCAGAGCTAATATGATAAGAAGTTGGTTGATATAAGTTTGTATTATCCTTTTGTTGTTGTCTTTTTGTCTCTTTTTGTTTTCCTGTTCTATGAACCCAATGACAAATGTGATGTGAATATGTGACATGGATCTATGATGCAATATTTATTGCTTATGAGTAATGTCATCTTTCTAGATATGTTTTCGCACTTGTAGGCCTATTATGGTTATGAATGAATGATACGATATGCAAAGATAAATGATGAATGGTTTTGTTAATGATTAAGTAATTGGTCAGATCTGGTAGATAAGTTGATGAATTGTTGATGCCCATAGTCCTCTTCTATTTTGCAAAAACTTGGATTCGCCAGCCCTCCCTAGAACATCTCAAGTGAGACTTCATCCACTTCACGGGTGTTGCTGGAGAGGGTAAAACCTGTCTAGGACAGTGCTTAGGGAGATCGTGACAAGTTGAGTGTTGAAAGAGTGAGAGCCCCTATCTACTAGGTTTTTTTGGTGTGATTCATGCCAAAACCACAGAGCACCACCAAACTGAGCCATATGTCTATCCTCATTCGTAACAACATGTGCTTCCTAGGTCGACTCACAAACGAACCAACGTCATGTGAGATATTCATCACCGTTGTAGAGGGAGATGTGTGTAGACACGTGTGCCATATCTTTGGTGTCAATGTCTCCTCTAGGTGGTGGATGGGGTGGTGGTGGTGGGTTACTTCTTGTGAATATGTTTTCTTCACAGGTGTTCTCGACAAAACTCTCATTTCCACCAGAAGCTTTATCTGTAGTATTCAGTGTGTTTTCGATAAGAAGTTGGTTTCTGTAGATTCCTTTTATTGATACCCTAGTAAACTAATATGGATGGGGTATCGTCTCTTGTGAATTCGACTGATCTATTGTGTTACCTAAAGTTTTGATTGGCTTGGGGGTGCTCCTTAATGTTTTGTGTAGAGTAGATGAATACTTCGGTTAGATGAAAAGGATTGAAAGGTAACCTAATTTCCTTCCTATGGTTGCTGAAATACCAAATGATAAACATTGTTTCCTTCTTTTTCTAGTCAATTCCATACACCTAACTCACCAACTCATAGTCCCAAATATTCTTAAATAATATCCTTCACTTGGGCACTCTATCTAGAATTTGACAGAGAATGAGGTGTGATGTTCTGGGGTATATCAACTTGGCAACATTCAACCTGCTCTATCAACAAATATTGCTCTGTTGGTGACACTTCTTCTTCAACTCCTTCTTCCTATCGGTCATGACTTGACTCTGGCATATTCTCTTCTTTTTATATCACTCTAGTCATCATTCTTCTCTGGAGCACATCATCCTACTCTCTAATATGTTCCATTCTCTTTCTCCTCTTCTCTCATTCTATATTCTGTATATTCAGAGTGCTTTTGTGAGTCACTATTTGAATTATCTCCTTTTTGGCCCAAATTTTCATCACTGATGGTGGTATTTTTCATAATTCGACTATAATTCTTCTACTCTACTCCAGAACATGAGCAACTACCCCCCCATAGACGACCCAAACGATTTAGTAAGCACGGGTGGAACTATTTATTTTCTTAGAAAGTACTCCCACTCTCTTTCTTCGACAAAATTTTCCACCTCCTTTTGTTTTGCCTCCCAGATTTTGTTGGATGGAGGTTCTATCAGTAGCAAATGAGGTTCAAAAATATGACCCACACCCTTGTCAATCAAAAATTTGAACAAAAGTGTCGGAAATGAGTACAAGAACAGTTCAGTTAGGTCATTGTAGAATCTCTCTTTGATGGTATCTACACAGACTCTTTTGTCAACTTCTCTTTCCTCATAGAACTCGTCGGTGATTCTTTTGAACCACTATGACAAATTTGTATGACCTCCTCTTGTTAATTTCTGGAGCAACTCTTGGTCTTCAATTTCCATATTAGTAAGCAAAGGTGGAACTGTTTATTTTCTTAGAAAGTACTCCCTATTACCACCTAAGTTGTACTTAGTGGTTTTTTATCAAGTGAGCCTCGTGAACCAGACAAAGATGATTTGTTCGGACTTCAGAAGACCTTCGAAAGTGCTTCTGGGAAGTGCTTGTTGTACTATATCATATTTCCATCCCCCAAAAGGGAGTTGTAATAAAATGTTCTAGCATGCTAGTGCCTGTAAAAGACTCGATTTCTTAGACGTTATTTGTCAATCTGATCAACCTAGGGTGTTTTTTCACTTGGTTATTATTGGTTGTTGAATAAACAACTGATAATTTCTGATTTTTTCACTCAATACCTCCAAAGTTGGGGTGGTCGAATTGCCATTCAGGCCTATTGAGGTTATTAGAGTTTATGTGTCAAGGTATAAACATCGTAGGCATCATGTCGAGTCATATGAACATGTCTAAGTCCCCCTACGTTTTATTTTTTTAAATTTTTTTTAAGTTTGTTTTAATTTTAATTTTTCCACAAAACTTAGGCTATTTTTTAATATTTTAATTGGAAAAATTGGTTTTGTAATAAAAGTGGGATCGAAAATCAGTTTCAGTCATGGGGGTGCTCATTTTCAAGATAAGAGCACCATGTAAACCAATAGACCCACTTTTACAAAGTTTTGAGTGATTTTTCCATCACTCAGGTAAAAAATACCTAAAAATCAAATATTTATTATTTTAATTAATAGATTGATTAAATATTGGAGAAAACTCCAAACCCTAAATCATTGGGATTTACTCCGATCTGATTGAAATCAGTCTCATCGGCTTGGGATTGATTGGATCTAACCATCCCTTGATAGAAGGAGGTGATATGGGATGAACATAGGGTACATTAATGCATGCAATCTTGGGAATTTCACCCTCCCTCTCTCCTCCACATGTGTGCGCTCATCTGGATGAGTTTTGGTGGATGCTTCAGTTAGCAGGTTAAGGTGTCAGGTAGATCAACTCTCCGATTGATAGTTACACTCAATGAAACTCAAATCAGACTGAGATCAGGCTCAGATTCACTCCACATTCAGCTCCAGTCTCTCTCTCCTTGGGAATTGCGCCCCCTAGGCTAGATTTCCTATTTTTGCTATAAATAAAGCAACCATTTCCTCTTCCAAGCTAGTGAGAGTTGGATTGAAGGGATTGCTATTGTAATACTGTTGTAATATTTTGATTGTTGGAATAAAGAAGCTTTGAAGGAAAAATGGTGTAATGCTCTCATGTGTGTGGATTAAGCATTTTCTTGCGGCTATTGATGTTGCTGGTTTTTCTCTCAATTTCTGCATCTGAACCCTGTCTAGATTGAACGATTTAGCTGAATAAATGGGAGTATAGTTCGGAAAGTAAGGTTACTTGTTTTTCTATATCTCATAGCATATATTTTTGAAGATCTAGATTATACATGTTTAATAATTTTATTTGCATGTAATTCTTGTCTCTTTTTCATATATATATCTAGATCTCATGAGGTTTCGTGTAGGATTGTGTGTTTAACTTTCAGGTAGCAAGGATTGGACGAGCCGTGGATCTAATTTGAATCCACTATACATCCAACATTTTTGTGAAGGCATTGCCCCTCTATATTCCACTAACAACTTTCCATTGTGGATCCATCCAACAATAGGCCTTTCCCCTTCTCTTCCTCCTTTCTATTAAAATCAATATTTCAGTTACCCGTTTCTTCCTCTTATGATCAGATATAGTTCTAAGAATTGATTATGTATTGTTAGATCTAGTTCATAAGAGTATTGTTGCTTAGATCTGTAATTTCATAAAGAATATCATTTCATAAAGATAGATCTAGGTGTAGAAATTTCCTTTTTTTGCAAGTAGCTAAATCATAGATCGAAATCTTTCTCATAAGGTAGTTTCTTTTTTAGTTCTTTAAAGATTTAAATTCTGCAAGAAAATTTCATATCTCATTGGCTTCCCAAATAGCAAGACAAGATCCCAAGGAAAGCTTGATTTCCTTTGATCTTTTCTGCAAAACGAGATTAGCCCCTTTTAACAATTTTTTACTTAGTTTTTTTTCGATAAATAGCGTGGTGACCCAAAACACCTTTAAAGTGTTTTTGACATATTTTATTTTAATTTCTCATTGTATTTTAGCAGGTTTAAGAAAAAGAGAAAGAGACTCTACCCTTTTTCTGGCTCTTGGGCAAATCAGAGCTTCCCAGAGGCTCCCCCCACCACTGTGATTTTAGTTTAGCTTGTTACAAGATTGTTATAAGCCTTTGGATCTCAAAAAAAAAGGAACAAAGTGCATAATTTAGTTTTCTGATATTGTAACCACTAATAATAATAAAAAGAATCATTTCGAGTAGGCTCTTTCCAGCCCACTCCCCATCCCCGCACGGGGGATCCGCGTCTGTTTTGTTTTTTTGCATTTTTTCCCATTTTTTCTCTAGCTTAGTCTTGTTATGTAGGAATGTATATTTTGATAAAAATTTTCATTATTCCATAGTTTGAATTCAAGGTAATCATACTACTTACCCCACGACTTCTCGATTGACCTGAAAGGGGAAAGAGATGCATGGTAGGAGTAATTAGAAAACCGGTGTTGTGTATCTATGATTCTACTGTCACTGTTATTTTTTCATGTGCAAGATGTAAAATCAACCCCTCCTTGATTTCTTGATTGACATCCACTTGGACCAAAAGAGATTCCTAGAGGGTCTTCTTTTTAACAAGAACACGCCCTTAAAATTTACTAAAATTGACAAGACTCCAATGTGTATGCTCTGCACTTGGCTGTGGTTCATCTGATCAGTTAAGCTACATCAAAAGAAATTTGAGTGACTAGTTTAATTACTCTTCACCTTTCCCAATCAACCACCATCAGGTGAAAATCCAATGCCTCGATGAAAACGTAAATGGTGGAAAAATACCCAAAGGAAGCAGGAACTCCTGAAAAGTGACCTCGAGGCACTGATCTTTGTTACACCTTTGGGTGTATTATGAACAACAGTCCAGAGACTCCATTCAGCCCACATATTCCTTGCAGGTATCCATGAAGGTTTAGTTTTGGACATACTCCAATTACCCCCTGGGTATATCTAGAGTCCCCTTGACTAACTTAATTTACTCATATTTTCACATTAACTTAAAATGTACCAAGATACAATTGCACAACATTCATTCTAGCACTTGCAAGCACTCTTAATTATTTTCGACTCCATTTTCAAGGCACTGGTCAACTATTTATTTCTTTCAATCTATATGTGATTGGGTGTCATTTCATGCTTACTTATGATTATCTCATCATTTTATTTGTTCTTTACAATTGTTAAATCAAAACTCCTAAAACACTTACTCTTTAATACCATCATCATACTAACTAATTTTTCCTTAGTAACTTAATAGGGTCTACCCCCCTTGGCTTCATTAGAAGTTGAGCCTAAACTGAGGAGTCAAGAACAAGGTGACAGCCTTGACTCAAGACTTTCCCCCAAGGACACACCGAGTGGCATGAATA